>OX451737.1:332014691-332554305 GCA_948472305.1 Vicia faba
TAGGGTGCAATGACCTCCTGATCTATACATTCCTCATTACAAAATCTAGCAAATTCAGCATAAGTATATTCACCACCACCATCAGTTCTCAACTTTTTCAATTTGCATCCACTTTGTTTCTCAGCATGCAACTTAAATTTCTTGAACTGTGTGAATACCCCAATATTCCTTTCAATAAGTTAAATCCACATATATATGGTGAATTCATCAATGAAAGTAAGGAAATACCTGTTACCTCCATTTGACTTTACTTCAAAAGGTCCACACACATTTGAATGAACCAGCTCCAGTTTTTGCTTTGATTTCACAGGCAAGTTGTGTTTGGATGCTTTCCTCGTCTGCTTCGCTTTGCAACATTCCTCACACACCTGCTTAGGTTCCTTTGTATAAGGCAACCCAAACACCATCCATTTCTTATTGAGCATACATACACTTCTGAAGTTTAGATGTCCATATCTATGGTGCCATATCCAGTTCTTGTCTTCTTCTATAGTTAAAGCAAGACATTTATGATATGATGTTTTGAGTTCGACTTTGAACTTTTTATTCTCCGCCAATGGTGCTTTCATTATTAGCCTCCCATCAGCCTTATATACCTTAATTTGATTTTTTTCCAACTTCATATTGAAGCCTTTTGCAAGTAATTGACCTACACATATCAAGTTACTTATCATATAAGGTACATACATCACTTCAGTGATAGTAAATTTTCGACCATCCTTCTTGACAAACAAAATATCTCCTTTACCACCTGATTTGATATGCCTTCCATATGCAAACTTTATCACCTTTTCGACAGACTCATCTAACTTGGTGAACCCATTTTTATTGCCAGTCATGTGGTTGCTGCATCCTGAATTCAGATGCCACATGTTGTTTCTCTCGGTGTTTGACTGAGTGTTCACCATCAATAACACATCATCAGGATCACTATCTCTGGCTTGTGCATATTGAGCTTCATCACTATCTTTTGCCCTCACAACTTTCTTTCTTCGACAGTCTCTAGCATATTGACCAAAACCTTAACAATTGTAAGATTGTACCTCTTTCATGTCAACTTTCTTCCCATAATACTTGTTTCCCACACCTTTCTTGATCGAATCAGTATTCTTGCTTGAATTCTCATCACTAGCAAGATTCTTCCGCTGCTTCGACTTCTCCTTTTCATCTTTCTTGTTGAAACTTGATTGCAATGCCTGTTCAGCCACCTTCTCTCTTTCTGAGTTTCTCTGCATCAACCTCATCTCATGAGCCTCCAATGATGCTTGAAGTTCTTCCAACTTTATCTCAGATAGATTCTTGTCCTCTTCAATTGTCACAACAATGTAGTCAAAATCTACAGTCAAAGATCTCAACCCCTTTTCTATCTTCTGCAGATCCGTAATCGATTCACCACATGCCTTTATTTGGTTTGTTAGCATTACAATTCTTGAAAAATATGCAACAAATGATTCATCTTCTTTCATCTGAAGCATTTCGTATTGCTTCCTTAGCGTCTGCAAGTTCACCTTCTTCAATTTCTCATCACCACCATACAAGTTCTTTAGCTTTTCCCAAGCTCCTTTTGCTGTTTCTTCTTCAATAATCTTCTCAAATACATCAGAATTCACACATTGATGAATCAAGAATAAGGCTTTACCATCTTTCTTCCTTTGATTGTTGTGCACAGTTTTCTGAGCTTCCGTCGCATTTGCTTCCAGTTCTGATACTCCATCATTCTAGATTTCAACAACATCTCGAAATCTTAAAATAACCTTCATATGCGCAACCCACCATTGATAGTTTTCACCTTTGAAAACCGGTAGATTCGCTGGAAACTATGTTGATGTTGTTGTTATGTTTCCATTAGATTCTCTCTGAATCGCAGCCGAGCTTTGTTATACCTATTTGGTGGAACCAATTGAATGAATAAAAGTTTTTCTAGAAAGATGTTTGATAAAAGGAAGAAGAAGAAAGAAGAGAGAGAGAGAGATTGGAAGTTTGTTATGATTCTAAATGAATATGTTAGAATGAATTGTATTGAATGTCTATTATTTACAAACTACACAATCCTTTATATAGGCTTGCAAATCCAAGACCCAATTTGACTAACTACATAGTTGTTGTATTCGACTTTGTCAAATACAACTTACAACACACTCCGCTAGCTATTCGACATACACTATACTCATGTAATTCGACAAAACATGAATTATATCTTCTAACACACCCTCTAATTCATGTTCTCGAGACTTCTCATCCCGATGCTTCTCTTTAACTCGTCGAATATGACGTTCTTCAAAAGTTTGGTAAATATGCCAGTTAGTTGAACTTTTGTCTTGTAATGCTTTATCTCCAACTTCCCTTTGTTGACTTGATCCCTCAGAAAAGGATACCCCCTTTCTATGTGCTTACTTCGACCATGACACACTGGATGATTCTCCATGTTAATAGATGATTTGTTATCGAAAAACAACTTTATCTTTTTAGGTTTCATTATCTTTAGTTCCTCAAGTAACATTTCAATCCATGCTGCTTGGCATGCATCATATGTTGCAACCACAAATTCTACTTCGCATGATGACAAAACCATAATGCTTTGCTTCCTCGAACTCCAAGAGATTAGAGCACCTTCGACTAACTACATAGCTGCTAAATCTGACTATGTCAAATACAACTTACAACACACCCCACTAGCTATTCAACATACACCATACTCATGTATTTCGCCAGAACGAGAATTATAAATTCTAACAGATGTTTAATGAAAAAATTGATTAAGATTTCCTTTACACATATTTAAAGTCAACTTCCACTGATGGATGTTTAGTGCAAAAACTGATCAAAATTTCCTTAAGACATATTTGAAGGAAATTTCCACTTTTGTCTTAGAGACACTTTTATCTTTAACTTTATTATATTTAAACACACCTATAAAAAATAATTGTCCATTAATTTTCAACAATTTTTTTCCAACCTAATGCTAGCTAGAGGAACATGAACACATGAAATCATGAATCAGTTGAATCTTTCTCAATTTTATTGTGGTCTATCATGGTCCCAAAATTTTAGACTCATTCTAAATGCAATGGAACGAGACAATTAGACATTACAATAATGTTCCATGTTGATACTCTTACTAACCATAGAGGATAAAAATTGCATAACCAAGATTTGAAGAAGTTGCACAAGTAGGGATAAGACCAACAGACCATGTCACAAAATATAAAACATTGAAATAATATTGGAGCGCCACACTCACCCACAAAGGAGAATTCATGCATTCTCGTTTAAGGAGATGAACAAGACTAAATTCTATAGGCCACCACCATCTAGAAAATATGACTAGTGTTTCTGTTTACATAATGGACTATGTAATCATTCAAATACACATTCAATCAGATTAAATTATTTTATTTATTTTCATATCTTTTACTTTATTTCATTTTTATTCATTTTGTATAGTAGCTCAATATTCCTCACACCGTACTTAATTTTTTTGGAGTAGTTAATAAGCTTCAATTGAGGAATAAGTTTCATTCTTAGCGCAATCAATTAAGGAATTATTTTTTTTTACTATTTAGAGCTATTAATTTGTTCCTCAGTTAAGTTTCAAATTCGACAACAGATATACTCCCTCCGGTCTTATTTATAAGAAAAAAATAACTTTTTATATACATTAAATAAGTAATGTATTTGGACAATATATTGTCCAAATACATTACTTATTTAATATATCTAAAAAGTTAATTTTTTCTTATAAATGAGACCGGAGGGAGTACATATTTTAAAAGTGTATTATTAATTATTTTATCACTCATTTTTTTAAATGCAAAGAGCCAACACATGATATATATATATATATATATATATATATATATATATATATATATATATATATATATATATATATATATATATATATATATATATATATATATATATATATATATATATATATATATATATATATATATATATATATATATATATATATATATATATATATATATATATATATATATATATTTAGGATTTACCCAACGGTTAGAATAAATTCAGTCCGGTCTCCTTTTTCGGCACGGCCTGTGCGATCACAGTCCGAATTCTTCTGTCTTCTGTCAGACATTATCGTTCATTTTTCTCTTGGACCAACACTGACCTACGATAATCGACGAGCGCCTCTCAGTTTGTACGACCTCAAGTCAGTCAGACAATCAGGAATCGACCAGACCGCTACCCGTAACCTACCTCTTCCCCGGAACTAACGAGTAGTTACAGGAAGACCTGTCAAATTTTACCAAGTCCTGACAATTACTTATTTTTGCGGACCCGTATATCTAGGCCCAAAAATAAGGACTAATGGCCAAGCGCCAGGGACACTATATAAACCCTCACTCACATCGAATATTGACTATTCATCACTAAAACCATAATATTTTATTTGTATCTTTTTTTGCTCCCACATTTATTTGATCGTCGGAGTGCTTTGCAAGTACAATCCCTTTTTTTCTCCTCGACTTTCCAACACGTCTGAAGATCATCATCCGATCACCTTACAGATTTTGATCAATCAATAAGATCACACACGCATATATATATATATATATATATATATATATATATATATATATATATATATATATATATATATATATATATATATATATATATATATATATATATATATATATATATATATATATATATATATATATATATATATATATATATATATATATTGCTAATACACACTCATGTAGGTGGTAGCTTGATATACCTTTGTGTATTTTAGAGTAGAGATCCACCACTTTATTATTTTTTTTCAAATTTTTGACATTTTAAAACCCCAACTATTTATCTGTTATTATTATATTTAATTATTTTTTAATAATTTAAAGGGTTATGTTAATCAGAGTTTTTAATAACTATAATAATTACTATAGTATATTAAATTTTGAAAATAATAAAAGTTAAAAATCTCTTAAAATTGTAGTGGGTATATATTAGTAAAACCCTATATATTATTATATATATAATGAAATTATATATATTATATATTATATATAATATTATATATATAATGAATTTTTAAAGCACCTAAAACAAAAAAAAATTATTAAATTAACTAGCTACCACAGATTTGAAACAGACAGTAGAAAACAAGAGTCAACAAATATGCATGTATATACGAGGAAAGAAGCATGACAAAATCACAGGCTTACATGTTAGTTTTAGTTTTAGTAATAATCCAACCGATAACTACCAATGCAACTTTTCGGTATAATATTTGGAAAAGACACCTGAAATTGATAATTAAAGAGCATCGATGAAGAAGGTGATAATATGCAGGATACGCCAATTTGATTACAGACAAAACATCCACAGTTCGATTGATTTGAATGGTTGATTTTCACATGAATATGTTCATAACTTTTTTCCAAATGAAAGATTAGCAATTTATTAACCCTACACAATCTTTTTGTCGATATTATAATAAGTTTTTCTAAACAAGTGTTTAGAACATCTCTAATAGAGAAGTTTTAAGAGAGTTTTATAGAATTAATTGAACTTTAATATTTTTATAGGAGGAAGAGGAACTGTGATGTAGTACAATGAATGGTAAGGGAATAGTTTGGTAGTTTAAATAAGTTAGTGTATCATATATTTTATGGCGATTAATTTTATCAATAATCAACAGGCAATTAAAAATATGTTAAGAAAAAAAATTAATTCACGTGATATATGAATGTAACTTGTTAAACTTGTTTGTATTTGTCAACTACATAAAATGAAGTATAATTATCAAATAGAAAAACTAATCACTTACAATATAAATACTGCCTCAAAAATATCACACAATTATCCGATTATTATTAATCGATTAATTGCGTGATATTTTTGATCTAGTAGTTAAATGTAACCGGTTGTAGTTTGATGTCAATCGATTACACCGGTAAATTTTTAGTTTTTGTTTGAAGTTATATATATACTTGTTAGTATGTGACTTTGGAGGAGTCTCATGAACAAATCCACAAGATTAAGATCACTCTCTTTTCAAAATATATTCAGAATCTCGAAAATGTTTGCATAAACTAGCACTTCGACACAAAGATATGGTGTAGAAGTGTCGAGTTCAACGCACCCATCAGATGTTAGGGATTTAGTGTATTTTTGAATCTAGAGGTCAACTGGATCAGGGATGCTTCGACAACACTATAGGAGTCTATTGGAGATTCTTGACAGAAGCAGTTAGGAGATGTAAAGACAATTATCAACTTGTACAAGGATTTATAGCAGTTCAAGCGTTGAAGAAGTGTGGAAGTAAAATAGAACACTGGAGCCACATAAGGGGCACATGTCAATCTCGGTAGAGAACCCTTATTGACGGTAAACATTATATTAGTATATAAATAAAGTTCATTGATGTAATCGTGGTCGTAAATTTCATTTATTCTCTATAGAACTAAAATATCCAAGAACTAAAATATCCAAGTCACAGAGAAAAACAGTATATGAGAAGATGTTTGAACTTGCGTCCTTTCTTTAAGTCTTTTAAATTTCAGCATTTACTTAATGATATTTATTATTCTTTTTGTTCTCTTTCTTCATTCAAAGCAATTCTACATTATTTCAATTAGAGTTTATGTCCGGTTTTTCGACATTCAGACATCAAAGTTCCAAGCACAAACACTTTTGGTTGTACTTTTCTACACAAATTGTCCTTAGAATTTTTTTTGAGTTTAGTCCATTAAGTGAACTAAAACTTGTGATTTAATTTACTAAAAATATCAGTAAACAAATTAGCACGCCTAATTTGACCCTTTTGTGCAAGAAATTTTAACTTATGAAAAAAAGAGCCGTGTCTTTTATTGTTTATTTTTTGCTCTTCATACATGAAATATCTTCACTAGTTGAGTGTTTATGCGTCCGAGGATTGGCAAAACTCTTTCAAAAAGGACTCTCCTAACATTAAAGAATCCTCTTCCTCCCTAGAAAAATGTTCCAAACTTAGAAGAACAATCAATCAATTCAGAGGTTGGTAGTGCAGGAACTTCAACAACTGTTGGAGTAAACCATCGTATTATGAGCCAGATATCAGTGTCAACGATATTGCCAAAAATCGCGGTTTCCCCACCATATTCAACGAGTATTCCAATTGTTAGAAGACGATAACGCATCTAGAGGGTGGTGAATACATACCCCTTTAAAAATTTCATAATAAAATTTGATTTTGAAAAAGTTATTTTATCAAAGTTCGACACAGAAGCTTTTTTAAAATATCGTCTATACGAGCGTTTATTGGGAAGCTCAGATATGCAAACTGTAGAACAAAAATAATATGGAATATTAATGATAAGATGAATTAATAACCTTGAATCATTTTGCGACTTATTTATTGTTTAATGAAAACTACTTGCAAGGCCATTTCCAATGGCAATATTAAAAGAATTAGTTGAATCAATTTATGAAACACTTGGTGTGCAAGTGAGTTTTCAGAATTTTTCCTTTGATTGTGTTGATACACAAAATAACTTATAATCAAAAGTGATTATAATCTATATCAACACTAGATTTAAAATATAAAACTGATTAGGAAAATTTTTACAATTCAAATTATAACACAATGCTATTCGATAAATTGATCAATGCAAATCAAAGCAAGTAAAAGAAAAAATAAAAGAGACACAAGGAATTTGTCTTCACAGTTTCCCAATGTCGTCCTCGCATATGGGTACGTATGCGCATAATTCCAATAGAATTAGGATAATTCTTACTATGAAAAATTATTGATACAAGAGAAGTGTTTAAGAGCAACTCCACAAACCCTAAGCTTGTTGTTGGTTGAACCTCTTATCCTCTTTTGATCTTGAGCAAGACCAAGAAACAATAGATGCAGCCTATTCGCCACTTAAGCTACTTACTTATAAATATTTCAAATACTCCAAGGGATTTCACTCGAGTAAATTCGATTGCACTCTATAAACACAAGATCTTCGATTCTCTCTTCCAATACTTGCTACTTCCTTGAAAAGATTACAAACACTCCAAGGTTCCTTGCAAATATTTCAAACACTCCAAGGTGATTCACATGGACGTTTCCTTCTCGAACGACCTTGAACAAAAACCCCCAAATCAACTAATGATCTTGGAGGACAAACCCGATGTTTTTACTTGGATGAAAACCCCTACAAAACTCAACCCAATACACAATTAAACACTAGCCATCCTCGTCTAGATGGAAACCCAACGGAACATCACTACAATATAATGTCAGTGTGTATGTATAGATTATGGGTTGAAGATGATGAGAGAAATAGGCTAGTTTTTACGGTTTCACCAAAATATGAAATATGCATGAATGAGTATATATAGTTTTGAAACTTTTTGGGCAATAAGACTAAATTTGGGATTAAAAAGATCTAAAAAAATGACCAACTAAACCATATGTGTTGACCTGTATATCGTATATGTCGACACATACTTGAAATTTATGTTGTATGTGTCGACCTGTATAGGTCTACGTGCCGACCAAAGAGAAACATAGGCTACAAGCTTTAAAATGCTAGTAATTATGTCATCTTAAAAAATGGATGCGACGACACATGGAATAAGAATTTCTGCAATTTCAGAATTGCTTCAGTATGTGTCGACCTGTGTTAGTGCATGTGTTAAACCGAGACTTACAAAAGCTTACAGGATTTAAAAATGAGTTACATGTTGAAACAACCGACCGAACCGTCATCGAATATATGAAATATCAATGAAGTTGCCACCGAACATCTTTTATCCCGCCGAAAGGGGAAAGACAAACATCGAGAAAACCTGGAGATGGTGAAATCACAGTCTTGCGATCGAGAGATCGGGTAAGGGAGTCTGTTATGCGAGGGGAAGGTATTAGCACCCCACACGCCCGTAGTACTCTACGGTATCCACTCTTGTTGTTCTAATCTAATGGGTGTGTAAAAATCTATATCTAAGCTGTACCGAGATTGCATGCAAAAGAAAGGAGAAAAGAATATAGGGAAAATAAAAGTTGTGCTCGCTCGGGCCCTACCCCAATACCTACGTATCCCTTTTAAGGAATCAGAGAAACCGTAGTTTGGCTTATATATTTTGGTTAGTTTGTGTTTTTTAGTTAAGAAGATAAAAGAAAAAATCAAGATGGCAAAACATCAGAGAGAACAACAAAATTTTCAACAATGATGATAAAATAACAAAAAGAGATGACAAGACATCGCATGGCAACACAAAATCAGATAAGGTGGTAAAACGCCAGCATGATAGAAAAATATTGGACAAGACGGTGAAACATTACACCTAACAATGATATTGAAAATCAAAGTAGGATAACAAACATGTGCGATGACGAAACATCGACTAAGAGATAGGAAGATAACATGGCAAAGATGGCGAAACATCAATAAACCAGAGGACAAAACATCACACCTAACAATGATATTGAGAATCAAAGTAGGATAACAAACATGTGTGATGGCGAAACATCAGCTAAAATAATGTGCGATGGAGAAACATCGGTAAAAGAATATACGATGGTGAAACATCGGCGAGAAGAATATCGATGGCGAAACATCTGCTAAAAGATGGCAAGATAACATGGCAAAGATGGCGAAACATCAATAAACCAGATGATAAAACATTACACTTAACAATGATATCGAGGATCAGAGTAGGATAACAAACACATGCGATGGCGAAACATCGGCTACAAACATATGCGATGGCGAAACATCGGCAAAAAGATAATAAAATGTCATGGCAAGGATGGAAAAACTTCAAATTGACAAGATTTAAAACAGAGCCAAAAGGCACACAAACAATTAAGATTTGGTTTGTATTTTTTACCTTGAAAAAAGATTTAAGTTTATTAGAGATATTTTATGATTTGCCAAGAAGAAGTTTTAGTTTTAAGATGCAATATGCAAAGAAAAAGAAAACAATTAAGGGAGACTATCCTAATCTCTATCCCTAATATTATCATACAATGATTGACCCTAAGGTTGAGGATGAAAGAGGGAAGTTTCTATCCTATGTTAGCATGCATGGATATCTATCCTAATGTCTAGCTCGAAAGCTACTCTAATCGAGCAATCCTAAGGGAGCATGGTAAAAATGTCACAGTGACAAAAAGCAAGCAAGCAGATGGCGAAATATCTGGACAAACAACAGCTCAGGCATCACTCGAATATCAAACACCTACAAGGCGCATGCCTAGTAGTAGAAAGGGAGGTTCTACTATAGACAAGCAACCAAGCATCATACCAGGGGTCAGGCCATAGCCAAGGGGAGCATATCACCCGAGTCAACAAGTCATAGAAGTATAGGAATGCAAAAAGGGTCCTTAACCGTGATATCAGTTATCAGAGCAAGAAAGATCTGGGGGGAAAAGACATTGTGTATGCGTACACTAAGCGTCAGTGTTGGTCAACATGAGCTAAAGAAAGTGTGGGGATCTGATTGCGGGAACCCTTTTCACTTGCCTTTAAAGGACTTAAATTCATTCAGATCTTGGGCACATGTTCAGAGCATCTACTTGTAGAAAGTGAGCATAGGAACGACATGGACTGGAATGTGCGGGGGTCGATTACGAACCCTTTCTGATCGCCTCCTTTTGAGAAATTTTGACCTGTAATATAATGCGGGCACAAATATAAACACATGTGCATAATACCTACTCCGAAGGTAGGATTTTAAACAATCACAATTAGCACACCGACAAAATTTCCTTAAACAAGTATTTAAATAAACTAGAGGGACTCCTGACATATATCAGCAATGGAGGTCCTCGTCATACATCTCTATTCCTACTTGACATGGCAAGGAAAGCGGTAAGAACCCTACTTCTCATGATCTCTAGAAAGCAGTAAAGTGCGAAATGAGATAAATGAAAGAAAATACTAAACAAATATTAATCCGTAGCAAAGCGTATTAAAACAAATAAACCCGACGATCTTCACGAAAGCTTCACCAATAATCAATCGGACTAATCCTCAAGCGCTCAATATCACAAACCAAGCTCTTACTACGAACTCATGGAAATAAAGTAATAAAAAAATAAGTATTAACATGGAAAGAATAATTTGGAAACTTCAATTAAATTCTAAAGTCCTAAAAATCAGCTCTAAAAATATTCTATCATTTTTTGTATCATTTTTATCATCAAACTATGAAAAAGAAAATTCCATGAGAAAATAAATGACAAAGCTCTAAACAGCCAGGGGTATATATTGGATCCAGATGTGTATGAATCAGAAGTTAAGTGCTAGGCCCATCTGAAAAGTGATCCATGAAGCCCTTTTGTTGGTATTAATTGATTTTAAAAAAAAACTAACGGGCTCAAGGCCCAGCCATCACCTTAGTTTGGGTTCACATCTTATTCCAGCTGTTGTACCCCAAAATTTGCCCTCCCATATTTCTCAAAACATGTCAAAAGAGGTCCTCAAATTGCTCAAGGAAGTCCAAGAGTTGACCAGACAAACTCTCTCCTAAGGCAGTCTACCTCAAATTAGGGTTTCATTTTCCATCAAGATGCTTGATTCCAAAGGATACCAAATGCTCACCATTGTCCTAATATGTTCTCAATATCATCCATGTCAAGTTTCAAACCTTGCAGAAGAAGTTTGCTCAGTCAATTGCTCAAAGGCCTGAAAATCGATTGTGCTAAGTCAAAAGTCAACTGTGGCTCACATACAGTCAAACTTCAAGATTTTTGGTAAACATCCTCATTTTGAAGTATCATTCATCATTTGATCAAGGGTTGATCATGATTCATCAAGGATTGCTCACAATTCATCAAAACCCAAAAGTTGCTGAATTAGGGTTTTGTAGGAAAGTCAACTCAACTTTGACCAAGCATAACTTTCTCATACTTTATCAGAAATGACCCATCCAAATATCATTTTGAAGAGAATGAAATTACCTACAATTCATCTTCGACTCACAAGTTCAAAATATGCACTCACAAAAAGATATGAATTTTGACATTATAGGTCATTTTGAAAAGTCAACAAAAACACATTTTGGGTCAAAGCTTCATACATGAACATGGAAGACTCAATTGAGATGAGACAAAAAGGGTTGCTTAGAGGACATCCTAAGATTTCTAAAAAATCAAAGAACGCCTCACTAGGGTCAAAATTGAGAGAGTTATGCATTGGCCAAGTTGACCTTTTTTGCCAAATTGCCAAAAGTCAAATATGCTCAAATTTGCATTTTTTGCTAAATGGGCCCAACTTTTTATGCTTGCACTTCAATGATAACATAGTCCACGACCTATGGGACCCTCCATTCTCTATTTATTCATTTATTTAATTTATTTTTATTTTTATTCATTTAAAATTCAAATAAATCATATATTGTGTGTTAGGGATGATTTTTGCATTGAAGGAAGATCTCATGTGCTGTCAATTGAGAATCAATTCGTGCAAGGATGATTTGGTAGGAAAAAGATTGAATTTGAGCAAAATTGGAAAGATATCATATGCCATGAAAGACCAAATCAAATCTTCATAATGAGCAAGATTAAGGTCGTTTTTGTTGACCTAACATGTTGTATTACATATACAGAAGCAAGGCAAGGCAAGAGAAGAGGTTGAGCAGTCGTGAAAGAGGAAAACAAAACTGAAAAAATTCAAGAGAAAGTGGTGATCCAATTTCCATCCTAGAGGCCAATCCAAGCCGTTCTAACATTGCCAACAGATTGCTGGACATCCCAGGAACATACCCCAATCAATTGTAAACCTTTTCACGCCTAGAATTGTAAGTTACAGGTACCACGATTTGCTTCCAAACTCAAATTCGATTTCATTGATTTACTCATCCTATGCATGCTTTGATTATATATTCGTGTTCATCATTGAGTTTGCAAACTATTGGTACCATTTAATTGCATTTCTAATGCCTGTACAAGATATTGCCATAGCTAGGGTTTTACGTTCTTGTTTAGGGCTTTGCAGTATAGGAAAAATTGGGTTTGGATTTTGGTGCCATGACACTCGTGAGGATGAGACGAGTTGATTGACACCTTTAAATTTCATTTATATTGCTTGTAGAGAGTTTTTGAAATACACAGGTTTGTAGCTACAGCAAGACAACCATAGGTAAAAGTGTTGTTACCTAAAATGACAGGTGGGAGGAAGAAGATGGATGCGTGGCACCCCCTGGTTGGGTGATTTGAATTTTGCGCGTTCTGGGTTTCAGCGTTTTGTTTTCATTATATTATAATTGATTTTTATTATATATATACAAATAAGCATCACAGCTCAGTTGGCAAGCGTGTATTGGAGACATGCATAAGGGTCTGGGTTCGATCCCCAGGTCCCAACCTTTGTTCATGTTTTTCTTCAATAGGTAATCCAGCGCGTTGCAAATCAAGAAGTTCACCATGTACCATCAGGATCTGGCCATCCAACTCATTAGCGCTCTAGATCCAATGCCTTTCCTTTGGAGGACTACCATTCGCCCCCAGTCAACGTGCACACTGGATTGAATGAAGTCAAGCAGGCCTTAGCCATTCGGGCCCAACAATTCAGATTCCAACCCCCCTTTTCAGCAAAGACCACCAGGCCCATTTACTAACTTTTCTTTATTTTATTTCTTTTTCTTTATTTTTTATTCTTTGAATTTTCTTTATTTTCTTTAATTCACAAATTAATTTATTTTTCACAAAAAAAACATAAAATCAATAATTCACCAAAAAATTAGGATTAGTTTTTTATTTTATTATTATCAAAATTAATTTAATTTAGTTTAATTTAGGGAAATTGTAACTTGTTTTCATAAATAAAATCAAAATAGAAATTAGGTTAAACCTTTGATTAAATTTAATTTTGCTCTTTTTCTCAAATAAATAAAAATACAAAAATAGGTTGTAGATTAAATTAATTCATTTTTTTCTTAAAATTAAAATTAATTAGAATTAGACTTTCCTTTTTTAATGATTTCTTTATTTTCTTAAAATAACAAACTAACAAAAACATTTTTTAATCAATCGCAATTAGGTTTAAGTCAAGGGTCAAAACCCTAGCTGTCTCGTATTCAATTCATCGCGCGCGTATTATTATTTTTACGATATTGTTGTAACTGTCCATGATTTGTAATCGTTTAATCTAGGGATTTTATTTATCTCTTTTTCCCGGGTTTTTTGGCTATGTAATTAATCCCTCTCCCCGAAGCCTTTTGATAACGTAGATTTGCTTTCTCGCATTTTAATTCTCGCAAATATTTGACTGTTTAGATGAATGCTAATAGGATTGTATGACAAGAATGCATGACAATTTAATCCAGTTAGAAAACTTCAAGATTTTTGGTCAACATCCTCATTTTGAAGTATTATTCATCATTTGATAAAGGGCTGATCATGAATCCTCAAGGATTGCTCACAATTCATCAAAACCCAAAAGTTGCTAAATTAAGGTTTTGCAGGAAAAGTCAACTCAACTTTGACCAAGCATAACTTTCTCATACTTTATCAAGAATGACCCATCCAAAACTAATTTTGAAGAGGATGCAATTATCTACAATTCATCTTCAGCTCCCAAGTTCAAAATATACACTCACAAGAAGTTATGAATTTGGACATTATAGGTCTCTTTGAAAAGTCAATAAAACACCTTTTTTTTGCTAAAGCTTCATACATGAACATGGAAGACTCAATTGAGATGAGACCAAAAGGGTTGTTTAGAGGACATCTTAAGCTTTCTAAAAAGTCCAAAAACACATCTCTAGGATCAAAATTGAAGGAGTTATGCATTGGTGAAATTGACCTTTTTTGCAAAATTGCCAAAAGTCAAATGTGTCTCAATTTGCAATGTTTGTCAAATGGGCCCAACTTTTTGTGCTTGTATTAAGTTTGTAACATGGTCCACGACCCATGACCCTTCCCATTTGCCTTTATTTTATTTTTGTCATTTATTTTGATTTTTATTTCATTTAAATCAAATAAAATCAATAATAAATAATGAAAATATCAAAAATCATTTAAACCTTGAGATTTTATGCATATTTCAGGTCCATGAATAGCTGGAAATGAGATAAAATCGTGCAAGGCTTGTTTGTACACAAAAAGATTGGATTGTGGCTTGATTTGGAAAGATTTACATGAGAATCAAATCATGATCAATGATAATTATTGGAGAAGATTTGATACAAACTTATAAACCTAATTCACTCAAGGGTACATATAGAACATTGGCAGACCAAAAGCACAAGGATTGGAGGCGTGAGAAGCTGAGAGAAAAACTTGCAAAAACTTAAGAAAAGTGGCAATCTGATTTCATAGTTCCAGGCGCTTTCAAGCCATTCCAAGCACGCCTTTCACTTGCTGGACATCTAAGGACTCTATCCCAATCATTAACAAGCGTTTTCGTGCCCAAAAACACATTGTAAGTATCTCACGACATTGATGCTTTCTTGAAATCCAATCTCATGATTCTGGCATTTATATCATGAATTCTTTACATATTCTTGTTCAGTGAAACATTTGCAAGCTAATGATAATGTTCAATTGCGTTTTTGTTAGCCATACAGAGATTTGCCATGATTAGGGTTTAGGTTTAGTTTTTAGGGGTTTTGATTGTAGGGACAATTGGCCATGAAGAGTGGTACCATGATGCTCGGGAGGTTGCCACGAGTTGATTGGTACCACTAGAATTGATTTATCATGAGTGCAGTAGATTTTGAAGAAACACAAGCTTATACCTACGCCCAGAAAACCGTAGGTAAAAGTCTTGGACTTTTGCCAACGGAGGGAGGAAGAAGAAGGGTGGTGTGGCACCCCCTGACTGGCCCATTTGAATTTCGCACGGTTTTGATGAATTAATTTGCTTTTCTAATATAATATACGTTTGTTATTCCATATAAAAATATGCATGCTAGCTCAGTTGGTCTGGAGGCATTGGAAATTGCTAAAGGGCCTGGGTTCGATCCCCATGTCCCCATATTTGCCAATGTTATTTTCTTTTACATCATCAGGTACGCGCGCATGCTTGGAGTCCACCATATGCCATCAGCTTTCAACCATTGGATCTAAAGCAAACCAAATCCAATGCCTGGCACATGAAGGTCTACCATAGGCCTAGTCAAACGTGCAACATGGAATCTGAAGAGTCAACGTGGACCAAGGCATATTGGGCTTATTGACACTCCCTTTTACTTTGATACCAGGCCCATTTCTCTCTTTTCTTTTTATAATTCTTTTATTTATTTAATTTTGTTTAAATTATTTTCTAACATAAAAATTAATTTTTTTTTTACAAAAAAACTCATAAAATCAATTTCCATCAAATTAGAATTTAGGTTTTTTTATTTTATTTTGTCAAAATTAATTTAATTAGTTTAATTAAATTTAGGGTAATTTTAATCTTTTTGTAAATAAATTAAAACAAAATTAGAAAATTAGGTTTTTATTTGATTTAAATTTTTTACTTTCTTTTTCTTAAAATAACCAAAATACAAAAATGGGTCAAAATTAATTATTTTTCTTAATTTAAATTAATTAGTAATTAGGTTGTACTTATTTAATTAAAACAATTTTTTCTCAAAATAATCAAAAAATGATCTTTCTTTTAATTAGGTTTTAGACGGGGTCAAAACCCTAATTTTCTCTCGTTCTCGACTCATCACGCGCTTATTTATTTTTATGATATTAATGTAACTGCTCATGGTATGTAATAGTTTAATTAGGATTTTTCTTTGATTTATCGTTTTACGGGTTTTTGGCTATGTAATTAATCCCCGCCCGAAGCCTTGTAATAGCGTAGTTTTATTTCTCGCGTTTTAATTTTCGCAAATATTAACTGTTAGATGTATGATAATAGGATTGCATGGCAAGAATGTATGTTAATTTTAAAATGGTTAGCAAACCCTAAATGTGCAAAGATAATAACTTGAAATCAAATCACTCGCACATGCGCACTCCTAGGGTATACTCTCACTTCGGTTGCCTTCGGTAAACGATCATTAAGTATAGGGTGTCTTAGTGGTTGCCCTCTTGTCTAAACAAAGATCAAATGTCCCGTTCAAAAATGTTGCCTCAGAAATGTTGCCTCGGAAAGGTTGCCTCGGAGATGTTGCCTCGAATATGATCTTAAGACACTAGGGTTATTACTAAGACGTCCTAACATTGCTTTAGTGATCGTACGTCCCTTTCGAATTGACCCTTATAACTCCAACGGCGGTGCTACATACTCTTTAATAGTGGGATAGCGTTGTCTAAAGGAAACAAGAACAAAAACATTCTTTTTTCGAGTAGGTAGATGTTAGTAGGTACTTGCTCAAAATCAAACTTTTTTCACACTTACACTTTTCCAAACAAAGTTTTCAAAAACACTTCGTAACACTCTTGAGGACTGATACAAGGGTTAAAACAAAGTAAAACAAAAACTTTTCAAAACACACAAACACGGAAGCAATTTTTTTAAAATGATGAGCAAGTACCTAAGAGCCCGTAGAAAACTACGGATAGAAAGGGTGCTAATACCTTCCCTTTCTATAATCTACCCCCCGTACTCAAAATCTAGAAAAAGGAATTTTTCTGTGCTTTTTTCCTTTCCAGTTGGATAAAATAAAATTCGGTGGCGACTCTTGCTTACCGCGACATTTTACAAACACAAACGCAAAACGCAAACCAACATTTTTTCAAAACAGTCCGGTTCTGCCACCGTATCACACATTGCACAAGAGGTATTTTAAGACAGGTTTCTTATTCTTTTTGGTGTTTATTTCAGCAAAAGAAATGGCTCTCAACAAATAGTAAAGTATCTCCATGCTCAGAACGCTCAGTTTCAGCAAATGTTCCTGGCTCTGGCCCAGGGGCAGGAAGTTCTGAAAGCTTTAATCATCAAAGAGAAGACCAAGAAGCCGAAGAAACCAACTGGTGTATTGAATTTGGGAAGAAGGATCAGAGAACCGGTTAAGCGATCTATAAATTTGGCAAACCCGTCAAATGAGGGGGACAATCAAGAAGAGAAGCCAGAGGAAGAAAACAACAATCCAGGGTCTGAGGAAGATGAACCTGATTATTTTGAGGAGCAGTATCCTCCTGATGATGATAAATACAAAGAGCTAGAGGATCGACTCAATGCTATGGAGATCCATAGGATACTCGGGCTGGATTTTGAGGAGCTAGGACTAATTTCATGGATGGTCATCCCGTAAAAATTCAAAGTCCTTACATTTGCAAAGTACGACGCTGTCTCCTATCCTAAGCTACATTTAAGGTCGTATGTCAGGAAGATTCAATCCCACACTAATGACAGGAATCCGTGGGTACATTTCTTCTAAGAGAGTTTGGCAGGGACTCAGCTAGAATGGTTCTATCAACTGGAGAGAACCAATGTTCGCAATTGGGATGATTTGGCTATTGCTTTCTACAAGCAGTATCAATATAACGCTGACCTCGCCCAAAATCGTACGCAATTACAAAGTATGTCTATGAGTTCCGGCGAAGGTTTTAAAGATTATACCCAAAAATGGAGAGACCTTGTGGGAAGATTCCAGCTTTCGTTGTCTGATAGGGAGCCGGTTGACATGTTCTTGGGCATGTTGTCTGGTCCATTCTTTAACCATATAATTGGGAGCTCTTCTGATAGGTTCAATGAATTGATACTGACTGGTGAATGGGTAGAAGCTGGCATTAAAAGTGGTAAAACCCAGAGAGAGGCATCCTCTAGTATTAAAAAGAAACCTTTCACTGGAAAAAAGGAGGCCAATGCTTCTTATGGTCAAGGAAATCATAATAAAATTGAGCATCGTCCGACGGTAGGGGCTGTTATGATTTCCAATCCTGTCTCAAACCAACAACGAAACAATCAGCGCAGGCCAGATGCGCCTAGAAGACAGTTTACCCGTATCAACATGACCCTCTCTCAGGTTTTACCACACCTGCTGAAGTCCAATTTGGTGACTCTAAAGGAGGCTCTAAAGAATCCTAATACTGCCTCTATCTGCTACAACCCAAATGCTCGATGTGCCTACCATTCTGAAAATCTGGGGCATGATACAAACGACTGCTGGGATTTAAAGAATAAGGTATAGGATCTCATTGAGGAGAAGGAGATTGAGTTTAACCTTCCCGAGACACCTAACATAATAACAACGCTATGATACGGTGGCCAGAACCAGACTATTTTAGGAAAATGCTGGTTTGCATTTTGCGTTTGTGTTCGCAAAATGTCGCGGTAAGCAAGAGTCGCCACAAACTTTTATTTTATCCAACAGGAAAGGAAAAAAAGCACAGAAAAATTCCCTTTTTTTCGAGACTTTGAGTACGGGGGTAGATTATAGAAAGGGAAGGTATTAGCACCCTTTCTATCCGTAGTTTTCTACGGGCTCTTAGGTACTTGCTCATCATTTTTAAAATTGCTTGTGTGTGCTTGATTTGAAAAAAGTTTTTGACTTCGATTTAACCCTTGCTTCTGTCTTCAAGAGTGTTACGAAGTGTTTTTGAAAGCTTTGTTTGAAAAGAGTGTAAGTGTGAAAAAGTTTGTTTGGATTGAGCAAGTACTTAAGATTCTACCTACTTGAAAAAAGAGAATTGTTCTATGTTTGTTTCCTTTAGACAGTGCTATCCCACTATTAGTGAGTAGGTAGCACCGTCGTTGGAGTTTTGAGGGTCAATTCGAAAGGGACGTATGATCACTAAAGCAATGTTAGGACGTCTTAGTAGTAACCCTAATGTCTTAGATCAATTATTCGAGGCAACCATTCCGAGGCAACTTTACAAACGAGACTTTGATCTTTGTTTAGACAAGAGAGCGACCACTAAAGCATCCTATACTTAATGACCGTTTACCGAAGGCAACCGAAGTGGGAGTGTATCCTAGGAGTGCGCATGTGCGAGTGATTCAATTTCAAGTTTATTATCTTTGCACATTTAGGGTTAGCTAACCATTTTAAAGTTAATCATACATTCTTGTCATGCATCCGTATTATTCATACATCTAACAGTTAATATTTTGTGGAATTTAAAAT
Organism: Vicia faba; assembly: GCA_948472305.1. Classification (NCBI taxonomy): domain Eukaryota; kingdom Viridiplantae; phylum Streptophyta; class Magnoliopsida; order Fabales; family Fabaceae; genus Vicia; species Vicia faba. The sequence goes on from OX451737.1 coordinate 332,034,663, forward strand.
GCGGAAAGTAATGCTACGCTATTACAAGGCTTCGGGTATTTACATAGCCAAAAACAATCCCCGTAAAAAAAACCATAAATGAAAGTAAAAGATCCTAATTAATCTATTACAACTTGTGAGCAATTACATTAATATGGTAAAAATAAATGATAAAGCGCGCGCGAGAAAATTAAGAACGACAAGAAATTAGGGTTTTGACCCCGTCTAACCTAATTGAAAGAAAGAATTATTTTTGTTTGTTTTTAATTGTTTTTAAGAAAAAAGAATTAGGTTTTTAGATTAAATACAAAATTAATTAGTGAATAAATTAATTAAAGAAAATAATTAAATTTAACCTATTTTATGTTTTGTCATTTTTTAAAGTAAAATGAAAATATAATTAAGTTAGAAATAAAAACCCTAATTGTTCTAATTGTTTTTTTAATTTATTTACAAAATAATTTAAGTTACCTAAAATTAAATAACCTAATTAAATTAATTACTTTTTTGATAAAAAATAAACATAAATCTAATTGGGTGAAAACATTATTTTTATGATTTTTTGAATAAAAGAAAAAATCAATTTGTTAGTAAAAATAATTTAAATGAAAAAAAATAGAAAATATAAAGAGAAAGAGAAAAGAGATTTGGGCCTGGTTATGAGTAATTGGGGGGTGCATTGCTAGCAATCTGGGCCCAAAAGAAGGTAGTCCATGTTGACTTGTTGGATTCAGTACTACGTGTTGACCAACGCCTTTGATGGATCCTCACCTGATAGCCATCAGATCTGGCTTCCTGACACCTGGCTGGTTGGATTATGAGGATGTATGATGGTCCTTGGCCTTGTGTACACGACTGATTAATGAAAGAAAAGTATCATGAAATAATGGGGGGACCTGGGATTCGAACCCAGGCCCCAAAGCATTTTCCAATGACCTGGCCACCAACTGAGCTGTGCGTTTTATTTGTACATCAAAGACAAAACAACAATTAAATATTAAGAAAGCATAATATGTTAATTCAACACACGAATTTTTAAACGAAGCAATAGGAGCTTGCCACGCCATCATCCCTGTCCTCTCTCCGTGGCTAAAAGATGCAGGTACTTTTACCTACGGACATATATCCATAGCTACAACCCTGGTTTGTTTCCAAATCTTCCCTGGACATGATAAATGATTTTTAATGCCATGAATCGAACCGTCTTGGCATCCTGAACATCATGATACCCTTCATGGGGGCTAATTTTTCCTGCACACGAAAACCCTAAAACGAAACCAAGAACCCTAACAATGGCAATTCTTGATACAATCCACAAAAATGAAATTAAACGTTATGGTTAGTTTGCTAATGCTTCAAGGAGCAAGAATATACAAATATTTCGTGCTATAGATGCCAAAATTATGCAATTCGAATTCAAGAAAAAGCCATTGTCGTGGCTGACTTACAGTGAGTTATAGTGCTGGAAACTCCTTGTTCTTGATTGGTTTCGCTTGCTTGTGATCCCAGGAAGCAATTGGGATGGCTAGAGGATCTTGAGAATGCCTGGAAGTGAAAAATTGAATCATCAATTTTCTTTGATTTTATCAAGTTTGTTCTAGCCTTGTGCGCCTCTCAAGCCTTGTTATTTTTGTCTGCAAATGTTCCTTATGTATTGATGATTGGATTAGGGTTGCAAACATGATCTCAATCTTTCTTCATTATAGCTTTTGATTTGGATTTGATTCACTTGAAGATCCTTCCAAAAATAGTCCAAATTCAATCTTTTTGTGCACACAAAGGCCTTGCATGAATTCAATCACTTGCCAACTGGATATAAGACCTGAAACATGCACAATATCTTGAGGTTTCAATGATTTGGATTTTCTATGATTTGTTTTGATTTAAATTGATTTAATTAAAATGAAAATCAAAGTAAATAATAAAAATAAGATAAAGACAAGTGTTAAGAGATAGGACTCGTGGACCATGCTACCAACTCAAAACAAGTGCAAAAAGTTAGGCCCGTTTAGCAAAAATTACAATTTGAGGCATAGTTGACTTTTGGCAATTTTGCAAAAAAGGTCAACTTCACTAATGCATAACTTCCTCAATTTTGACTCTTTGAAGGTGTTCTTGGACTTTTTAGAAATATTGAGATGTCCTCTAAGCAACCCGTTTTGTCTCATATCAATTTGGTATTCCATGTTCATGTATGAAGCTTTGATAAAAAAGGTGTTTTCGTTGACTTTTCAAAATGACCTATAATGTCCAAATTCATAACTTCTTGTGAGTGAATATGTTGAACTTGGGAGCTGAATATGGATTTTAGAGAATTTCATCCTCTTAAAAATGAGCTTTGGATGGGTCATTTATCATGAAGTATGAGAAAGTTATGCTTGGTCAAAGTTGAGTTGACTTTTCCTACAAAACCCTAATTTAGCAACTTTTGTGTTTTGATGAATTGGGAGGAATCCTTGATGAATCATGATCAACCCTTGATCAAATGATGGATAATACTTCAAAATTAGGATGTTGACCAAAAATCTTGAAGTTTGACTGTATGTGGGCCACAATTGACTTTTGCCCTAACATTGTCGATTTTCAGGCCTTTGAGCAATTGACTGAGAAAACTTCCTCTGCAAGGCTTGAAACTTGGCATGGATGATCTTGAGAACATATTAGGAAAATGGTGAGAATTTTGGATCCCTTGGACTCAAGTATCTTGATGCAACATGAAACCCTAATTTGAGGTAGACTGCCTTAGGAGAGAGCTTGTCTGGTTAACCCTTGAACTTCCTTGAGCAACTTGAGGATCTTTCTTGAAATGTTTTGAGAAATATGGGAGGGAAAATTTTTGGGTACAACAGCTTCCCCTGTTCAATCTTCTTAAACCTGAGGATGTAGATTGGCTTGCTTGCCTTTCGTGATCTGAAGGTAGAAGATGATTGAACACTAGAGTGCCCAGAAATTTCATGTCTTGTGATGTCGGGAATGGGCTTACAGATGCCATTTGGAAATTGATGACGGAAGATGGGCTTAAAGATGCCCTCCGAAGGAGGGTCGGTCGCATAAGAGATTCCTTAGCGAGAGCTTGTATACCAGTTGTTGAGGAAGATTCCGCTGGGGAATGCTGATCTCTGTCTTGAGAGAAAAGTTGAATTTTAGGAGCTTCAATCGTCCGTTATTCTACTGGCGAAATCATATCTTAGTCGAAGAGGTGAAAATGAACTACTATCTGGTCGTGATCCAGGCTTCATAGTGATAAGACCGACTGCTATCTGGTCGTAATCCATGCTTTACAGTGACTTACTGGGGAGATGAGATTAAACTTGCTATCCTGTTGTAATCCAGGCTTCACAATTTCTCGATTCTTATCTGGTCGTAATCCAGGCTTCAGAAAGAAATTAAGTTGTTATCCGGTAGTATCCAGGCTTCAACTTGAATTCAGGGCACACTAATATCTGGTCGACTCCGGGCTTCTTAGTAATTGTCCAGATAAAGTTCTATTTGGTCGAAATCCAAGCTTCACAGTGTCTTGTACTGTTATCTGGTCGTAATCCAGGCTTCAATCCTTTTATCGTTATCTGGTCATAATCCAGGCTTCACGATGCTTTATACCATTATCTGGTCGAGTCCAGGCTTCATGGTGTCCTGTACTGCTATCTGGTCGTAATCCAGGCTTCACAATACCTTACTTCTTATCTGGTCGTAATCCAGGCTTCAGAAGAAAATCAAGTGGTTATCCGGTCTCCTCCGGGCTTCCCTTTGACTGTTGGGCCTACTAATATCCGGTCAAATCTGGGCTTCATAGTAATTGGCCGGGTGAACTGCTATTTGGTCGTAATCCAAGCTTCATAGTGTCCCTCACTATTATCTGGTCGTAATCTAGGCTTCAGTGCTTTTTTACCGCTATCTGGTCGTAATCCAGGCTTCACGATGTCTCATACCATTATCTGGTCGAATCCAGGCTTCATGGTGTTCGGAGAAATCAAGATACTATTCGGTCGGATCTGGGCTTCATAACTTGTATTAAAGATATACCACTATCTGGTCATAATCCAGGTTTCGTAGTATTCTTGGTTGCTATCTGGTCGTAATTCAGGCTTCACAATGTCTTCTACCATTATCTGGTCGTAATCCAGGCTTCATGGCACTTGTTGAGCTGCTATCCGATCGTAATCCGGGCTTCACGGCTTGTGTTTATGATATACCACTATCTGGTCGAATCCAGGCTTCATGGTGTCCTTTGTATTGTTATCTGGTCGTAATCCAGGCTTCACAGTAACTTGCTAGGGATTAAACTATTATCCGGTCGAATCCGGGCTTCATAGCTTAGAGATAAACCACTATTCGATCGAATCCAGGCTTCACGGTGTTTGATACTGTTATCTGGTCGTTCTCCGGGCTTCACAATATGCTGTAGAAGGCAAGATACTATCCGGTCGTACCCGGGCTTCATAACTTGAACTCTGAGAATTTGATTGTATCTTTCCTGAAAGGTAAAGGTTAGTCATATGTAATGCATGACATGTATCAAGCAATGATGTTCTCAAAATAAATGAGACTGTGTTGTATGATGTTTATGCATATGTCATGATGTATGGATATGCAATGTTTTTATGATATTCTCTAGCTGGGGAAAATAAATCCCGAATTGCTGCTGGAGAAAAAGAGTTAAATTCTTCGTTCTCGCTGGGGACAACGACCGAAGATGATTGTGAGAATAATCCTGCTGGAGAATAAACTGATGAGAAAATGAATTTGTGGGAAAGAGATGCTCTGCTAGAGGATCTGTTGATTTGGAGGGATAACCTCGGCTGGGGATGAATTACCGCTGCTGGCGATAATAAACCTGTCAGGGATTGAGTTTCTGCTTGTGGAAGAAATAAAATCCACTAGGGATAATCTTCTAATGCTGGTAATAGATAAACTCTGCCTGGGGAGAATCCTACCAACTCATTCGCGGTTGCGAGCCTCAGCTGGGGATAGTGGTGTCCTGTTCGCGACCGCTAACATCACTGTCTTTTTCTTACTCTACGGGGAGTGAGTGCAACTTTGGTCGTATTCTCCAACTAGGTCTATCCCTATACCTGGTGGACAGAGCAACCGTAAGGTTTAGACATTTCTTGTTTGCCCCTATTCCTGATATTACGAGTAATCGTCTTTTGTTTTGTATGTAAATATTTATGAGCAACGATTATTGTCAAATGCATATATCAAAATGAAACATTGGACGTTCTTGCAAAACAGAAAAAGAAAAAACAATTTTGAAATTTCTTTGTGAAAAATGAATTGTATTGACTTTGCAGTTGGCCTGTAAATAGGCGTTTTTTGTACAAGAGGCTGACGTCCTAGTAAGAGAACACCGCCGAACAAACAGAATTTATACAATTTGTGTAAAAGAAAGAAAAACAGCTATGCAAACAATCCCACTGGGTTCCAACTCCGCTATTGCCTTTATATATTCGAGCATCTCATCACTTTGCTACTTGGTTGAAGGTAGATCAGATTGGTTAGTGTCGTCCGAACTTGATAGTCGACACTGAAGTCTGGTTGCAAGATGATCCAATGGGACATAGTGTTACACTTTGATCCCTGACTTTTTCCTGGACCGCCCTTTCGGGTTTTCAGTCCACCGGGATACCCTTTTTTGCCCAAGCCGCCTTTTTAGGTTTTCAACTTGCCGGGTGTACAGTTTTTTTTTCATTTTCATCCCTTATTTTTGCCCGAACCCTTTTGGTTCGCCGGGAAGCCCTTATTTTTGCCTAGGCTACTCAACCTAGCGGTTCTTTGATTATGTGTAGTATTTTTTCACTATGTCTGCATTAACGGGGTGAGGAAGGTCGTCACCATCCATGGTGGTAAGAATCATAGCTCCTCCTGAGAAAATGTTCTTAACCACAAATGGCCCTTCATACGTAGGGGTCCATTTTCCCCTGGGATCACCTTGCAGTAATATGATGCGTTTGATCACCAGATCCCCAACTTGATATTCTTGTCGTCTAACTTTCTTGTTAAATGCCTTGATCAACCTCTTTTGATACGTCTGACCATGACAAATAGCAGTAAGTCTCTTTTCGTCGATTAAATTCAGCTGATCAAGCCGGGTCTGGATCCAGTTTTCCTCGCTAAAACCTGCATCCTTCATAATCCGAAGAGAGGGTATCTGAACCTCAATAGGTAAGACTGCTTCCATGCCGTACACCAAAGAGTAGGGTGTTGCCCCTGTTGAAGTCCTCACTGAGGTTCGGTACCCATGAAGAGCGAATGGTAACATCTCGTGCCAATCTTTGTATGTCACCGTCATCTTCTGCACAATCTTCTTGATATTCTTATTAGCCTCTTCAACATCCCCATTCATCTTCGGCCGGTAAGGATAAGAGTTGTGATGCTGTATCTTGAACTGCTTGCAGAGCTCGGTGATCATCGTATTGTTGAGATTTGTACCATTGTCCGTAATGATCCTCTCTGGTACACCGTATTGACAGATCAAATTGTTCCGAATAAACCGTGCCACGACGTTCTTGATTACTGTAGCAAAGGAAGTTGCCTCAACCCATTTCATAAAGTAGTCAATTGCTACCAGAATGAAACGATGCCCGTTGGACGCAGTAGGTCTGATCTCGCCAATCATATCGATTCCCCACATTGCAAAGGGCCAAGGAGCTGTCAAGACGTTTAGAGGAACTGGAGGTATGTGCACCTTATCAACATAGACTTGGCATTTATGACAGGTCTGAGAATGTTGATAACAGTCGGCTTCCATGGTGGACCAATAATATCCTTCCCGTAGGATCTTCTTTGCCATGGTATGTCCACTGGAATGAGTTCCAAAAGTACCTTCATGCAACTCTACCATAATCCTTTCTGCCTCGTTCTTGTCCATACATCGCAGTAAGGTTGAATCATGGTTACGCTTGTAAAGGATACTATTACTGATGAAGAACTTCACCACGAAGCTCCTACGAAACTTCTTATCATTAACAGATGCACCCTCGGGGTACTCCTGAGCCTCAAGATACCTCTTTACCTCATGAAACCATGGTTTATCTGCTACCTCTTCAGTCTCAATGTCACAGCAATGTGCAGGTTCGTCCAACCTCTCGATGCTAATCTGGGGAGCCTCATTGTCCCACCTGACCTTGAACATAGAAGACATAGTAGCTAGCGCGTCCGCTAACTGATTCTCCTCCCTGGGGAAATGTTCAAAGGTTATCTCCTCGAAATGTGGAAGCAACGTCAATACATACTCTTTGTAAGGAATAAGATTTGGGTGCTTCGTATTCCACTCACCTTTAATCTGACTGATCACGAGAGCAGAATCTCCGAATAAACTCAAGAACTTAATCCTTAGGTCAATAGTTGCCTGCAGGCCCATAATGCATGCTTCATACTCCGCCATGTTGTTGGTACAATTAAAACATAACCGGGCGATGAACGAAGTATGACAGCCTTCAGAAGATATGATCACAGCGCCAATGCCATTACCCAACACGTTTGAAGCTCCGTCAAAATACATAGACCATCGGGATCCCTCCTCAGGTCCTTCATCCGGTCCAGGTTTTTCACAGTCGGTCACCAACATGATGTTCTCATCCGGAAACTCGAAATTCATAGACTGGTAATCATCCACGGCCTGATGTTCCAAATGATCTTCCAACACACTCCCCTTGATTTCTTTTTGGGTTGTGTATTAGATGTCGTACTCAGTTAAGATCATCTTCCATCTTGCTATTCTTCTGGACAAGGCAGGATTTTCGAAGATATACTTGATTGGATCCATCTTTGATATCAATAGGGTGGTGTGAATCAGCATATACTGTCTCAGCCGGCGAGCAGCCCATTCCAAAGCGCAGAAAGTTTTCTCAAGCAGTGAGTATCGGGTCTCACAGTCGGTAAACTTTTTGCTAAGGTAATAAATAACATGCTCTTTTCGGCCAGACTCGTCATGCTGCCCCAACACGTACCCCATTGAATTGTCGAGTACTGTCAAGTATAAGATCAAAGGTCTTCCTTCGAATGGAGGCATCAGAATAGATGGATCTTGGAGATATTCCTTGATCCTTTCGAAAGCGGCCTGACACTCATCATTCCATCTTACCACTTGATCTTTCTTCAGCAGCTTGAAGATTGGCTCACAAGTAGCAGTCAGGTGTGAAATGAATCGGGCAATATAGTTCAGACGTCCCAGAAAGCCTCTGACTTCTTTTTCTGTTCGGGGAGTTGGCATTTCCTGTATGGCCTTCACCTTTGCAGGGTCCACTTGAATACCTTTATCACTAACGACGAAACCCAGCAGCTTACCAGATCTTACCCCGAAGGTGCACTTGTTCGGGTTTAACCTCAGCTTGTACATCTTCAACCTGTCAAACAGTTTCTGGAGATGGTCAAGGTATTCTTCTTCAGTCTGGGACCTTGCAATCATGTCATCAACGTATACCTCAATCTCACGATGAATCATGTCGTGGAACAAAGCGACCATGGCACGCTGATACGTTGCCCCAACATTCTTCAATACGAATGGCATGACCTTGTAGCAAAAGGTGCCCCACTGTGTAACAAAGGTCTTCTTTTCCATGTCTTCGGGAGCCATCTTAATCTGATTGTAACCAGAAAAACCATCCATAAAGGAGAAGATCTTATGTTGCGCGGTGTTGTCGACCAGAACGTCAATGTGAGGGAGTGGGAAATCATCCTTGGGGCTTTCCCTGTTCAGATCCCTATAGTCAACATACATCCGCACCTTACCATCTTTCTTCGGTACCGGAACCACGTTGGCAACCCACTGCGGGTAAGAAGTGACAGCTAGAAAACCGGCATCAAACTGTTTCATGACCTCAGCTTTGATTTTCTCAGACATCTCGGGGCACATTCGGAGAACTTTTTGCTTCACTGGAGGACAGTCTTCTTTAGTTGGCAAGCGGTGTACAACAATATCAGTATCCAACCCAAGCATATCTTCATAAGACCAAGCGAAGATCTCAACATAGTCACACAATATTTGTATCAACCGTTGCTTGACACTAGACTCCAGATTTGCACCAATCTTGACCTCTTTCTTGTCTTCCTCCGTACCCAAATTCACTGATTCTACTAGCTCTTCATGGGGCTGTATGGCCCTCTCTTCCTGTAATAACAGTCTAGCAAGTTCCCCAGGCACTTCGCAATCATCCCCACCTTCGTCCTCGGCTTGGTTGATCGGACTTTTGAAGTTATAACTGACAGTAGCATAGTCGTTATCAGTGGGATCCAAAGTGGATGTGTATCTGCATTATGATATGTGAGTGTGTGTAAGACAATAGCTATTTTAATAAACTGCAAGATAGAAAGGAAAAACAAGGAGCGCAAAATTTTTAATGCAAGAAAACGTCCAATGCTTTATTGATGATATATGAAAATGACAAATAATAAGCCCTCACAAACAAAGCCAAGGTGCCTCGGGCAAGGCACCGGGCTGTAAAGTTTCAAATTGTCTGTTACAAATTCCAAAATAAAAGTCTATTACTGTGTAATAAAAGAAACGGGAACGAAGTCCTTCGCCGTCCAATTGTTCAATCCACCGTTGGTAGTCGGGTAAATCCAGCTGTCAAACTCTGACTCTTCTTCATCAACCTCAATTGCATTCACTCTCTGATCATGTTTGGGCATATGAGCAGTTATGACGTTGGGATTTTCCGGTGCGTCAAACTCAATTTCTTTAGCTTCAATCAAATCTTGCACCTTATTCCTCAAGGCCCAGAAGTTATTGGTATCATGCCCTAGACTATCATAATGATAGGCACAGCGGGCGTTCGGGTTATACAACGGAGATGTGGTGCTGGGATTCTTCGGGGCTTCCCTCAGAGTTATCAGGTTAGTCTTCAACAATTGTGGAAGAATTTGAGACAGGGTCATACTGAGCCGAGTATACTGTCTTTGCGGTCTCTCTACTCTTTGCTGATTATTGCGCTATGGGGCAACAGTGGGTCTTGATATTACCACCACATTAACTGCTTGGCGGCGTTCAGGCCGGTTTTGGCTCCTCGAGCTGTAAACTGCACTAGCTTCTTTTCTGAAAGGCTTCTTTTCTGTACTCGATGAAGCACCTTTCTGTATCTTGCCACTTTTGATACCAGCTTCCACTCTCTCCCCAGTCAAAATCAATTCATTGAACCCAGATGATGAATTGCCGATCAAGTGATTGAAAAAACGGGCCAAACAAAGTCCCAAGAAACATATCCACCAACTCCCTATCAGACAGAGGGGGTTGGACTCTTCCAGCCAGATCTCTCCATTTCTGAGCATAGTCCTTAAAGCCTTCGCCTGCACCCATAGACATACCCTGAAGCTGAGTACGCGTGGGAGCAAGGTCGACATTATACTGGTATTGCTTGTAAAAAGCAGCAACAAGGTCCTCCCAGTTGCGGACATTAGCTCCTTCCAATTGATAGAACCATTCAAGTTGAGCCCCTGACAGACTATCTTGAATGAAATGAACTCACAGGTTTCTATCAGCAGTATAGGGTTGGATTTTTCTGGTGTATGAGTGGAGATAAAGCTTTGGACAAGATACTCCATCATACTTAGCAAAGACAGGAGCTTTAAACTTGTGCGGGATCACCACCCTAGATGCCAGTCCCAGATCTCCAAAGTCTAGACCAGGTATCTTCTGAATCTTTATTGCACTCAGCCGATCTTCAAGTTGCTTATACTTATCCTCAGCAGGAGGATACTGTTCTTCATCAAAATCAGTGTCATTATCAGAGACCACAGGACTAGGCCCCTTTCCTTCCTCTTGATTCTCTCCTCCTCCAGATGAATGAGATAGATCAGTTTCCCGTCGCAACCTATTTCCAAATCTGTGACCCATATTCAGCAGGACCACCTTCTTCTTCTTCTTCTTCTATTTCTCCTTCAGGATGAGAGTCTTCAAATCTTGCTGCCCTTTGGCCAAGTTCAGGAACAACTCTTGGAATTAAGCATTCTGTGCTTGAAGAGCCTTGATGGCTTGATCGGTAGGTGTTTCAGAAGACATTTTGTGCTGAAATAAACAGCGAAGAAGATGAGAAACCTGTAATGGTACCTGTGATGAGGTGCATGATAATGAAATGCGTATGAAATGATTTCAAAGAATTTGGGAGATTTAAATTTGCAAACCAAGAAATAAACAAACTTTATTAGATTCAAACTTGTAAAATGTTTAACAATGCCTTTAAGGCGTTACAAAAGAAATAACTAAAAATAAATCTAAACTAGAAACAAGCAGAAATCAGAAATCCCATGGTCTCTTTCCCTTCGTGCTGATATAATCATTGATTGTCCTTTCGTTCTCAAGCTGCCTTGTGAGCTTCAAGATCTTCCTCTCTTGCTCATGATACTTATCCCTGTAGGTATCCCTTTCCTCCTTAAGCTGAATCCAGGATCTCTTCAATGCCCCAAGATCAGTAGGCTTGTAGGGATGAAGGATTATGTAAGGAACCCCCTCTTCATTAGTATGCTCCACAATCACTGGTAAAATAGCTTCATAAGGCATCCCCAGCTTTTGAGCACGGGCTCGAACCCACTGGAGATAAGGTTACATAGGGAGAGAAGTCTTTAGTCCTAGCTCTTGAGGGTCAGACCTGTTCACCATGCTCTAGGCTCGTATAAACCTTCGGCGATGCTCATCCACGTCCCCCTTGTAGTCAAAGACAATGTCTGTAAGAAGCAGCTCATGAGGACCGTCTCTCCGAACCCGACCAAAATGTCTCAAAGCCAAACAGGGATTGTAAGTTATACCCCCTCTAATTCCAAGCAACGGGACATTAGGGTATTCCCCACATCGATCAATGACAACTACTCTTTCCATATCCTTAGAACTCCAAAGAATGTCCGTATGAGCAAGGGACATGATTCTGTAAGCCCATCCTACACCTTCCTCATTCTTCAATACAGATTTGGGGAGGTGCGAAATAAACCACCTTTCCAGCAGCGGTGTGCAACACATGAGGGTCCCCCTTCTTCGCACAGTACGAGTATAGAGAGCATGCAGAATGTCACCCAGAAGAGTAGGCACTGGATTACGAGACAAGAAGATCTTGACCACATTCACATCTATGAAGGAATCTGGATTCGGGAAAAGAACCAAGTCATAGATGAGGAGAGCCAAGGTGTCTTGAAAAGCTTGAAAGTCCAAGTCATCCTAGAACTGTTGAGCTTGATCCATCAAAAACTTTACCAAGAAACCTTTAACCCTGCTCCGTGTCTCCCAGTTGGATACTACATCAACCCTTTTTAGATGTAAGGCTGAAGTAATGTCCTTAGGTCTAGGAACCTCCTCTAAACCTGTGAAGGGTGTCTGCTCGAAGATAGATATGCCTAATAAATCAGAAAACTCCTCCAAAGTGGGGACTAGTTGATAATCCGGGAAGGTGAAATAATGATGCAACGGATCAAAGAACTGGAACAGCACACTCATCATTTGCGCATCCAACTTTGAAGTGACCAAACTAAGGAGATGACCATGTCTTCTAACAAATGAAGAAGTATCAGGAACCTTTGAGACTAACTCTCTGAGCTAAGAAGGGATTTGCACAAAGTTGACTCGAATGGTATTTCTGCGCATGGAAGTCATGATCTGTAAAACAGAACAAAGATAAATCCCCTCGGTCTTTGAAATGGTTAGTACAATGAAGTATGCATGCTATGTCATGATGCATGATGTCATGATAAAACACACAACAGGTATAGCAGGTAACAAACATGGTAAAGGAAAACAAGTCACACAATAGCCCTTAAGTTTCAGGCTTGCATGGGGTCTAGGTATTACCCTCTTGAAGTTCAGTTGGTTTCAACCTGTCCTAATAATAGTAACCGGGTTATGGAGGTTCTCAATATAACTGAACATCCTTCATCGGTCATGGTTTCAGCTCATGCAATCTTTTCTTGCAGCCGGAACTATCTCGAGAGTATGGTCTCAATGAGTGTAGTATCGAGTATCAACCAGTTCTCAGCTCTATGCTGAGGCCGACTATCTCACTACTTTCTATGGCCAAGTTAGTCAATTATAGGTTCCAAGGTCAGTTGATGCTTAACGACCCATATAGCAGCCCTGTATTCTCCTTGTTCCTCCACAAGGGATACCGATACCAACCAATGTGCCACATCAATGTAGATACTACTTCAACCGTATCGGTCTACGCCGTACAGTTCCCTCACAATTTATTGCTACTTACCTAACAGGTGTCCCCTAGATCCGGGTTAGGATCTATAGTAACTCCAATACAAAACCCACAAATATAAAGCAATCAAATCAAACAATAGAAGCAAATATTATGAACTAATCCTAAGGTATACCCCACTTATTTAGTCCCCAGCAGAGTCGCCGGTTCTGTGATACGGTGGCCAGAATCAGACTGTTTTAGGAAAATGCTAGTTTGCGTTTTGCGTTTTGCGTTTGTGTTTGCAAAATGTCGCGGTAAGCAAGAGTCGCCACCGACTTTTATTTTATCCAACTGGAAAGGAAAAAAAGCACAGAAAAATTCCCTTTTTTTTCAAGATTTTGAGTACGGGGGGTAGATTATAGAAAGGGAAGGTATTAGCACCCTTTATATCTGTAGTTTTCTACGGGCTCTTAGGTACTTGCTCATCATTTTAAAAATTGCTCGTGTGTGCTTGATTTGAAAAAAGTTTTTGACTTCGATTTAACCCTTGCTTCTGTCTTCAAGAGTGTTACGAAGTGTTTTTGAAAGCTTTGTTTGAAAAGAGTGTAAGTGTGAAAAAGTTTGTTTGGATTGAGCAAGTACTTAAGATTCTACCTACTCGAAAAAAGAGAATTGTTCTATGTTTGTTTCCTTTAGACAGTGCTATCCCACTTTTAGTGAGTAGGTAGCACCGTCGTTGGAGTTTTGAGGGTCAATTCGAATGGGACGTACGATCACTAAAGCAATGTTAGGACGTCTTAGTAGTAACCCTAATGTCTTAGATCAATTATTTGAGGCAACAATTCCGAGGCAACCATTCCGAGGCAACTTTTACGAATGGGACTTTGATCTTTGTTTAGACAAGAAAGCGACCACTAAAGCATCCTATACTTAATGACCGTTTACGGAAGGCAACCGAAGTGGGAGTGTACCTTAGGAGTGCGCATGTGCGAGTGATTCAATTTCAAGTTTATTATCTTTGCACATTTAGGGTTAGCTAACCGTTTTAAAGTTAATCATACATTCTTGTCATGTATCCCTATTATTCATACATCTAACAATTAATATTTTAAGGAATTTAAAATGCAGAAAGTAATACTACGCTGTTGCACCCCAAAATTTTCTCTCTCATATTTCTCAAAAAAACATTGCAAGAAAAATCTCCAAGTTGCTCAAGATTGCTCAAGAGTTGGACAGTCAAGCTATCTTCTAAGACAGTCAACCTCAAATTAGGGTTTTGTATTGCATCAAGGTCCTTGCATCCAAATGACCTAAAGTGCTCCCCAATGTCCTAATATGTTCTCAAGTTCATCCATGTCAAATTTCAAGCCTTGCAGAGGAAGTTTGCTCAGTCAATTGCTCAAAGGGTCCAAAAATCGACTGTGCTAGGGCAAAAGTCAACTATGACCCAAATACAGTCAAACTTCAATATTTTTTTGTCAACATTCTCATTTTGAAGGATATTTCATCATTTTATCAAGGGTTGATCATGATTCATCAAGGATTGCTCAAAATTCATCAAGACTCAAAAGTTGCTAAATTAGGGTTTTGTAGGAAAAGTCAACTCAACTTTGACCAAGCATAACTTTCTCATACTTTATGAGAAATGACCCATCCAAATATAATTTTTAAGAGGATGCAATTTCCTAAAATCCATCTCCATACCCCAAGATCAGAAAATGCACTCACAAAAAGTTACAAATTTGGACATTATAGGTCATTTTTGAAAGTCAACAAAAACACCTTTTTTGCCATAGCTTAGAACTTGAGCATGTAATATCAAAATGAGATGATAAAAAAAGGGTTGGTTATAGGACATCTCAATATTTCTAAAAAGTCCAAGAACACTTCCAAAAGTTCAAAATTGAAGGAGTTATGCATTGTTGAAGTTGGGCATTTTTGCAAAATTGCCAAAAGTCAACTATCCCCAAAACATCAAATTTTGTCAAATGGGCCCATTCTTTTCCACTTGATTTGATCTTGTCACACTACACACGTGTCCTAGCTTCAGCCTTAAGCCCATTTATCAATTTTCTTATTTTATTTGATTTTTTGTTGAATTAGTTCATTGTAAATCAATTTAAGTCAAATAAAATCACAAAACTTGATTACATGAGATTTTTTTCTATTTTCAGGACCTAATCATCATCAATGTCATGATCAAATTAGTATCAAGCATTCCATGTGCAAAAAGATTGGATTTTGGACAAAATAGGCAAGCTTTCAATGGTGGATCAAATCAAATCCCATGACATCAATGTGCAAGGATTCAGTCCATAAAAGTTAACCTAATGCATTCTATTATACATACACAAGGCAAAGACACGAATTCAAGGACCTAGAGGCTGCAGAATCATCAAGAACCAAACTTGAAAAAACGTGAAAAAGTGTGAAATTGAAATCGTTCTTAGAGGTAAATTCAAAGGCAAATCTCAACACTAATCCATTGCTGGACAATCACTGAACCTCCTGCAATCAAAAGCAAGCTCTCACGCCCTCTCAATCGCACTGTAAGTATCTCAAAATACCGCCCTGTGTTCAAAATCGTAACCCCATGTTCTTGCATTTTTTTGGCAAATCGTTGACATATTCATGATGCTTATAAGATTTCTGGACTTTTGGCATTATTTGATTGCATTAATATGGACTCTAACCCCATAACCGTATGGCTAGGGTTTTGCATTAGATTTTAGGGCTTTCTTTTTCATGGGAAATCAAGGTCCAAGAACGGTATAGGTTTGCTCATGATGCCCAGACGAACACAACCATGGTGTTGGGGGTCGTTTTCATGGCCTAGATTTAGTTTTTTGGAATGTCCTGCGAATTTAGCTGCGGATATAAATCCGCAGGTAAATGTTCAGGGTTGAACGAAGAAGACGAAGACGTGTCCCCCTCTTAGTGGTGGATTCAAACTTGGCGCGTTTTCTTTTTTATTATTTGGCATAATGATGCGTTTTTATATATTATGTTTAGTTTGTATTTTACTAACAATTGAAGCATAATGGTCCACTGGTCAAGGGGAGCGCTCTCAAGGCATTGTTGGCTGGAGGTCAGGGGTTCGATCCCTGCCTCCAGCGCTTTACATTTTCCCTTATTTTATCATGCAATCGGGTACAAACCAAGTGCTGGAAGCCTATCATGTGCCCTCAAATCTCAAAGCGCCAGATGGCCCCAGGCCAGATCTGGTGGTCCAGATGTGATGTCCACCATATGCCCTAGTCAAAGTGCCACGCTGGAATCAGGAAAAGTCAGCCAAGGCCAACGAAATTGGGCCACCAAAATTGCTGAATACACCTCCAAAATCAGGCCCAAACCCTAATTTTTTCTCTTTTTCTTTTATTATTTCTTTAAATTATTTATTGTTATTATTTTTATTATCACTAAACAATCAAAACTTTTTTCCTCATAAAATTAAAAAAACCAAAAATATTTTCTTTATTAAAATTAAATTTCAGTATTTTATTTTTGTTAATAAATATTAATTTAATTGATTTAGTTTTAATTAGGAATAACTTTTAATATCTTTTTTTTGCAATAATTAAAATTAATTTAGACAAATAAGTTTTATTAACATTGATCAAATTTATTTTTATTTCTTTAAATATCAAAAATCCAAAAATATTTATTTTTATTAATTAATTAATTTAATTTAATAATTAACTTAGTTTAATTCTTTTTAATTCAAAATAACCAAAAAAAATATTTCTTTAATAATCAAAGGGTCAAAACCCTAAAACTCGCCCGATTTAATTTCCCGCACGCGTTCCCTTTTATTTCAATATTGTATCTGTTTCCTGGAATGTAATAGTTTAATAGGACGTTAATATTTTTATCGCTTTATTTATTTTCCGCAATTTAATTTCAAGGGTTTCTTTTGGCGATGTAAATACCCGACGCCTTATAATAGTTAGTTTAAATTCTGCAATTTAATTTCCGCAACTTATAAACTGTTAGATGTTTGATAATAGGGAATGCATGACAAGATTGAACGCTTAAACTTAAAATCAACATAGATAACCATTGACATGTACAAAGACAAAATTAACTGAAAACAACACACTCGCACATGCGCACTCTTAGGGTACACCTCACTTGGTTGCCTTCGAACGTGGTCATTGAGTATAGGAAGTTTTAGAGGTCGCCCTCTTGTCCAAAGATCATAGTTGCCTCGAAACGGTTGCCTCGGAAGAATGATCTAAGACATTAGGGTTACCGCTAAGGCGTCCTAACATTGCTTTAGTGACACACGTCCCTTAATCGAATTGACCCTTAAAACTCCAACGACGATGCTACCTACTCATCAATAGTGGGATAGTGTTGTCTAAAGGACATTAGCATATAACGATTCCTTTTTCGAGTAGGTAGATGGTTCTTAAGTACTTGCTCTTTGAAAACAAAACAAAAACTTTTTGCACTTACACCTTTCAAACAAAAACTTCTTTCAAACCCACGAACACAAAGAAAAGCAATTTTTGAAAACACTTTGAGCAAGTACATAAGAGCCCGTGGATAACCACAGATAGAAAGGGTGCTAACACCTTCCCTTTCTATAATCTACCCCCCGGACTCGAGAAATATCTCGAAAAAGGAATTTTTCTGTGCTTTTTTCCTTTCCTTGTTGGATAAAATAAAAGACGGTGGCGACTCTTGCTTACCGCGACTTTTTGTGAAAACAAACGTAAAACGCAAACCAACATTCCAAAAACAGTCAGTTCTCTCCCAACGTATCACACAACTGGCGACTCTGCTGGGGACGCTTAATAAGTGGGGTGTATCTTAAGATTAGATCATTGTGTTTTCAATTGTTTGCTCTGTATGCTTTATATTTGTGGGCTTGTATTGGAGTTACTATAGATCCTAACCCGGATCTGGGGGATACCCTTTAGGTAAGTAGCAATGAACTGTGAGGAAACTGTACGGCGTAGACCGATACGGTTGAAACAGTAGCTACGTTGGTGTGGCACTTTAGATTGTACCGATATCCTTTGTGTTGGAACAAGGAGAATATGGGTCATCTAAGGGGTCATTAAGCACCAACTGACCTTAGAACCTTTAAATTGACCAACTCGGCCATAGAACAGTAGCAGTATGCTACACTCATTGAGACTAAACTCTCGCGATGATTCCGGCCGCAAGAAAAGGTTGCTAAACTGGAATTATGACCGATTGAGGGTAGTCAATGATATTGAGATCCTCTAGAACCCAGTTACTATTTTTAGGACAGGTTTAAACCAACTGAACTGAAAGAGGGTAGTACCTAAGCTCCTTGCCACCCTGAAATCTAAGGGCTCTCTGTGTGATTTGTGTGCCTTTACCATGTTTTCTATTTATGGATACTTGTGGTGTGCTTTCTATCATGACATCATGACATCATGACATTGCATACATCTTGCATTGGACTAACCTATTTCAAAGACATGAGGGATTCATCTTTGTTCTGTTTTATAGGTCATGATGCCCATACGTAGGAATACCATCCGGATCAACTTTGTCCAGGTTCCTACCATGCTTAAAGAATTGATCACAAAGATGCCTGATACTACCTCCTTCATCAGAAGACATGGGTATCTTCTCAGTTTGGTCACCTCCAAATTGGACGATCAGATGATGAGTGTTTTGGTCCAATTCTATGATCCGTTGTACCATTGCTTTAATTTCCAGGACTACCAGTTGGTTCCCATCTTAGAAGAATTTTCTGATCTGCTCGGTATCTCTATTTTGGAGCAGACCCCGTTTACTGGTTGGGAGAAGATTCTTAGGCCCGAAGAGATTGCTGTAGCCCTTCATATGACAAAGGATGAGGTAATGGATAATTGGGAGACTAGGAGTGGAGCAAAGGGCTTTCTGACTAAGTTCTTGGTTGGTAAGGCTAATTATTTCTGGGATAGTCTAGACTTTAAGGATTCGAAGATATTCTGGCTCTTCTGATATATGGCTTGGTATTGTTTCCGAATCCTGACTCCTTTGTTGATGTGAATGCGGTGAAAATCTTCATCTCTCGTAATCCTATACCCACTCTCTTGGGTGACATTCTTCATCAGCTTTATGCCCGTACTGCTCGAAAGCGGGGAACCTTGATTTGCTGTGCTCCATTATTGGTGAGGTGGTTTATGTCGCACCTCCCCAAATCAGTGCTGAAGAACAAAGAAGGCATGGGCTGGGCTTATAGGGTTATGTCTCTCTCTCATAATGACATTATCTGGACTATCAAGGGTATGGACGAGGTGGCTATTATTGATCGATGTGGGGAGTACCCCAATGTTCCACTGATAGGAACCCATGGAGGAATTTCTTACAATCCATGCTTGGCCTTACGCCAGTTCGGGCGAGCCAGAAGAGAAGGACATCATGAGCTACTAATTCCTAGTATCATCTTTGATTTTCAAGGGGATAACGACGAGCAACGCCGCGGATTCATAAGGGCTTGGGATAGAGTTCATAGGTCTGATCCACACGAGCTGGGCCCAAAAACTTCTCTGCCAATGGAGCCATATCTTAGATGGGTTCGCATCCGGGCCCAAAAGCTGGGTATGCCATATGAAGCTGTCCGGCCTGTCATTGTTGAAATTGCTAATGAAGAAGGGGTTCTTTCGACCATCCTCCATCCTTACATGCCCACTGACATTGGGGCACTGAAAAGATCTTGGATGCAGCTGAGAGAAGAACGGGATGCTTATCGAGAAAAGTTTAACAAGCAAGAGCAGAAGATCCAGAGGTTGACTAGGCAGCTGGAGAACAAGCGGATTCTTAATAACTACGTCCGCACTGATAAGAAGAGGCCATGGGAGCACTGATTGTCCTTTGTTTATTTCCTTTCCAGTTTTCATTTACTTTTCAATATTTTCATTCATGTAACGCCTTAAAGGCAATTTGTTGAACAATTTGAATTTTAAGTTTATCTAATAAAGTGTGTTTCATTTCTTATTTACAAATTTGAATCTCTCGATTGTCTTTGAAATCATATCATACGTATTTCATCCCATGCACGTCATAACATGTACCCATTACAGGTCTCTTATCTTCTTCGTTGTTTATTTCAGCACTCATCATGTCTGCTGAACCATCAACCGAGCAAGCAATCAAGGCTCTGCATGCTCAGAATGCCCAATTCCAAGAGCTGTTCATGAATCTAGCTAAGGGTCAGCAAGATCTGAAGACCCTGATTCTGAAAGAGAAGAAGAAGAAGAAGAAGAAGAGGACAGTCCTGTTTAACACAGGTCACAAGTTTGGAAACAGGCTACGGGATGAAGTTGATTTGACCACCTCATCTGGAGGGAAAGATAGTCAAGAGGAAAGGAGGGCTCCTAGCCCTGTGGTCTCAGACAACGAGACGGACTTCGACGAAGACCAGTATCCTCCGGCTGAGGATAGATATAAACAACTGGAAGAATGGTTGAGTGCGATGGAAGTTCAGAAAGTACCTGGTCTAGACTTTGGTGATCTGGGTCTATCATCTGGGGTGGTGATTCCCCACAAATTCAAGGCGCCAGCCTTTGCTAAGTATGACGGAGTTTCTTGTCCGAAGCTGCACCTCCGGTCATATGTAAGGAAGATTCAGCCGTACACCACTGATAAGAACCTATGGATCCACTTCTTTCAAGACAGTCTCTCAGGGACTCAGATTGAATGGTTTTACCAGTTGGATGGAGCAAGTATCCGCAGTTGGGAATATTTGGCTACTGCTTTCTACAGGCAGTACCAATACAATTCCGACCTCGCTCCCACGCGTACCCAACTCCAGGGTATGTCAATGGGAACGAGTGAAGGTTTCAAAGATTATTCTCAGAAGTGGAGGGACCTCGCCGGAAGAGTACAACCACCCTTGGCTGATTGGGAGCTTGTGGATATGTTTCTGGGGACCTTGTCTGGTCCATTTTTCAACCATCTGATTGGAAGCTCTTCGTCTGGGTTTACAGAGATGATTATGACCAGTGAGAGGATTGAGGCTGGTATTAAGGCTGGTAAGATACAAAAGGGTGCTTCATCGAGCACCGAGAAAAAGCCTTTTAAGAAGGAGTCCAGTGCTGTCTACAGTTTAAAAAACCAGAATAGACCTGAACGCCGCTAAGCTGTTAATGCGGTTGTTATTTCAAGACCTGCTGGTGCTCCTCAGCACAACAATCAACAAAAACCGAGAGACCTCGAAGGCAATTCACCCAGCTCAACATGACCTTATCTTAGATTCTGCCACAGTTATTGAAAACCAACTTAGTGATTCCAAGGGAAGCCCCGAAGAATCCAAATACAACATCACCGAAGTACAACCCTAATGCCCGTTGTGCTTTCCACTCTGATAGCCCAGGGCATAATACAGATGATTGTTGGTCTTTGAAGAACAAAATACAGGACTTAATTGATGCTAAGGAGATCGAGTTCGAGGCGCCCGAAAGACCTAATGTTGTGACTGCTCCTATGCCCAAGCATGGAGTAAATGCTATAGATTAAGACTCGTTTGTGGTTTCTGTGAACGACATTGTTACCCCTTTGATGACTGTGAAGAAGAACCTTTTGCTAGCCGATTTGAATCAGGTGTCCAATGCCTGATGGATAGTAAAGAAATCCTGTTTGAGAAGGTTGTTGTTCCCGTAGTTCATACTGAAGAAGTTTCCATTATCACCATTCTCGACAATTCTTCTATGGCTTCCTCGAGAAAGCCTGTTAGAATTATATCTGCTCAAAGAATCGCACCATTTATCATCACTGTTCCTGGGCCTATCCCCTACACCTCAGATAAAGCTGTCCATTGGCATTACGGGGCCGATGTTTATTTTCATGGAGTTAAACAAGAGTTGGATGCTGATACTGACGTCAGCAATATTGTTGGACCTGCTAAAGTCACCCACAGCGGGAGACTTTTCTCCCCTGATATCTCTCCACCAACTTCCCTAAAACCTGTTGTTATTACACCTGCCAGTGTACCTGCTACTATTCCTGTTCAAATTCCTATTCTTACCCCTGTCGCCGAGTCGTCTGACACTCGGGGCAAAGGGACCACCAGTGAGCCTGCCCAGACGGAGGCACCAAAGACAATTACTGTTGAAGCTTCTAGACAAGAGATGGAAGAGATTCTGAAGATCATCAAAAAGAGTGACTACAATGTAGTTGAACAGCAGGGGCAAACCTCGTCCAAGATTTCTATGTTGTCACTTTTACTATGCTCAAAGGCTCATGCCAAGGCTCTGATTATATTTCTGAAGACTGCACACGTACCACAAGAGACATCAGCTGATCAGTTTAAAGATTGCATGGCCAATCTGACTGCTGATAATGGGTTGGGTTTTTTTGACGCTGACTTGACTACTAAAGGGAAGAATCACAACGATGCCCTGCATGTCTCCATTGAATGCAGGGGCACTACTCTTGCTCATGTATTAGTGGATACTGGTTCCTCATTGAACGTTTTGCCTAAGAAAGCTCTAGACCGGTTGGACTGTGAAGGATTAGAGTTGAAACCAAGCAACATTGTCGTAAGGGCCTTTGATGGGTCTAAGAGGATGGTGCATGGAGAAGTTGATATCCCGATCAAGGTTGGTTCTCAGGTTTTTACATCTACATTCTATGTGATGGACATTCGGCCATCTTATTCTTGTTTTTTGGGTCGTCCATGGATCCACAAAGCTGGGGCCGTAACCTCAACGCTCCACCAGAAGCTGAAGTACCCAGTGAAAGGGAAGATTGTGACAGTACAAGGAGAGGAAGAGTACATGGTGAGCCACCTCAACTCTTTCCGATATGTAGAGATGGATGGGGAGTTCATTGATACCCCATTTCAGCATTTTAAAGAGGTTCCTCAAACGCTGGCGTCAACTGAGAATGTTGTTGAAGATTCTCCTATGAAGATGGCTTCCTTTAAGGATGCCCGGGCTGTTGTCGAGAAAGGTGGGTGTGCGAATTAGGGCCAACTCCATGATTTTACACAGAAGACTAACAAGTTTGGTTTGGGTTTCACTGCAGAAGCTCAAAAGGCTGTTCGGAATGCACGGATCGGAAGACCTCCCGTGTTCATCAGCAACTCGGGAGTGAATGCCATTGAAGATGATGTGGAAGAGTTTGAGTTCGACAGCTGGATCTATCCTACTACTGACGGTGGACTAAGCAACTGGACGGCAAAGGACTTCATCCCTATTTCTTTTGTTACCCAGTAATGAAACTTTTTGTTTTGAATTTGTAACAGACAATGTTTTAAACTCTACGGCCCGGTGTCTTACCCGGGGCACCGTGGTTTCATTTGTGAGGGCTTTATGTGTGTCATTTTCATATATCATTAATAAAAGCATTGGATGTTTCTTGCATTTCAAATCTTGCGCTCCTTGTTTTTCTTTTATTATATATTGCAAAACAGCTATTTTACACACACTCACATATACAGGTCTACATCCACTCTGGATCTCACTGGTAACGACTCTGCTACTTCCAGTTATGACTTCGAAAGTCCGATCAACTTAGCCAAAGACGAAGGTTAAGATGATTGCGAAGTGCCTGGTGAACTTTCAAGACTGTTACTCCAAGAGGAGAGGGCTATACAGCCACATGAAGAGCCGGTAGAATCAGTGAATCTGGGTACTGAGATAAACAAGAAAGAGGTCAAGATTGGTGCAAACCTGGAGCTTGGTGTGAAGCAATGGTTGATTCAGATGCTGTGTGACTACGTTGAGATCTTCGCCTGGTCTTATGAAGATATGCCTGGGTTGGATACCGATATTGTGGTTCACCGCCTGCCTACCAAGGAAGACTGTCCTCCAGTGAAACAGAAGGTCCGCCGAATGCGCCCAGAGATGTCTGAGAAGATCAAGGCTGAAGTGATGAAACAGTTTGATGCCGGTTTCCTAGAAGTTACTTCTTACCCTCAGTGGGTGGCCATTGTGGTTCCTGTGCCGAAGAAGGATGGTAAGGTTCAAATGTGTGTTGACTATAGGGATCTGAACAGAGCAAGCCCCAAGGATGATTTCCCTCTGCCTCATATTGACGTTCTGGTTGACAACACCGCTCGGCACAAGGTATTCTCCTTTATGGATGGTTTCTCCGGTTATAATCAGATTAAGATGGCTCCCGAAGACATGGAGAAGACAACCTTTGTTACTCAATGGGGTACTTTTTGCTACAAGGTCATGCCTTTTGGATTGAAAAATGCAGGGGCAACGTATCAGCGTGCCATGGTTGCTTTGTTCCATGATTTGATCCACCATGAGATTGAGGTATACGTAGATGACATGATTGCAAGGTCCCAAACTGAGGAGGAACACCTTGACCATCTGCAGAAGTTGTTTGACAAGTTGAAGTTGTACAAGCTGAGGTTAAACCCGAATAAGTGCACCTTCGGGGTGAGGTCCGGTAAACTGTTGGGTTTCGTCGTAAGCAATAAAGGTATTCAAGTGGATCCGACAAAAGTGAAGTCCATACAAGAGATGCCAGCTACCCAAACAGAGAAAGAAGTCAGAGGCTTTCTGGGACGTCTGAACTACATTGCCCGATTCATCTCACACCTGACTGCTACTTGTGAGCCAATCTTCAAGCTGCTGAAGAAAGATCAAGTAGTACGTTGGAACGATGAATGCCAGGCCGCTTTCGAAAAGATCAAAGAGTATCTCCAAGAGCCACCTATTCTGATGCCTCCAGTTGAAGGGAGACCTTTGATCTTATACTTAACAGTGCTCGACAACTCAATGGGGTGTGTGCTGGGTCAACATGACGAGTCTGGCCCAAAAGAGCATGCTATTTATTACCTTAGCAAAAATTTTACCGACTACGAGACCCGATACTCTTTTCTCGAGAAAACTTGACGCGCTTTGGCATGGGCTGCTCGCTGGCTGAGACAGTATATGCTGACTCACACTACTCTATTGATATCAAATATGGATCCAATCAAGTATATCTTCGAAAAGCCTGCCTTGTCCGGAAGAATAGCAAGATGGCAGATGATCTTGACTGAACATGACATCCAATATACGACCCAAAAGGCAATCAAGGGAAGTGTGTTGGCAAACCATTTGGCACATCAAGCAGTGGATGATTACCAGTCTATGAACTTTGAATTTCTGGATGAGAATATCATGTTAGTAACTGACTATGAGACACCTGGACCGGATGAAGGACCTGAGGAAGGATCATGATGGTCTATGTACTTTGATGGAGCTTCAAACGCTTTGGGCAACGACATTGGCGTTGTGATCATATCTCCTAAAGGCTCTCATACTCTGTTTACCGCCCGACTATGTTTCATCTGCACCAACAATATGGCGGAGTATGAGGCGTGCATCATGGGTCTTCGGGAAGCAATTGACCTAAGGATTAAGTTTCTAAGTGTCTTCTGAGATTCCGCTCTCGTGATCAGTCAGATCAAAGGCGAGTGAGATACAAAACACCCGAACCTTATTCCTTACAAGGAGTATGTATTGACGTTGCTTCCCCATTTCGAAGAGATAACCTTTGAAAGCTTCCCTAGAGAGGAGAATCAGTTGGCGGACACACTAGCTACGATGTCTTCTATGTTCAAGGTCAATTGGGACAACGAAGCTCCCCGGATCATCATTGAAAAACTGGACGAACCTGCGAATTGCTGTGACATTGAGACTGAATAGGTAACAGAAAAGCCCTGGTTTCACGAATTAAAGAGGTATCTTGAGGCTCAAGTGTACTCCGAGGGTGCATCCGTTAATGATAAGAAGTTTCTGAGGAGGTTCGCGGCGAAGTTCTTCATCAGCAATGGCACCCTTTACAAGCGTAACCATGATTCAACCTTACTGCGATGTGTGGATAAGAATGAAGCAGAAAAGATCATGGTGGAGTTACATGAAGGTACTTTCGGAACTCATTCCAGTGGACACACCGTGGCAAAGAAAATCCTTCGGGAAGGCTATTACTGGTCCATAATGGAAGCTGACTGTTATCAGCATTCTCGGACATGTCACAAGTGCCAAGTCTATGCTGATAAGGTGCACATACCTCCAATTCCTCTGAACGTCTTGACAGCTCCTTGGCCTTTTGCAATATGGGGCATTGATATGATTGGCGAGATCATACCTACGACATCTAATGGGCACCGTTTCATCCTGGTAGCTATTGATTACTTTACAAAATGGGTAGAAGCAGCTTCCTTTGCTACAGTAACCAAGAACGTCGTGGCACGGTTCATTCGGCACAATCTGATCTGTCGATATGGTGTACCAGAGAGGATCATTACGGACAATGGTACCAACCTCAACAATAAAATGATCACTGAGCTCTGCAAGCAGTTCAAGATATAGCATCACAACTCTTCGCCTTACCGACCGAAGATGAATGGGGCTGTTGAGGCGGCTAATAAGAACATTAAGAAGATTGTGCAGAAGATGACGGTGACATACAAAGACTGGCACGAGATGTTACCATTTTCTCTTCATGGGTACCGTACCTCAGCGCGGACGTCAACAGGGGCAACGCCCTATTCCTTGGTATATGGCATGGAGGCCGTCTTGCCCATCGAAG
Organism: Vicia faba; assembly: GCA_948472305.1. NCBI lineage: Eukaryota > Viridiplantae > Streptophyta > Magnoliopsida > Fabales > Fabaceae > Vicia > Vicia faba. Next base: position 332,061,248 of record OX451737.1, read on the forward strand.
TTCAGATACCCTCTCTCCGAATCATGAAGGATGCATGTTTAAGCAAAGATGATTGGATTCAGACCCGGCTTGATCAACTGAACTTAATCGACAAAAAGAGACTTACTGCTATTTGTCATGGTCAGACGTACCAGAAACGGATGATCAAGGCATTTAACAAGAAAGTTAGACGACAAGAGTATCAAGTTGGGGATCTGGTAATCAAGCGCATTATCCTACCTCAAGGTGATCCCAGGGGCAAATGGACCCCCACTTACGAAGGGCCATTTGTGGTTAAGAACATTTTCTCAGGAGGAGCTATGATTCTAACCACCATGGATGGTGACGACCTTCCTCACCCCGTCAATGCAGACATAGTGAAAAGATACTACGCATAGTCAAAGAACCGCTAGGTTTACTGGCCTAGGCAAAAATAAGGGCTTCCCGGCGAACCAAAAGGGTTCGGGAAAAAATAAGGGATGAAAATGAAAAAATCTGTACACCCGGTAAGTCGAAAACCTGAAAAGGCGGCTTGGGAAAAAAAGGGTATCCCGGTGGACTGAAAACCCAAAAGGGCGGTCCAGGCAAAAATTAGGGATCAAAGCGTAACGCTATGTCTCATTGGATCACCTTGCATCCAGACTTCGGTATCAACTATTAAGCTCGGACGACACTAAGCAATCTGATCTACCTTCAACCAATAGCAAAGTGATGAGATGCTCGAGGATATAAAGGCAATAGCAGAGTTGGAACCCAGTAGGATTATTCACGTAGCTGTTTTGTTCTCTTTTCACAAATTATAAATTCTATTTGTTCGACGGCGTTCTCTTACTAGGATGTCAGCCTCTTGTACAAAAACGCCTATTTACAGGCCCAACTTCAAAATCAATACAAATTCATTTTTCAAAGAAATTTCAAACTGTTTTTCCCTTTATCTGTTTTGTTTTGCAAAGAAAATCCAATGTTCATTTTTGATATATGCATTTGACATTAATTGCTGCTCATAAATATTCACATGCAAAACAGAAGACGAATTATCGGTAATTTCAGAAACATGGGCAATAGAATTGTCCGAGCTGTACAGTTGCTCTGTCCACCAGGTACAAGATAGATTTAGCTGAAGAATATGACCAAGGTGCCTTTACTCCCCGTAGAGTAAGACAGTAATGATAGCTCTCCCCCAACTGAGACTTTCAACTATGAACGAATCAGCAAGGCTCTCCCCAAGCAGAGTTGATCTACCATCAGCCCTAAAAAGGCTTAATATCCCCGGCAGTCTTAATATTCCCCAACGGAGCATAAGAATGTTCCCCAATGGAGTTGAAGCATCATCCCCAGTGGACTCTGGAAGTTTATCCCCATCGAAATACAAAATAAATCTCCCTAGCCGAATTCAAAGGATTATCCCCACAAGAATCTAACAGGTTATCCCCAGTGAAACCGCAACTGAGAGATCATCCCCAGCGGAGTTCTTGCCTTTCACAAATAGGAATTCAATCCTCAACAGATTCAATATCACCAGCAACGATAATTCATCCTGACATAATTTATCAGTGGAATCTTCAGCAGAACATCTCTTCCCCACAGAGCAATCTCCTCATCAGTTCATTCCCCAACGAAGTTATCTTATCCTGCAGGTTTATTCTCGCAATCACCTTCGTTCACCATCCCCAGCGGAAGCGAAGAATTCAACTCTTGTCTCCAGTAGCTATCCGGGAATTATTTTCCCCAGCTAAAACATCACATTTCCATACTTCATGATACATTCATATACGCATCATACCATACAATCTCATTTATGTTGAGAGCATCATTTTTTGATATATATCATGCATTTCATACATCATGACATTGCATATGACTGACTCTTTACCATTTCAGGGAAAGACGAATCAGTAAACACCGTTGACTACTCATATGACCTGGTAGTCCCCTCAAAAGAAAAAAACTGCATCTATGGAAGACCTTCTCTGGTTCAGTCAGATCGACGCGAAGATCTCCCTGATTCGTATTCCAGTTGAAGTTATTCCAAGACTTTTGTCTGGTTCAGTTAAATCGATTCGAAGATTTTTTTGATTCTTATCCAGTCAAAGTTAAATCCAAGACCTCCTCTGGTTCAGTCAGATCAATGATAAGATCTCCCTGATTCGTATTCCAGTTGAAGTTATTCCAAGACTTTCGTCTGGTTCAGTTAAATCGATTCGAAGATTTTTCTGATTCTTATCCAACCAAAGTTAATCCAAGACCTCCTCTGGTTCAGTCAGATCGACGATAAGATCTCCCTGATTCGTATTCTAGTTGAAGTTATTCCAAGACTTTCGTTTGGTTCAGTTAAATCGATTCAAAGATTTTTCTAATTCTTATCCAGCCAAAGTTAATACAAGACCTCCTCTGGTTCAGTCAGATCGACGCGAAGATCTCCCTGATTCGAATCCCAGTTGAAGTTATTCCAAGACTTTCGTCTGGTTCAGTTAAATCGATTAGAAGATTTTTCTGATTCTTATCCAGCCAAAGTTAATCCAAGACCTCCTCTGGTTCAGTCAGATCGACGCGAAGATCTCCCTGATTCGTATCCCAGTTAAAGTTATTCCAAGACTTTTGTCTAGTTCAGTTAAATCGATTCGAAGATTTTTCTGATTCTTATCCAGCCAAAGTTAATCCAAGACCTCCTCTGGTTCAGTCAGATCAATGATAAGATCTCCCTGATTCATATTCCCATTGAGGATATTCCAAGACTTTCACCTGGTTCAGTTTAATCGATCCTAAGATTTCTCTGATTCTTATCCAGTCAAAGTTAATCCAAGACCTTCTCTGGTTCAGTCAGATCGACGATAAGACCTCCATGATTCTTTATCCAGTCGAAGTTCAGAACACCTATCAACGGTCTCCAAATGGCATCTGTAAGCCCATTCTCGACATCACCAGGCTGATACTACTTCATGCGAGTGCAAATTTATGGGCACTCTAGTGTTCAATCATCTTCCACCTTCGGATCACGAAAGGCCTGAAAGCCAATCTATATCCTCAGGTTTAAGAAAATTGAACAGGGGCAGTTGTTGAACCCCAAAATTTTCCCTCTCATATTTCTCAAAAAAACATTGCAAGAAAAATCTCCAAGTTGCTCAAGATTGCTCAAGAGTTGGACAGTCAAGCTATCTCCTAAGGTAGTCAACCTCAAATTAGGGTTTTGTGTTGTATCAAGGTCCTTGCATCAAAATGACCTCAAGTGATCCCCAATGTTCTAATACATTCTCAAGTTCATCCATGTCAAATTTCAAGCCTTGCAGAGGAAGTTTGCTCAGTCAATTGCTCAAAGGGTCCAAAAATCGACTGTGCTAGGGCAAAAGTCAACTATGACCCAAATACAGTCAAACCTCAAGATTTTTTGTCAACATTCTCATTTTTAAGGATATTTCATCATTTGATCAAGGGTTTATCATGATTCATCAAGGATTTCTCAAAATTCATCAAGACTCAAAAGTTGCTAAATTAGGGTTTTGTAGGAAAAGTCAACTCAACTTTGACCAAGCATAACGTTCTCATACTTTATGAGAAATGACCCATCCAAAACTCATTTTGAAGAGGATGAAATTTCCTACAATCCATCTTCATACCCCAAGATCAGAAAATCCACTCACAAAAAGTTACAAATTTGGACATTATAGGTCATTTTTGAAAGTCAACAAAAACACCTTTTTTGCCAAAGCTTAGAACTTGAGAATGGAATATCAAAATTAGATGATACCAAAAGTGTTGGTTATAGGACATCTCAAGCTTTCTAAAAATTCCAAGAACACTTCCAAAAGTTCAAAATTGAAGGAGTTATGCATTGTTGAAATTGGGCATTTTTGCAAAATTGCCAAAAGTCAACTATCCCTAAAACTTTAAATTTTGTCAAATAGGCCCATTCTTTTACACTTGATTTGATCTTGTCACACTACACACGTGTCCTAGCTTCAGCCTTAAGCCAATTTATCAATTTTCTTATTTTATTTGATTTTTTGTTGAATTAATTCATTTTAAATCAATTTAAGTCAAATAAAATCACAAAACTTGATTACATGAGATTTGTTTCTATTTTCAGGACCTAATCATCATCAATGTCATGATCAAATTCATATCAAGTATTCCATGTGCAAAAAGATTGGATTTTGGACAAAATAGGCAAGCTTTCAATGGTGGATCAAATCAAATCCCATGGAATCAATGTGCAAGGATTCAGTCCACAAAAGTTGACCTAATGCATTCTATTATATATACACATGGAAAAGACACGAATTCAAGGATCTAGAGGCTGCAGAATCATCAAGAACCAAACTTGAAAAAAGGTGAAAAAGTGTGAAACTGAAATCGTTCTTAGAGGCAAATTCAAAGGAAAATCTCAACACTAATCCATTGCTGGACAATCACTGAACCTCCTGCAATCAAAAGCATGCTCTCACGCCCTCTCAATCGCACTGTAAATATCTCAAAATACCGCCCTGTGTTCAAAATCGTAACCTCATGTTCTTGCATTTTTTTGGCAAATCGTTGACATATTCATGATGCTTATAAGATTTCTGGACTTTTGGCATTATTTGATTGCATTAATATGGGCTCTAACCCCATAATCGTATGGCTAGGGTTTTGCATTAGATTTTAGGGATTTCTTTTTCAGGGGAAATCAAGGTCCAAGAATGGTATAGGTTTGCTCAAGATGCCCAGACGAACACAACCATGGTCTTGGGGGTCGTTTTCATGGCCTAGATTTAGTTTTTTGGAATGTCCTGCGAATTTAGTTGCGGATATAAATCCGCAGGTGTTAGCTGTCTATTTCGAATAAGGAGCAATTTGTTAGCTGGCTATTTCGAATAAGGAAGAAACCACTATCGAAATAATATTTCGAATAAAATACCTAAGGAGATTAATATCAATATTGGATATTGGTGGGAGATATGGAGTCATTATGCTGAAGGATTATTCAATTTCCAGCAGATTTCGATTTGGACTTTTTTAGTGTTCGAATTGTAAAGAGCTCCTTTATGCAAGGGTGCAACGGTCCAAGTAATTGGGTTATTTCGAAAGCAACGAAGGAACAATATGCTTCGATTGGTACAAATTTCGAATTTCAAATAAAGAGAGCCATTCTAGAAGACGCGTGGAAGTCAGCAAACATAGGAAGCCTGCATGCTTCAAACGTGGCGTGATTTTAGAATAGGGCCGTTAGGGTCAAGACACTATAAATAGGTATTCTTATGTTAGATTTAAGGATGTTCACTTTTATGTACTAAAAGATCTCAAAATACTTAAACTTCCGTGAATTAAGGAAAATGAGTCAGAAGATACAATGTACGTGTTGAACATCATTACTTTTTTACAATTTCAATACAAGTCTTGTTATATTTAGTTCGCCATTACAATATTTCTGCCCTTAAATCCTTCGATTGCCTTGCATTTCTTTGTTTTACTTGCCTTTAAACACAGTCACTTCGTTGCCTTTAAATCCTTCGATTTCCTTGCATTTCCTTGTTTTACTTGCCTTTAAATACAGTCTAAATTTGAACTGCCCTTTAAATCCTTCGATTTCCTTGCATTTCTTTGTTTTACTTGCCTTTAAACACAGTCACTTTGTTGCCTTTAAATCCTTCGATTTCCTTGCATTTCTTTGTTTTACTTGCCTTTAAACACAGTCACTTCGTTAGAAACTTTACTTTTACTTTATCCTTTAAGTCAAACACTTATCTTTACATTCAAGCCCAAGTCTAATTCGATGCCTTTCCTGAGTACATTCAGTTAGTTTATTCCTATAGACCATTTTAGAAATCTTTCCTAAGAATCTCGTATTCGAACTTAACATACAATATAAGTCTATCAATATAATAGATATGAACATGGAAATAAGTTATGACACATGTGTTCTAGGATCAATCTAGTCGATCCTGCAAGTAACCAATAATAATTAGTAAATTGGAAGACTAGCGGTTGTTTACTAGAAATCACTGTAAACAAATTGGCACACCCGGTGGGACAGTGTCATAACAAAAAGTTTTATCAAACAAACATATTATAGAAATTTTAGGATTTTCTGAGTGTGGAGCGAGTTTCAGTACATGAACCTTCGAAGCGGCAAAATAAAGAATAACAATCCACATATACCCAGAAAACAACGTACCAAAATAATGGTTAATACAACCAACCAAGATGGGGTACGGAATCCCCCACAGGGGGCTGCAACAATCGTTTCAAGTTCGATTGATGCCTCCAATGCCATTCCTATTGGAAGTTCGAATACGATCCCAGTAAGTACATTAGACATGCCATCAAACGTGTCTTCAGTGCAAACTGCGCCACACATAGGGAATCAACAGTATTCGACCCCCCTAGGCCTCCAGGTTTCGAACCTTTGAGACCCAGAAATCCTCAGTATGGGATGCCAACTTCGTTTATGGAAGGGTTACATAATGCAACAACTTCGTCCCCACTCCAAGGATCTGGTTCAGGAATGAACCATTTGGGTACAAATTTCCAGAATATAGGAAACTTCGCCCAATTGCCTACTCCTACAACTAATAGTCAGGCAGCGCTTAGGCAACAGATGGATGATAGCAATCATGATATGGTAGGCATCCTAGCCCGCGAAATGAATGCTATTTTCAATCCCCTAATCCAGAATATAAATAGAACAAACCAAGAAAATGCAGCCCAGATAGCCAGAATAGCAGATTTCTTTGGTGCCCCTAATGCGCCTGCAAGGCGTAGGAAAAACCCAGTGGTAATTCGAAATGAAGAACCCATGATTGAACAAATTCGACCCCCTGTACAAGTGGTCGAAGAAAGAAATATAGGGGTAAGATTAAGAGACCAGGGAATTCAGGAAGTTCAGAATGAACAGCCTAGACCTATAATGATGGTGAATAGGGACCAAAATGCAGACGAAATTGTTCATAGAGTTAGGAATGACAATTTAGTGGCAGAAAATAACCTCACCACCATGATTGAAAGAATAATGGCCCAGAATGGTTTAAATTCAGGATTTAGGAGGCCAAATTACACATCTCCTATTGTGGATTATATTATGCAAACAGAATTACCCAGGGGCGTTAAAGTTCCTAAATTCACGAAATTTACTGGAAATACAAGTGAATCAACGGTGGAACATATAGCAAGATATTTAACAGAAGCAGGAGATATAGCAAATGATGAAAATCTTAGGATAAAATACTTCCCAAGTTCTTTGACAAAGAACGCTTTTACTTGGTTCACCACCTTGCCCCCTCGATTTGTAGACACATGGCCTTATTTAGGAAGGCTTTTCCATGAACAATTTTACATGGGTCAGTCTAAAATCAGTCTCAAGGAGCTAGCAAGCATTAAGAGAAAATTCACGGAACCAATAGATGAATATTTGAATAGATTCCGTTTATTAAAATCCAGATGCTTCACAGTGGTCCCTGAACATGAATTGGTCGAAATGACTGCTGGGGGCCTAGATTATTCCATTCGAAAGAAATTGGATACACAGTATCTTAGAGATATGGCCCAACTAGCAGACAGAGTGCGTCAGGTCGAAAGATTAAAAGCTGAAAAAGCTAGGGCTAGTAAATATCATAAGAAAGAGAGAATAGCCTACATAGAGGCTGAAGAGGAAAACATAGATGATTCTCAAGACCCTTATGATTTCGACCAGTTCGAAATAGATCTTGCAGAACTAAAAGAAGCACCCCCTTATGCTTTCAAAGTTCTACTTCCTTCCAATGGAAAGGATTCTCTCGAAAGTGAAAGGAATGATAAATTCCCCAAGAAAATCTATAATTTCGATATAACTAAATGTGATGAGATATTTGATCTACTTGTTAAAGATGGCCAGTTAATAGTTCCTCCTAACCTTAAGGTTCCTCCGTTGGAACAAAGGAAAAAGAGGGGCTTTTGTAAATATCACAACTTTTTAGGCCATAAAACCTCACAGTGTTTTCTTTTCAGGGATTTGATACAGAATGCAATCAAGGATGGCAGGCTGAAGTTCTCAGACAAGGGGAAGAATCCAATGAAAGTTGACACGGATCCGTTGCTGATGGCGGAGACTAACTATGCTGAACCACTAGACATCAATGTGGTAGAAATTGCTGAGAGGAAATTCGAATCAAAAGTGGAATTCGAAGAGGATGGGGACTTCATCCTAATCAAAAACGAAAAAGAGGCTACTGATGGCCTCCCATTGATCAAAAACTAAACAGAAGCTACTGATGGCCTCCCAAAGGTGCTTAAAGCAAAGATATTAAGTGACAGAAAATTAGCTGAGGCCACTGAAGGTCTTAGGATGAAATTTGAAGAAGTCAAAATTTCTGATGACCAAATGCTGGGAGTGAATATGGTGGACTTCGAACAACCTAACACTGAAATGGAAGAAGTGGAACGCTGTTTAGAGAGGGAAAGAGAACAGAGAAGAGAGAACTTACCTAGTAAGGACGCAGGTTTGCGTGAATACCTCTTCCACTGTCATAAGAAAAATCAGGAAAAGTTGCTATATCCAAGGTGCAGTATCATCTGCAACCCCAGAATTGCTGCTGAATTTGAAAGGGCCCAGCGTGAACGAATAGGAGTCAAATGGAGGCAAGACAACCAACTATACAAAGTCTATCCAAAAGCTGATGAAAGTCTGCTCGAATTCCTGGTTCGTTGCCACAAGATTGGAACAGAATGCTTGATATGTCCCAGATGTGCAGCAGTGTATGATAAGGAAATGGCTGAAGCATTCGAGAGAATTCCATTTGCGCCAGGCTGGGGGCACCAAGGCGGAATGCCTTCGAATCTTGTTATCACATCCAGAAGTATGCCAAGGAGGCCAGATAGCCCTTATCCCAGGGGAGCAAAGAGAGTTTCCTTTAAACTACTTGCAGAAATCCCCACTGATAGATGGCTGCAAGTGAATGCTGATAAGGGAAAAGGGAAGTGGCGCAACTTTGATCGAGGAGGAAGGACTACAATGGCTTACAGAAGGCAATTCAATTCGAACAGGAGGGAAGAAATAAGATTGGAGAATTATAAAGGCAGAAACCCAATGTCTCGCTCTCAATGGCGCATACACCAGAGGAACCAAAAAGTAGCAAGGGATTCGAAACCTACAGGAGTAGGAGAATCCAGTACCAATAACCTAACATCACTGAACCAGATTGGGGGCAAACCCCCAGTGTCCAGGAAACTTTTTTCTCCACAGAAGGACGCTAAAGAAAATAAGACTCAGAAGGAAGCTGCGAACGAACAGGACTTGATGACTGATGCCTTCGAATCTGAGGGGGAATCCTTCTTCAATGCAAACTGCAATGTAGTTTAGGTGCTGCCTTGTGAGTACAATCAGGAAACAAAAGTTTATGCTGATGAGGAGACTGATGAGGACGAAATGGCCAGGCATAGGCCAGTATGCTATTATGTGATGAACAATGGAGCGGTCGAAGAGAAGAATGCTTTCTTTGAAAAGCCAGACGAAGGAATGAAAAACCATCTCAAACCCTTATTCATCAGGGCAAAGGTGGAATAATATGGTGTGAACAAGGTTCTGGTAGATGGTGGAGCTGCTGTCAATCTGATGCCCCAATTCATGCGAAAGAGAATAGGAATGCAGGATTCAGATGTTAGACCTCACAACATGGTGCTTTCGAATTATGAAGGGAAGGTTGGCCAGACTTTGGGAGTAATAAAAGTTAACCTGACAGTTGGTTCCCTCACAAGGCCAACAATGTTTATGGTCATTGCTGCAAAAGCAAATTACAATCTGTTGCTTGGCAGGGAATGGATCCATGGAGTTGGAGTTGTACCTTCTTCAATGCATCAAAGGCTGGTGTTGTGGAGAGATGATGGAATTGTTGAAAATATAGAAGCAGACCAAAGTTACTATATGGCAGAAATCTACAATGTAGACAAGAGAAATTTCGACAGAAATATGGCCAACATAGGGCCATGTCACCCACCTGAGGAATATTTCGAGCCTAATGAAAACACTTATTATTCCCTAACCTTGCATCCCAATGAACTCCAATGGGATAGGGAAGTCATGTGGGATGGGCAGGTGATTGAAAAAGATGGAGAGACTTCGAAGATACGGCCAACTGGCTGGGCAAGCGAAGGTTATTATGACTGAGTCGAATTACTACCAAAAGATTTCGGCCTATTTGGCTGAGAACAAACGAAGAACGGCTCTCGAAGCCGAAATACAAAACATGGCTGTCGAAGCCATAGACAAAAAAGAAATAGCAAATCCTGAAGGAAACCATTCATCCTCACCATGTGATGGACAAACTTCTGAACTGATGGATCAAAGACTAGATGCCATTTATGATCAAGAGCCCCTGGGGTTCAAAAAGGATCCAGAGTCATCAAGCGCTAAGATGCTGGCCCAAGATCCTTTGGAGGAATTTGATATTGGGGATGGTGTTGAAAAAAGGATTACATACATCAGTGCGAAACTTAGTCCCAATTTAAAAGGCAAAGTGGTTGAAATGCTCAAACGAAATAGAGATTGCTTCGCCTGGGACTATGATGAAATGCCTGGTTTAAAGAGGGAACTGGTAGAACATAGGCTTCCAATCAAGGATGGCAAGAAGCCCATCAAGCAGATGCCTAGACGATTCGCTTCAGAGTTCCTCTCAAAAATAAAGGCAGAGGTGGAACGGCTCCTTCGATGCAAATTTATCAGGACCACAAGGTACGTAGAATGGCTTGCTAACATTGTGCCTGTTATTAAGAAAAATGGCTCTTTACGATTTTGCATAGATTTTAGGGATTTAAACGCTGCCACCCCAAAAGATGAATATTCCATGCATATAGCAAAAATGCTAATTGATTCTGCTGCGGGTTTCGAATACCTGAGTATGTTAGATGGATACTCTGGGTATAATCAGATTTTTATTGCTGAGGATGATGTTCCTAAAACTGCATTCAGATGTCCATGCGCTTTAGGCACTTATGAATGGGTAGTTATGCCCTTTGGACTAAAAAATGCTGGGGCAACATATCAGAGGGCAATGAACACTATTTTTCATGATTTCATTGAGTCATTTATGCAGATTTATATAGATGACATAGTAGTCAAATCTGTTTCTGATGAGGATCTTTTGACCCACCTTTGCCAGTCATTCGAAAGAATGAGAAAACATGGCTTAAAAATGAATCCTCTTAAATGTGCTTTCTTTGTTCAGGCTAGGGATTTCCTAGGCTTTGTGGTCCACAAGAAGGGGATCGAAATTAACTTGAACAAGACGAAGGCTATTATGGAGATGAAACCTCCTTCAACAAAGAAAGAGTTGTAATCTCTATTGGGTAAAATCAACTTTTTAAGGAGATTCATATCTAATTTGAGTGGGCGAACTCAGGCTTTCTCTCCACCTCTCCGTCTCGACCAAGGGAACTTTGAATGGACTGCACAACATCAGGAGGCATTCGAGAAAATCAAAGCTTATTTGATGCATCCTCCTATACTTGCACCCCCTTCGAAAGATAAACCAATGAGGCTCTACATCTCTGCCTCCAATGTAACTATAGGTAGTATGTTGGCCCAAGAAAATGATGATGGCGTCGAAAGAGCCATCTATTATCTTAGTAGGGTCCTAAATAAAGCAAAGGCTAAGTATAGTAGCATTGAAAAACTATGCCTCTGTCTGTATTTCTCTTGTACAAAACTTAAATATTATATTAAACCAGTTGATGTTTATGTTTCATCTCACTTTGATGTTGTTAAACATATGCTTTCGAAACCAATCATGCACAGCAGGATTGGCAAATGGGCCTTAGCGCTCACTGAGTACAATTTGACCTTCAAGCCTTTAAAAGCTATGAAAGGACAAGTAGTTTCAGATTTCATAGTGGATCACTTTGTGAGTTAGGACTTCGCGTTGGATTATGTTGAGATCCAGCCTTGGAAATTATCCTTCGACGGGTCAACACATAAATATGGAAGTGGTGTTGGAGTCCTTATAATTTCTCCTGAGGGAATTCCAACGAAATTCAAGTACAAGTTAGAAGGCCCTCCTTGTTCGAACAACGAAGCTGAGTATGAAGCATTAATTGTTGGACTTGAAGCTTTGTTAGAATTGGGTGCAACCAGAGTCGAAATTAGGGGAGACTCAGAGCTGGTCATCAAACAGATAACCAAAGAATACAAATGTATCAAGGAGAATTTGATCATGTACTTTGTTATTGCTAATAGATTACTCAAAAAATTTGAATATGTGGATATAAAACATATTCCCAGAATTGATAATCAGGAGGCAAATGACTTGGCTCAAATAGCTTCAGGATATAAGACATCTAGAGAAAAACTCCAATATCTCATAGAAACAAGAGGCAGAATATTGGCTACCAAATTATCACCATTAGACTTGGAAACTTCGAAACTAGGTTATGCAGATCAGAAAGAATTCGAAGTTCTAAATATTGATACTTTAGCAGATACAGATTGGAGAAGACCCATAGTAAATTACCTGAAAGAACCTTCAGTAAGTACAGAGAAAAAGACCAAATATAGGGCATTGTCTTATGTCCTAATAGGAAATAAACTTTTTAAGAAAACCCCAGAAGGTATATTACTCAAGTGTTTAGGAGAAAATGAAGCATATTTAGCAGTATCCAGTGTGCACAGTGGGGCACATCAAGCAGGTCACAAAATGAAATGGTTGTTGTTTCGATATGGAATGTATTTTCCCACTATGCTCAAAGACTGCATAGAATTTGCTAAAGGTTGCGAACAATGCCAAGTTCATGCAGGTATTCAACATGCTCCTGCAAGTGAGTTACACTCAACTGTTAAGCCTTGGCCTTTTAGAGGATGGGCATTAGATCTAATTGGTGAAATTCGACCAACATCATCCAAAGGACAAAAATATATCCTTGTGGGTATAAATTATTTTATGAAATGGGTCGAAGCAATTCCTCTAGTGAACGTTGATCAAGAGGTCATTATGGAGTTTATCCAGAGGCAAATAATTTACAGGTTCGGAATATCAGAAAGTATTACAACAAATCAAGGTTCAGTTTTCACAGGGCGAAAAATGCAAGAGTTTGTAAAAGAAATGGGATTTAAATTACTCACGTCAACTCCTTACTATGCTCAAGCTAATGGACAAGTAGAAGCAGCCAATAAAGTCATAATAGGTTTGATAAAGAAACATGTAGGACGAAAGCCAAGAAATTGGCACAAAACTTTGGACCAAGCTTTGTGGGCATGTCGAACATCTCCTAAAGAAGCAACAAATACTACTCTGTTTCGACTTACCTTTGGACATGATGCAGTGTTGCCATTCGAAATACACTTACAATCAGTAAGAATTCAAAGACAAAATGAAATACCAACTGATCAATATTGGGAAAAGATGATGAATGAATTAGTGGACGTGGATGAAGATAGGCTACATGCTTTAGAAGTTATGAGAAGACAAAAAGAAAGAGTAGCCAGAGCATACAACAAAAGAGTTAAAAGTAAGTTGTTCTCAACCAATGACCTGGTATGGAAGGTTATATTACCTATGGATAAAAAGAACAGATTATTAGGTAAATGGTCACCCCATTGGAAGGGTCCCTTTCGAGTATTGAAAACATTTTCGAATAATGCTTACGAAATAGAAAAATTAGCGGAAGATAGAAGAATCTTGAGGGTAAATGGGAAATACTTAAAAAGGTATAAACCATGCTTGCAAGAGGTTAGAATCACTGCAGGATAATAAAAAATATATATAAACATGAAGCCAAAATGGTATTATATAAGTGCCAGAATGGTTGTGTTCAATCATTTACAATAAAAAGCATTAACAAAATACATTCAACAATCAGAAAGGGGCGTTTCGTTTCAACTTAGCAAACTTGCTCTTGCATAAGTTGATTTTGCATAAGTTTTTGATACTCTCGAAATAGCCTGGATGAGTCAAAGAACAAGTATTTCTTTATATCTGTCGAAATACATGTTTTTGGGGGGCAATTTGTTAGCTGGCTATTTCCAATAAGGAGCAATTTGTTAGCTGGCTATTTCGAATAAGGACAAACCACTATCGAAATAATATTTCGAATAAAATGCCTAAGGAGATTAATATCAATATTGGATATTGGTGGGAGATATGGAGTCATTATGCTGAAGGATTATTCAATTTCCAGCGGATTTCGATTTGGACTTTTTTAGTGTTCGAATTGTAAAGAGCTCCTTTATGCAAGGGTGCAACGGTCCAAGTAATTGGGTTATTTCGAAAGCAACGAAGGAACAAGATGCTTCGATTGGTACAAATTTCGAATTTCAAATAAAGAGAGCCATTCTAGAAGATGCGTGGAAGTCATCAAACATAGGAAGCCTGCATGCTTCAAACGTGGCGTGATTCTAGAATAGGGCCGTTAGGGTAAGACACTATAAATAGGTGTTCTTATGTTAGATTTAAGGATGTTCACTTTTATGTACTAAAAGATCTCAAAATACTCAAACTTCCGTGAATTAAGGAAAACGAGTCAGAAGATACAATGTACGTGTTGAACATCAATACTTTTTTACAATTTCAATACAAGTCTTGTTATATTTAGTTTTCCATTACAGTATTTCTACCCTTAAATCCTTCGATTGCCTTGCATTTCTTTGTTTTACTTGCCTTTAAACACAGTAACTTCATTGCCTTTAAATCCTTCGATTTCCTTGCATTTCCTTGTTTTACTTGCCTTTAAATACAGTCTAAATTCGAACTGCCCTTTAAATCCTTCGATTTCCTTGCATTTCTTTGTTTTACTTGCCTTTAAACACAGTCACTTCGTTGCCTTTAAATCCTTCGATTTCCTTGCATTTCTTTGTTTTACTTGCCTTTGAACACAGTCACTTCGTTAGAAACTTTACTTTTACTTTATCCTTTAAGTCAAACACTTATCTTTACATTCAAGCCCAAGTCTAATTCGAAGCCTTTCCTGCCTACATTCAGTTAGTTTATTCCTATAGACCATTTTAGAAATCTTTCCTAAGAATCTCGTATTCGAACTTAACATACAATATAAGTCTATCAATATAATAGATATGAACATGGAAATAAGTTATGACACATGTGTTCTAGGATCAATCTAGTCGATCCTGCAAGTAACCAATAATAATTAGTAAATTGGAAGACTAGCGGTTGTTTACTAGAAATCACTGTAAACAGCAGGTAAATGTTCAGGGTTGAACGAAGAAGACGAAGACGTGTCCCTCTCTTAGTGGTGGATTCAAACTTGGCGCGTTTTCTTTTTTATTATCTGGCATAATGATGCGTTTTTATATATTATGTTTAGTTTGTATTTTACTAACAATTGAAGCATAATGGTTCAGTGGTCAAGGGGAGCGCTCTCAAGGCATTGTTGGCTGGAGGTCAGGGGTTCAATCCCTGCCTCCAGCGCTTTAGATTTTCCCTTATTTTATCATGCAATCAGGTACAAACCAAGTGCTGGAAGCCTATCATGTGCCCTCAAATCTCAAAGTGCCAGATGGCCCCAGGCCAGATCTGGTGGTCCAGATGTGATGTCCACCATATGCCCTAGTCAAAATGCCACGTTGGAATCAGGAAAAGTCAGCCAAGGCCAACGAAATTGGGCCACCAAAATTGCTGAATACACCTCCAAAATCAGGCCCAAACCCTAATTTTTCTCTTTTTCTTTTATTATTTCTTTAAATTATTTATTGTTATTATTTTTATTATCACTAACCAATCAAAACTTTTTTCCTCATAAAATTAAAAAACCAAAAATATTTTCTTTATTAAAATTAAATTTCAGTATTTTATTTTTGTTAATAAATATTAATTTAATTGATTTAGTTTTAATTAGGAATAACTTTTAATATCTTTTTTTGCAATAATTAAAATTAATTTAGACAAATAGGTTTTATTAACATTGATCAAATTTATTTTTATTTCTTTAAATATCAAAAATCCAAAAATATTTATTTTTATTAATTAATTAAATTTAATAATTAACTTAGTTTAATTCTTTTTAATTCAAAATAACCAAAAAAAATCTTTCTTTAATAATCAAAGGGTCAAAACCCTAAAACTCGCCCGATTTAATTTCTCGCACGTGTTCCCTTTTATTTCAATATTGTATCTGTTTCCTGGAATGTAATTGTTTAATAGGACGTTAATATTTTTATCGCTTTATTTATCCGAAATTTAATTTCAAGTGTTGCTTTTGGCGATGTAAATACCCGACGCCTTGTAATAGTTAGTTTAAATTCCGCAATTTAATTTCCACAACTTATAAACTGTTAGATGTTTGATAATAGGGAATGCATGACAAGATTGAACGCTTAAACTTAAAATCAACATAGATAACCATTGACATGTACAAAGACAAAATTAACTGAAAACAACACACTCGCACATGCGCACTCTTAGGGTACACCTCACTTGGTTGCCTTCGAACGTGGTCATTGAGTATATGAAGTTTTAGAGGTGGCCCTCTTGTCCAAAGATCATAGTTGCCTCGAAACGGTTGCCTCGGAAGAATGATCTAAGACATTAGGGTTACCGCTAAGGCGTCCTAACATTGCTTTAGTGACCACACGTCCCTTAATCGAATTGACCCTTAAAACTCCAACGACGATGCTACCTACTCATCAATAGTGGGATAGCTTTGTCTAAAGGACATTAGCATAAAACGATTCCTTTTTCGAGTAGGTAGATGGTTCTTAAGTACTTGCTCTTTCAAAACAAAACAAAAACTTTTCGCACTTACACCTTTCAAACAAAAACTTCTTTCAAACCCACGAACACAAAGAAAAGCAATTTTTGAAAACACTTTTAGCAAGTACCTAAGAGCCCGTGGGTAACCACGGATAGAAAGGGTGCTAACACCTTCCCTTTCTATAATCTACCCCCCGGACCCGAGAAATATCTCGAAAAAGGAATTTTTCTGTGCTTTTTTCCTTTCCTTGTTGGATAAAATAAAAGACGGTGGCGACTCTTGCTTACCGCGACATTTTGCGAAAACAAACGCAAAACGCAAACCAGCATTCCAAAAACAATCAGTTCTCTCCCACCGTATCACATACGCTATTACAAGGCTTCGGGTATTTACATAGCCAAAAACAAACCCGTAAAAAAAACGATAAATGAAAGTAAAAGATCCTAATTAATCTATTACAACTTGTGAGCAATTACATTAATATGGTAAAAATAAATGATAAAGCGCGCGCGAGAAAATTAAGAACGACAAGAAATTAGGGTTTTGATCCCGTCTAACCTAATTGAAAGAAAGAATTATTTTTGTTTGTTTTTAATTGTTTTTTTAAGAAAAAAGAATTAGGTTTTTAGATTAAATACAAAATTAATTAGTGACTAAATTAATTAAAGAAAATAATTAAATTTAACCTATTTTGTGTTTTGTTATTTTTTTAAGAAAAATGAAAATATAATTAAGTTAGAAATAAAAACCCTAATTGTTCTAATTGTTTTTTTAATTTATTTACAAAATAATTTAAGTTACCTAAAATTAAATAACCTAATTAAATAAATTATTTTTTTGATAAAAAATAAACCTAAATCTAATTGGGTGAAAAAATTATTTTTATGATTTTTTGAATAAAAGAAAAAATTAATTTGTTAGTAAAAATAATTTAAATGAAAAAAAAATAGAAAATATAAAGAGAAAGAGAAAAGAGAAAAGATATTTGGGTCTGGTTATGAGTAATTGGAGGGGGGTGCATTGCTAGCAATCTGGGCCCAAAAGAAGGTAGTCCATGTTGACTTGCTGGATCCAGTACTACGTGTTGACAACCGCCTTTGATGGATCCTCACCTAATAGCCATCAGATCTGGCTTCCTGACACCTGGCTGGTTGGATTATGAGGATGTATGGTGGTCCTTGGCCTTGTGTACACGCCTGATTAATGAAAGAAAAATATCATGAAATAATGGGGGGACCTGGGATTCGAACCCAGGCCCCAAAGCATTTTCCAATGACCTGGCCACCAACTGAGTTATGAGTTTTATTTGTACATCAAAGACAAAACAACAATTAAATATTAAGAAAGCATAATATGTTAATTCGGCGTGCGAATTTTTAAACGAAGCAATAGGAGCTTGCCACGCCATCATCCATGTCCTCTCTCTGTGGCTAAAAGAGGCAGGGACTTTTACCTACAGACATATGTCCGTAGCTACAACCCTGGTTCGTTTCCAAATCTTCCCTGGACATGATAAATGATTTTTAATGCCATGAATCGAACCGTCTTAGCATCCTGAACATCATGATACCCTTCATGGGGGATAATTTTTCCTACACACGAAAACCCTAAAACGAAACCAAGAACCCTAACAATGGCAATTCTTGATACAGTCCACAAAAACGAAATTAAACGTTATTGTTAGTTTGCAAATGCTTCAAGGAGCAAGAATATACAAATATTTTATGCTATAGATGCCAAAATTATTCAATTCGAATTCAATAAAAAGCCATTGTCGTGGCTGACTTACAGTGAGTTATAGTGCTGGAAACTCCTTGTTCTTGATTGGTTTCGCTTGCTTGTGATCCCAAGAAGCGATTGGGATGGCTAGAGGGTCTTGAGAATGCCTGGAAGTGAAAAATCGAATCACCACTTTTCTTTGATTTTTTCAAGTTTGTTCTGACCTTGTGCGCCTCTCAAGCCTTGTTATTTTTGTCTGCAAATGTTCCTTATGTATTGAGGATTGGATTAGGGTTGCAAACATGATCTCAATCTTTCTCGATTATAGATTTTGATTTGGATTTGATTCACTTGAAGATCCTTCCAAAAATAGTCCAAATTCAATCTTTTTGTGCACACAAAGGCCTTGCACGAATTCAATCACTTGCCAACTGGATATAAGACCTGAAACATGCACAATATCTTGAGGTTTCAATGATTTGGATTTTCTATGATTTGTTTTGATTTAAATTGATTTAAATCAAATAAAAATCAAAATAAATGATAAAAATAATATAAATACAAGTGGTAAGAGCTAGGACTCGTGGACCATGCTACCAACTCAAAACAAGTGCAAAAAGTTAGGCCCATTTAGCAAAAATTGCAATTTGAGGCATAGTTGACTTTTGGCAATTTTGCAAAAAAGGTCAACTTCATTAATGCATAACTTCCTCAATTTTGAATCTTTGAAGGTGTTCTTTAACTTTTTAGAAATATTGAGATGTCCTATAAGCAACCCTTTTGGTCTCATATCAATTTGGTATTCCATGTTCATGTATGAAGCTTTGAAAATAAAGGTGTTTTTGTTGACTTTTCAAAATGACCTATAATGTCCAAATTCATAACTTCTCGTGAGTGCATATTTTCAACTTGGGAGATGAAGATGGATTGTAGATAATTGCATCCTATTCAAAATGAGCTTTGGATGGGTCATTTATCATGAAGTATGAGAAAGTTATGCTTGGTCAAAGTTGAGTTGACTTTTCCTACAAAACCCTAATTTAGCAACTTTTGGGTTTTGATGAATTGGGAGCAATCCTTGATGAATCATGATCAACCCTTGATAAAATGATGAATAATACTTCAAAATGAGTATGTTGACCAAAAATCTTGAAGTTTGACTGTATATGGGCCGCAGTTGACTTTTTCCCTAGCACTGTCGATTTTCAGGCCTTTGAGCAATTGACTGAGCAAACTTCCTCTGCAAGGCTTGAAACTTGGCATGGATGATCTTGAGAACATATTAGGACAATGGTGAGAATTTTGGATCCCTTGGACTCAAGTATCTTGATGCAACATGAAACCCTAATTTGAGGTAGATTGCCTTAGGAGAGAGCTTGTCTAGTCAACCCTTGAACTTCCTTGAGCAACTTGAGGATCTTTCTTGAAATGTTTTGAGAAATATGGGAGGGAAAATTTTAGGGTACAACAAGGAGATGAAGATTTGCAGGGAGATGAATATGATGTTGAAATTTTTGCAGACGCAAGGAGATAAAGACGATGTTGATGTTGTTATAGATGCAAGGAGATAAAGATGATGTTCGTGTAGGATGAAGATTTACAGGGAGATGAAGATGATGTTTATGTTGTTCTACATGAAAGGAGATGAAGATTATGTTGGTGTAGGATGAAGATTTGCAGGGATATGATGAGGATTTTGGAGGTTGAAAATTCAGTTGGAGAATTGATGAAGATTTGAGGAGGTTGAAGCAGTTACAGAGAAAACTTTTGGTTGAAGATTGAAGGAGAAAGCAGAGAGAAAGAGCGAGCTCTTTTTGGTGATTCCTCCAGCGACTCCATCATGAATCAGATTGAAAGAGAAAGTTTGTTATATAGCAGCAAAAGTTTGTTATAGTTGAAACAATCCTGACCTTTGAATTAGAAAATCCAGCTGGAAAATGGATGGTGAAGATCAAAAAATGCTGAAGTTCATTTGATATTTTTTTTTGATTTTCTCTGATTTCATCCCAAAATCCAAAAAGTGGAAATTGTGTTTTATCCCTTGCAACTCCTTAATGACTTGCATTTTGATCAGCAAAGGGTGATTAGAAATGAGAGGGAATAAGTGTGAATGCTAGGTGTCCAACTGATGTGCATGGAATATGTGATATTTTGGAGATAAGGTTTCCAAAAATGGAAAGGCACGAGGGAAGTGAGGTGAGGCATGGTGTGTGAGAATGTTTAGCCAAATGAGGTAAGAAGTGAGGTGGGGGCTGAGTGCACACGTGAGACACTCGTGTGTGATGAAATCATTTGAAACCAGATCACAAAAATTAGTTTTGTGTCAAATATGGAGCTGATGTGTAGTTGGCTCGGCCATGCCTTGCATCTTGTGTGCCATGCCCGATTAGTTGAGGATGCCCACCTTCAACATTCATAACTTGATCAAACCCTAACCATCTCAAATAATTCTTCTCAAAATGGAAAGCCAACATGTAATACTTCTAATTAAACCCAAAATCAAATCAAAACCTAGCTTGAGTTACAAGAAAATGGATTTCACATTTGGTGTGCCACCTGTTCGATGAAATGCCTAGGAAAGATACCTCAGGATGGCCGCGTGGCTTGCCCATGATGCCCAACATTTGACCAACTTGCCCATAACTTCTAAGGTCAATGACTTTCATTTTTCAGCAAGAAGTGTGTTTTTTTCCGCTGTGGTCCCTTGTATATCTTTTTTCCCTATTTAATTGGCAAAAATAACCACCAAAATCCCCTGAAAAATGAGAAAGTTATGCCCTTGCAAAGTCAGGCCAAAATCAAGAACACTTAGTGAAATTTTCAATCACCAATATAACTTCAAACCCAAGCAACCTCTCAAACTTGAAATTCTCATCAAAATCAATCATCAATGATCATCCCACATGAAAGCACATGTCAAATGCTTCATGTTAACCAAAAGTCTACTCGGTCAACTTTGACTTTGGTTGACTTTTGAGTGAAATGACTGTTTTGCCCCTTTGATTCAATTGGACCACTTTTCTTCAAAATTGGACCTCAATACTTTAATCAAGAATGCTTAATAACATATGGTGAATCATGGAAACCAACTTGGGTGAAAAAGTCAGAGAAATCCTGATTAAATCCAAAAACCTAATTTTGACTGATGAAGCCAAAGGATGTGATTTTCCTTATAAACAACACAATACTCAATCTTCTGGGGATCCAATGAGGTGGATAAGATATCTTGAGATATGTGATACATTTGGGATTGAAATATCCATAGGTTTAGATGATAAGGCCCTCCTTGAGCAACTTGTTAATACAATCAATCTTCCAAAGCTTAAGGGAGACTTGATAACCAAAATACTTTGATCCCTACACAATGTATGAATGCAATGCAGTATGATGTTTATGATGAAACATAAGCCTAAATCAAGAGGGTAAATTTTGGGTTGCAACACATGTGTCGACCTGAAAAGCGAATGTGACAACACATGCAACGAAAATATGACCAAATACAGATTTTTAGTGAGAGTCACTTGTTGATGTTTTTCTAGGGAACATCCAATCATTTTTTCACTAAGTCAATATGATATGAATATGTCACCTTATAATTGCCTTGATGTACCTACTCATGAAGCACCGTATCTTTTTCGTAGGATGAAGTCAATTTAACTGCAATTTTAAACAAGATAAACTAAGTATCCAATCCTTGTTGGGTCCTTAAGGGTAAGTAACATAATCATCCCACTTGGATGACCATTAAGGAATTCCACTAGAGATATAATATTTTTTAAGTTTTTATTTGGCCATGGTATGTCCCTTTGTACGACAATAGTAACAAGTTATATTTCGAAAGTTGTTAATTTTACTTTTCACTTTCTTTTCAACAAAGATATATTTTGCATATGGAGGGTTTAAAGATCTATTGAACTTTGTTGGATCTATAACAAAAGTAACCTTTGGTTGTAGAGCCTTTGTTGCTTTAGCTTTGAGATTTTTCACCTCATTTTGCCAAATATAACATGTATCACAACCAAAGTTAAATGGATTGTCGTCCATCTTATTCTTAACCTTAGGAATACCTCTAAGAGAGTTCTTTAGATCTTCCATTTTATTTTCAATCTCAAAAATTTTAGCTTCCAAATGAGAAAATATCTTCATATTTGAATCCAACTTTTTAA
This sequence comes from Vicia faba, assembly GCA_948472305.1. NCBI lineage: Eukaryota > Viridiplantae > Streptophyta > Magnoliopsida > Fabales > Fabaceae > Vicia > Vicia faba. Next base: position 332,083,756 of record OX451737.1, read on the forward strand.
AAGCTTCAATATCTCCCTTATGTAGATTTTCAAATGCGTCAAGTAAATCAAGATGAGACTTTCAATTCAGAAAGTCATTTTGAGGAGATTTTACCTTGTCATTATTACCTTTTTGATGATGATTAAAATGGTGAATGCCATTACTTGCATATGCTTTCATTTTCTTTTGATCTTCATAATAATGACCTGAGAGACATGCTTTATTATACTTGTAGGATTTGTGTTCTTTCTTTCTTCTATCTTTGTGATGAGTTGAAAAACACACATTTGCTAAATTATCATCATCATTAGATTTTTCATCACTTGAGGATTCAACTTCACTTCCCCAAGCCACATAGGGTTTCCTAGATTTGTCACGACTCTTAAGTTGATTCCTCTTTTTCTTTTTATCAAGATTGGAGTGATTATTTTGATGTCTCTTATTCACATATTTGTGATACCTTTTAACGAATAAACTCATCTATGTGTCTTCCTAATTATAGTCGTCATTTAGATCTTTGTCATAATAATAGTGCTCATCCCTTGAAGACTTTGAACTTGAAGCCATGAGAGCTTTAAACTTCAATAATTCTTCCTTATTAGTGATATTTTCTTTATTCTTCTTTTTCTCAAGCTTCTTTTCATATTTGTCCAAGTAATTGAGTTCTTGCTCGTGTTCTTTTAGCTTTCCAAATAATACGGTGAGATCAAGTGTTGCAAGATTGTTAGCTTCCTTGATCACGCTGACCTTTGGTTGCCAATTCCTAGTAAGACATCTAAATACCTTGTTAGAAGAAATAACATTGGAAATAAGATTGCCCAGTAAATTTAAACGATTAATAAGATGTGAGAATCTCTTTTGTATTTGAGCAATGGTTTCCCCTTACTTCATGCAAAAGAGTTCAGACTCTTGATTAAGTGTATTAATTCTAGCTTGTTTGACCTCATTAGGTCCCTCATAGGTAACTTGTAGAGAATTCCATATAGCTTTAGTGGTTTGGCAATGGGAAATGTGATAGAACTCATTAACACCAAGAGCCGATATGATGTTCTTAGCTTTCCAATCATAAGATCACCTGTTATTATCATTCTCATCCCATAAATTTTCTGGCTTTGGTACGGTTGCACTATCAACAACATATGTCACCGGTGTTGGATCATTTTGATTGGCTTCCCAAACACCTTTGTCATATGAGTTGACATGAATTTGCATAGAAGCTTTCCAATAAGTATAATTTTCTCTCGTAAAAATTGAGGCTCTTTTGTAATCCCCTTTAGGTTTGTAAGCCATTTTCTAAAAGGTGTCGAAGCCGGAATGAACCAGGCTCTTGATTCCACTTGTTAGACGATGACAACGCATCTAGAGAGGGTGTAAATAAATACCTCTTTAAAAATTTCAAAATAAAATTTGATTTTGAAAAAGTTATTTTATCAAAGTACGACGCAATTTTTTTTTCAAAATGTCGTCTATATGAACGTTTATTGGAAAGCTCGAATATGCAAACCGTAGAAAAAAAATAATATGGAATACGAATGATAAGATGAATTAATAATCTTGAATCCCTTTGCAACTTATTTATCGTTTAATGAAAGTTACTTGCAAGGCTATTTCCAATGGAAATATTAAAAGAACTAGTTGAATCAATTTAGAAATTTTCCTTTGATTGTGTTGATACACAAAACCACTTATAATCAAAAGTGATTATAAGCTTTATCAACACTAGATTTAAAATCAAAAACTGATTAGGAAAATTCTTACAATTTAATTAATAACATAATTCTACTCGATAAATTGATCAATGAAAATCAAAGCAAGTAAAAGCAAAAATAAATATGACACAAGGAATTTGTCATCATAGTTCCCCAATGTCGTCCTCGCATGTGGGTACGTCTGCGCCTAATTCCAATGGAATTAGGATAATTCTTACTATGCAAAATTGTTGATACAAGAGAACTGTTTAAGAGAAACTCCAGAAAACCCTAAGCTTGTTGTTGGTTGAACCTCTTCTCCTCTTTTGATCTTGAGTAAGACCAAGAAACAATAGATGCAGCCTATTCGCCACTTAAGCTACTTCCTTGCAAATATTTCAAATACTCCAAGGGATTTCACTCGAGTAAACTCAATTGCACTCTATCAACACAAGATCTTTGATTCTATCTTCCAATACTTACTACTTCCTTGAAAAAATTTCAAACACTCCAAGGTGACTCACATGGAAGATTCCTTCTCGAACAACCTTGAATGAAAACCCCCAAATTAACCAATGATATTGGAGGACAAACCTGATGGTTTTGCTTGGATGAAAACCCCTACAAAACTCAATCCAATACACAATTGGACACTAGACATCCTCGTCTAGATGGCAACCCCATAAAACATCGCTACAATGTAATGTCAGTGTGTATGCATAGATTGGAGGTTGAAGATGATGAGAGAAATAGGCTAACTTTTATGGTTTCACCAAAATATGAAAGATACATGAATGAGTATATATAGTTTTGAAACTTTTTAGACAAGAAGACTAAATTTGGCATTAAAGAGATTTAGAAGAAAGGACCAACTAAACCATATGTGTCGACCTGTATATCATATGTGTCAACAAATACATGAAATTTATGTTGCATGTGTCGACCTGTATAGGTCTATGTGTCGACCAAAGAGAAACAGAGGCTTCAAGCTTTAAAAAGCTAGTGAATGTATATACCTGAAAAATGAATACGTCGACATATAAAATAGGAATTTCTAAAATTTCAGAATTGCTTCAGTATGTGTCGACCTGTGTTAATACATATGTCGACCCGAGACTTACAAAAGCTTACATGATTTAAAAATAAGTTACATGTGTCGACCTGAAAAGCGGATGTGACAACACATGCAACGAAAATATGACCATATACAAATTTTTAGTGACTTGACTCAATTTCAAAGTAACTTTTAATGATTCTCAAATAACCTATGACTACCCGATGATCAAAGTGCCATACTAAACTTAGAGATAGCATTCAATCATATAAATGGAAGAATCTCATATTTTTGATATCATTCAAAACACTTAAGGGACCAAGTTTCACTCACAAAGTCTCCCTTTTTGATGATGGAAAAAATGTGACGATGGACTTCAATGATGCTCCCCATGAATATGTGCCTTCTTCATCCTTTATCATTGCATATATCTTCTCCCCCTTTGACAACATCAAAAAGAGACAAAGAACACAATTAGAAGTATCTTATCCTTTAATTCATAACAAATTAATACATAAATCCCGAGGCAATTATGCATAGCAAGAGCGTAAACATACATCATGATATATGTAATAAAACTACAATATATTATCATAGATAAACAAACATAATTCAACTCATAAAATAAAGCAACAAAAGTTGCACATATTATTCAAGAACACAATAAAAGAAATTAAAGTACATAAAACCAAAACACCAAATTGTTCTTAAGATGCAATGCAAGAAAACAAAAAATAACTAATTGAAATGCAACACATCAATTTCAACCATGGTGCCTTTGATAAGTTCTTCCACTTCTATGCATATCTTCATAAAATGTAGCTGCTTCCTCATTTTGCTGAACACCAATAGTCTAAAGACAATTGATTTTTCCTTAGACAACTCCACTTGCACTGTTAATCTCTTCATGAAAGGAAAATGCTTCAAAGTTGGTCTCCTGAGTATTTAATCTTTCATTAACTAGCCTAAATTTCCCATTTTGAGAATTTTGAAAATCAGTGCGCCATTGCACTTCACCCTCATACCATTTTACCTTCTCTTCATAGCGCCGATTTTGTAAGAGATGTATGTTCTGAAGCAGTGATAAAATTCTAGAGTTGTTTTCTATATCATATCCATACTTATCTTGATATGAATTATCAGCATAATCATGAGAGCCTCCATCATATCCACAAAAATTCCTCCTGTGCAGTCAAAGATTTTTTTGTGCCAATTATCATTATAAGGTTGCTCATAGTCATGTTGTTGAGAAGTTGATGCATTCAACCAAATTTTATCTTAAGCATGATTCATATCTGTAGCGGTAGAAATGTTGAGACTAAGCCATTGGATTGACTTAACTCGCACAGATCAAATAAAAATGCCACCGCACTTTATTGTTTCCAGAGGAATGAGAAAAGAGCGATAACCTAAAAAGAGGGGGAGAGAATCTAAGTTCGGGGGTTGGTTATGCAAAGGGAAGGTATTAGCACCCTAAAGATCTACGGTACTCCTCAGTAACCTCTTTGAAAATTTGTGTATTTTGGCTATAACTGTTGTATACAAAAATAGATTGTAGGGATGAGAACAAAAATGCTTTTTACAATTTTTGCACCCGCCGTGGTTGTGAACCTTTAGTGCCTATGTACCACCTTCCGTGCAATAGGGGATCAGGGTACTCGTCGTTCACCTTTAAAATTTTTAAAACATAAGTGTGTTGGTTAATTTTAAGAGACGAGACATCATCGTCTTATCCGGGTGGAAAAACATACTTACCACCCACGATTATGAGAAAGGAGAATTTACATCATCTCAAAGTGGAGGATATAGCTTGGATTTTAAAATCAATAAAGCCTCGCTCAACACCCAAGTGTAAAATGTATCACTTCACTACATATCATAGAAGTATAGTAGTTCGCATCACTATAAGGATTGACAAGAGTCTATCTTTTTGAGAAAATTTTAAGGAAAAAAGCCAAAGTGGAAAAATAGTTTGAAGGAGATTGATTGACTTTTAGTCTTCTCACTAAAAAATGTCAAAGTATCATTAAGTTGATTAAGGTTTGATTAAGAATAGATTTTTGAAAATGCATGGACCTAAGTCTAAGTTTATTATGAAAGTGATTCAAGTTTAGAAAACAAGAATAATTTTGAAAATGAGGGAGAAGATTTTTGAAATTAAAGAAGGTGGGAAGAGATGAATGGACTATCCTAAAGCATAAGGTAAAAGCTAGGAAAAATAACCGTCTAACCAATAAGAAGCCAACACTTGACATAATAAGTAATGTAGATTTCCCATCCTTTGTATTTGAAACCAAACAAGCAAGGATAATAAACCTCTTAAGAAAAACATGCTTCTGATGCATTAAGTCTTCATAAAAATTGGGCAAAGTAACAGATGTATACATATGAATTCCCAATAACAGACAGAGCATGTAATCAAAATAACATGCACACAAAGAAAACAAACAACCCAATGTCTTGGGGTAAACACCAAGAACTCTAGACGAAATGGCAATAGAAGCCACCAAGGTCTCAAGGTAGTCCAGGTCTCTAATCCTAAGTCCAAGAAGTCCATAACTCCAAAATGCCAAGGATAGTAACCAAATAGTCCAAGTGTCATTAAATTTTTTTCATGGTTCAAGTTAATTATTAGGTATCTTTAAAAGGAAATGAAAAGCTCAAATGAGCAAAATAAAAATGACATAAAGATAAATGCTCAAATGAGCAAAGATGAAAATAGCATGAAATGAAAAAAATGCTAAAATAAATGGTACATAAAAGTAAAGGCAAAGTAAAAACATAAAAATACAAGTCAATTGCCAATGTGTTAGAAATTAGAGGTTAGTTGAATGACCATCTTGAAACTTGCATTTGAAAACTCATTAGAAGACTTATAAAATCAAAGCCTCTTAACATTAAGTTTCACTTTTCTTTTTTCAAGTATATCATTCATTTCAAAATCTCAAGACAACAATAAATGATCAAAGATGTTTAAATGATTCACTTAGTTCCAAAATTTATGAAGATTCATTATATGATTGATAAGACCAAATCCTTTTAACAATGAACCTCAAGGTTATTAGATCAATGGTTTCACATTAAACATACTTGGGCTTGCAAACATATGTTTGGGCCATGAATGATCATTTCTCGAACCGGGACAAAATTTAGAGCTATGTTAAGCAATCGTAAGTGGACTTATATAGAAGTCACACCTATTTTGAGGCTAGTCAATAGCAATATATGTGCCATATGTTTGGAGAGATGATATGTAGATCATCCTCTAACAACATGTAACACAAGTAAGAAAGGGATAAGATGAAGAGGGAAATGATGCAAGGTTTGATATTAGGGTTTCAAATTTCATCAACATCTATCATTCATTTTGGTAGATTTGGTTTCTCAACCTATCAACACCCAAGATCCAAAGAGGTTGAAGAATTTTCATCAAATAATGCTCAATTCAGAACCAAATAAAGAAAATAATAAAATAATATTTAACAAAACAAAATTAAAAGGGTTAATAAAAGGAAAATAATTGATAAAATACTCAAAGTATATTAAAATACCAAATAAAAATCCTAAAAAATAAGTAATTGATAAAATAATCAAAGGTCAAACATGATTTAAGAAATGTTGCCAATTTTTTTTAGAATTTTTTAAAGTTAGGAACTAATTTTTAAAATAAAAGAAATAAGTAAAACAAACAAAAAATGGTGAAAAATAGTAAAATCAGATATAAAAATAAAACAACATTATCAAAAATTGCCAAAAGGCCAAAGGACTTTTCCATAATTTTTACAGAATTTAAAAATTAAGAAAAATATTTTTAATAAATTAAAACAAGTTATTTAAAGTGAAAAAATATAAAAATATCAAATCATGAAATAAAATTGTGAAAATAATAAAAATCAGAAAGAGAAAAATCAAAAATATTTTTAATAATTTTTTTAGATTGTTTTGAGTCAGAAATGAATATTTTTATGAATTTTTGAAGTTTAAATCTATTAAAATACAAAAATCAGAAAATAAAAATAAAAATATGTAGACCATTGGATCAATGTCAAAACACATTAGTATTCAAGTCCAAGGGATCTGGCGCGATGTGCATGATACGAACATTAATGAATAAACTACCATATAATTTATTTAAATCAGATTTTGAAAAAAATAAGTGGCGCTTTGTCATTGGTTGAGAGGTGACACATTGGTCATCTTTAACCTCTAGCCACGCGATTTACAGGTCTCTCAAACTATGAAATCAGGAGCTCAGACCTATGCCGTTTGCTCTGTCTCATCAAGATGAAGAAAACTGCACCCTCGCGAAAAATTTATATAAGTTGTAGCCCAGTCGATTTGAAGAAAACCAGAAGAAAAAAGTTGAATAGGGATTTGAAATTTCATGATCAAAACTCAATTACAGTTGAAAATAAATGTTCCGACTGGTATCAGAATGATGAGAGCTTCATTGTGGTAATAAAATTTGAGAGAATTGATGAATGAATCTACCTATTGAAGTTCAAATTCAGAGATTTGAAACCATACTTGGCTAGCATGATTTAGGATGCTTTAGGGCTTGGTTCTTCTTCTATTAGCTTCAGTGAAGTTCAATAATTAAGAGTTGACAAAGAAAATAGATTGAGAAAGGCTGTTAAACCAAATTCAAAGTTGCAGAAATATGGGTTATAGGAAGAGTTGGGCAGGGTGATTCTGGATGTCTAAGCTTGAGAAAATGAGTGAGATATAACCCTCTATTTATAGGGAATCAAATGGAATGCTCAAGCATGTGGAATGATGAAGTTTGGAGGGAAATCGTGTGAAGTTGTAAGCATAAAAAGTGTGACTTCTATTTTGCTCAAAACTCAACCAAAACTTGTGTTTCAAGGTGCTAATTATTTCTAGAAGATCGTTAAACATGATTAGAAGTAAAAACGCGCAAAAGTTTAGTGATTAGAAGCTGAATTGTATATTTCAAATTCTGACTTGGAGGAAAAAGTCAGTTTCAAGGTACCAACTTTGATTCAATGGCATTCACAGCTCAAGGGGTCTTACGGCATGATCCTTGAAGAAATTGCAAGATAAGGTTGCAATATTTACAATGTACAAGGAATGGAATCAAATGGATGCTTGAGCTAAAAGTTGTGATGAGTCAAAGTTGAGAAAAAGATGCTGACATTTTGTACTTAGTAAAATTCTAAGTTTTTCTTCAAAAATGGTCTATAATGTCTTGCATCCAAACATGACCTTCCACTCAAAATTTGATTTTGACTAAAAAATATAGAATGATTTAGATCTCTTAAATGACATTTTGAGATTTAAATCACTTAAAAACTCCAATAATTGAGAATGTCATGACTTTGTGAAGTTGGTGAAAATTCATGAGATGACCTTTAATCTTTTGCATTCTTAGGGCATCCTCCATCCATTTTCAAGCTTTGCACATAAAGAAGAGTTGAAGTTCATATCCTTTGGATCATTTTGGAAAAATAATGGGCTCAAGGGGATAAAAATTGACCAAGTTATGATCTTTTGAAGTCACATAAGGGAATTTAATGGCTTATATAGAGGACTTGTAATCTTTCTTCATCATTAGACATATTCCACATAAAATATTCTTGAAACTTTTGAAGTGATTAGTTGATAAACATTTAAAGAGAAGCATGCCTTTATAATTATCCAAAAATCTCAAAATATGGGCAAGGTATAGCCCTTAGAAGTTCAAAATCCTAGCTCCTAGAGCAACAAAATGCCTTGGCAAACCCTTTCAATTTTGACAAACTTTCTTGAACAAATACTTTTGTCATGTGAATAGAAATTATTGTGGATGATAGTAAGAACCCATAGAAACAAAAACCACCTCCAAATATTGAGAATTGAGATAGTTATGCACTTGTGATCAAGAAATCAAGAACTTGTCCAATTAGGTCAAACTTCTTCAATCAACTCTTGCATATTTTGATTTTATTTGAAAACTTGAGGCATGATGAGTCATAGTAGACCTTGTCATGATATTACTTTAAAGTATCTTCAATGAAGAAGCTTGAATCTCAATGAATCTTTGTTGAAGAAGGCATGGAAGTAAACTCATGAACCTATGAATCCACCTGATGAAATGTGTTATGGCCTCACCTATAGGATCATCAATTAGAGCAAACATTCATTGTATTTATTAGTTAAAAGTTAATCAATACAAAACATAATGATTCAAGGTGCTTAGTGATTTCTCACGAACAAACTTAAAAATAGGGAGAAGAACCAAACCGTAGTGTGACCTTGTTGCCATTGAGTTAATATGAGATGATAGCAGAATCTTAGGGGCAAAAATTGCGGTACAACAAATGCCCTTATTCAAGTGTCTTCTATCCAAAGATACGAAGGTTAAAATCTTCATGTCGACACGATTGAAGATACTTAATTATAAAGAAAACCTTATTTTTGGCCCTAAGATGCCATGCAATGCATATGATTATTCATGCAAATAAACAGATCCAAAGGTGACCCCAGACACCACTGGGAAAAAGAAAATTAAAGATCAAAGGAAAATTAGACCAGGAAAATAAATCACTGGTAAACAGAAGACTCGAATCTATTGAAGTAAAGCTCAATGAGGAGACAAAGTAACATCAACTCAAATATTGAGGTGATAAAATAAAGGATAATAGTTATCAACAGATAATCACAAACTATCCATTCATTAAGAAGATAACAAAAAAGGTAATGTCGACCCACACAGGGGGAAAGAAAAGGCAGGATAATACCAACAAACATCAATATTAGGGTAAGATACAAGTGATCAACATCAGTACTCATGACAGGAAATAAACAAAATTCTTCAGAGAAATGTAAATCTCAACGACGAACTATCACCCATAATGACGAGACTACCATTCATCGGAGTAACAATTCTCAACAACAAACTATCTCCCATAATGACGAGACTACCATCCATTGGAGTAACAAATCTCAACAATGAACTATCTCCCATAATAACGAGACTACCATCCATTGGAGTAATAAATCTTAACAACGAACTATCTCCCATAATGACGAGACTACCCTTTATTGGAGTAAAAAATCTCAACAACAAACTATCTCCCATAATGACGAGACTACCATTCATTGGAGTAAAAAATCTCAACAATGAACTATCTTCCATAATGACGAGACTACCATCCATTATAGTAACAAATATCAACAACGAACTATCTCCCATAATGACGAGACTACCATCCATTGGAGTAATAAATCTCAATATTGAACTATCTCCCATAATGACGAGACTACCATCCATTGGAGTAACAAATCTCAACAATGAACTATCTCCCATAATGACGAGACTACCATCCATTGGAGTAACAAATATGAACAATGAACTATCTCCCATAATGATGAGACTACCATCCATTGGGGTAACAAATCTCAACAACAAACTATCTCCCATAATGACGAGACCACCATCCATTGGAGTAACAAATCTCAACAACAAACTATCTCCCATAATGACGAGACTACCATAAATTGGAGTAACAAATCTCAACAATGAACTATCTCCCATAATGAAGAGACTACCATCCATTGGGGTAACAAATATGAAAAAAAAACTATCTCCCATAATGACGAGACTACCATCCATTGGAGTAACAAATATCAACAACGAACTATCTCCCATAATGATGAGACTACCATCCATTGGAGTAACAAATCTCAACAACGAACTATCTCCCATAATGACGAGACTACCATTCATCGGAGTAACAAATATCAACAACGAACTATCTCCCATAATGACGAGACTACCATTCATTGGAGTAACAAATCTCAACATTGAACTATCTCCTGTAATGACGATACCACCATCCATTGGAGTAACAAATTAATATTCTCTGGTGACTAACATACTTACTGGGGAAGTATAAGTTGCTTAAATAAAGAGACCCACCATCTGCTGTTATGAGAGGGAGTTGTAATAATGACTTACTGGGGAAATGCCAATATATTCTTGCTGAAGAGATAAAATCTTCATGTGCAAAATAAATGCACATTCTCAAACCAGGGCTCAAAGCCTGCAGAAATCAAAATAATAATGTTACCAAGAACCACTGATTCAAACCAGAAATAAACCGGAGTGAAACAGTCAACCAAGAAAGAACTTGATGAGAAATAAACTCAAAAGGAAAACCCGTTCCATCCAGACAATGAGCCGAATAGGAAGGCTGAAGAAAAAAATTCTTCCACAAGGGATAACTCAGTGGGGAAATCGAAAGAATATACACTTTCTGCTTAAGGTTGACACGCTATTGGAGAGAGGGTAGCATGACTATGCAAAATAGGGTAATACACCAATAAAAAACAATAAATGCAAATGAGAAATTAATTTTAATTCAGCTATGTATGATGTATGTGTGAATGTTATTATGTATATGCTGACAAAATAGACATACATCACTAGGAATAACAAGACAAAACCAACTTGGGTAAAGTCAATGCTCGGCTAAATTACATCCAGGATGAAAATTTATAAGAAAGTAAGAACCAACTAAGGAAACAAATTCCTATTCCACGACTTAACTTCACTGGGAAGAAACACAGTATGAAAGTAATCAAATCAAAACAATAAATCAGTACAAATACAGGGATATAACATCCTTCTCATGACTTCATCGGGGAACATCACACATACTTCATTGGGGAAAACAAACGTCTCAACGTCTATATTTCCACTGAAGAATATAATACTGACTTCACTAGGGCAGATGAAAACCGCATCATCGAGATATCAACTGGGATCTCATGCTGACTTCATCAGGGAGGGAAAAACTATATCATTGAGGGGAGATCAAACTATATTCTTCAATACCAAGAGTGATGATTACATAAACTTCCCTAGGGAGAAATTATGAAATCACATGGGGATAACATCTTTTAGAGAAAAAAATTAACTCAGCTTTACTTGGGGATTTAAGAAGTCAAATAATACTGCAAGAAATCAAAATCATGGGGATTTTAAATCAAACCAAGCACTTGGCGAGAGAAAACACAAAAATTTGAAAACTATTTCAACACTTCTTTAGAAAAGACACTGCCCTTGTTTAGTTGCCTGGGAAATAAACAACAACAATAATGCCAACACTGTAAAAGGGCGACATTTTGCAAATGATTCCACCTTAGCACACAAAGGGAGAAGGGACTTTCGTCATTTGAGCGAAGGCCTTACTGGAGAATCTGGGATATAGGCTTTAGACCATGAAAACTTGAAATCAAAATGAACCAAGACTTGACTGGGAAAATGGGATCGCAAATCCAACACCGCACCATACGTCTATTGGTATCATCTCCAACTATATGAGAAACACATAAAGATCAAACACATACCAACAAAAGTGACATGGAAGAACCTTTCTGGGGAACATATACTTCTAAAACTTCAGAGTTCGTCCATCCTTGGAATCACCATTTTTGTTTTTCTTGAGTCACAAAATCTAAAGTAAAAAAGTATTTTGTAAATTATTTTCAAAAAGAAATTTTGTTATTTAATATTTTTGTTTCAAAAATTACTATCAATAATAAATGGAGTCTTTGTAAGCATAATAAAATAAGAATTGCAAAGAATTGGATAAAAGCTCAAACTTTATTAATAGAATGGTAGTCCGCGAATGACGAGACTCCATAAATGATTACAAAGTTTAGAAAATGGTAATACATTGGAAAAGATACATTGAAATACAATTACCACTATTCTCCCTAACAACTTTGAATTATTGAGCAGTGACTTCTGTTGAAGTATGGTGAGAGTCCAACAAGATTGTTGCTTCAATAATCAAGTCTTGTCTGACGCAGTTACTTGCCAAGAAATCCCTAACTTTTGCCTAAGCTTCCCTTGCAGGTTTTCAACCTAGCGGGAAGAATTTATTTTGTTTATGTCTCTAATTTTTGCCTAGACCGCCCTTTTGGGTTTTCAGTCTACCGAGACTCTTTTTTTCCCAAGCCGCCCTTTCGGGTTTTCGACTTAGCGAGCTATTCTTTTATTTCTTTGGCAAAGTATTTCTTGACTTCATCAACATTCATAGGACGTGGGAACTCCTTGCCATCCATAGTTTTAAGAACTAATGCACCACCAGAGAAGGCTTTCTTGACAACATATGGGCCTTTAAAATTGGGAGTCCATTTCCCCCTAGAATCAACGTTAAAAGACATGAACTTCCTGAGCACGAGGTCGCCTTCTCTGAATTCACAAGGCTTGACCTTCTTATCAAAAGCTTTCTTCATCCTTTTCTGATATAAATGGCCATGACACAAGGCTATCATTCTCTTTTCTTCGATCAAATTCAACTGATCAAACCTGTTTTGGAACCATTTAGCCTCTGACAACTTGGTTTCCATTATCACACGTAAAGAGGGAATATCAACCTCGACGGGGAGCACTGCTTCCATTCCATACACAAGAGAGAATGAGGTTGCCCCTGTTGAAGTGCGGACGGACGTACGATACCCATGTAAAGCAAAAGGGAGCATCTCATGTCAATATTTATAAGTAACAACCATTTTCTGGATGATCTTCTTGATGTTTTATTGGCAGCTTCAATAGCCCCATTCATCTGTCGCCTGTAAGGAGATGAATTATGATGAACAATCTTGAATTCTTCACAAAGTTTTGTCATCATCTTGTTATTCAGATTCAAGCCGTTGTCGATGATAATCCAACTTGGCACAACATACCGATATATAAGATTGTTATTGATAAAGCGTACTACCACCTTCTTAGTAACATTGGCATACGAAGCTTCTTCCACCCATTTGGTGAAGTAGTCTATCGCCACCAAGATAAAATGATGACCATTCGAGGCTGTAGGTTCAATCATTTAAATCACATTAATACCCCACATAGAGAAAGGCCACGAGGAAGAAATAACATTGAGAAGTGTCAGAGGAAAATGAATTTTGTCAGCATAAATCTGCCATTTATGGGACTTCTTTGCAAATTTGTAACAATCAGATTACATTGTCAGCCAATAGTAACCTTCCCAAAGCATCTTCTTGGCCATCTAATGTCCATTAGTGTGAGTGCCAAAGGAACCTTCATGGATTTCATGCATCAACATGTCTGCTTCGTGTCTTTCCATGCATCTGAGCAAGACCATGTCATGATTTCTTTTGTATAAGACATCTTCATTGAGGAAGAAGCTTCCTGCCAAACTTCTCAATGTCTTTCTATCTTTATTTGATACACCGAGCGGGTATTCCTGAGTCTGAAGAAAATGCTTGATATCGTAATACCAAGGTTTTTCGTCTGACGTTTCCTCTGATGTGAACACATGAGCCGGCCTGTCCAGACGTTGAACTGTGATACGAGGCACATCGTTCCAAGTATTTACTGGATACATAAAAGCCAAGATGGCCAAAACATCCGCCATTTGATTTTAATCTCTGGGAATATGATGGAATTCACATTTATTAAATAAAGGTAATAATCTTCTAGCATAATCTTTGTAAGGAATCAAACCAGAGTGACGAGTATCCCATTCTCCTTTAATCTGATTTATTACCAAGGCTGAATCATCATACACGTCTAGAATTTTGATTATGAGATCAATAGCCTTCTCGAGACCCATGATACAAGCTTCATACTCTACCGTGTTATTGGTGCAATTAAATGCCAACCTTGTAATAAAAGGGATATGCGATCCGTGAGGAGTGATAATAACGACACCAAATCCTTTCCCATAAGCATTCATATCTCCGTCAAACCCCACGCCCAATGAGATTTAGGATTAGGACCTTCCTCAGGCAACGGTTCATCACAATCTTTCACTTTTAGAAATATAACATCCTCATCATGGAAATCATATTTAATAGACTGATAATCATCAATCGGTTGGTGAGTGAGATAATCTGCCAACACACTGCCTCTTATAGCCTTCTAAGTACGGTATTCAATATCATATTCAGAAAACAACATCTGCCAACGGGCAATTATCCCAGTAAGAGCAGGCTTTTCAAAAATATACTTAATTGGATCCATTTTGGAAATCAACCAAGTAGTATGATTCAACATATATTGCCGCAACCGCTTTTCTTCCCAGGCCAGAGCACAACATGTCTTTTCCAGCATATTATACCGTGACTCACAGTCAGTAAACTTCTTGTTGAGATAGTAAATGGCATATTCCTTTTTCCTTGTTTCATCTTGTTGTCCAAAAATATAACCCATAGAATTATCTAACACCGTCAGATACATAATCAATGGTCTTCCTTCAACGAGCGGGATCAAGATAGGAGGTTCAAGTAGATACTCTTTAATACTTTCAAATGCCATTTGGAAATCATCAATCCACACACAACCCTCATATTTCTTTAACAACTTAAAGATCGGCTCACATATTGCAGTCATATGGGAAATAAATCTGGAAATGCAATTCAAACGCCCAAGGAAGCCTCTAACTTGCTTTTCAGTTCTTGGTGCTGGCATTTCCTAAATTAATTTGACTTTATCAAGATCAACTTCAATTTCTTTATGGCTAATAATGAAACCTAACTGTGATACGGTGGGATAACTGACTTGGGATTTTGCATTTGTGTTCGCAAATGTTTCGGTTTAGCAAGAGTCGCCACCGACTTTTTATTTTATCCTAAGAAAAGGTCAAAAAGCACAGGAAAGACCTTTGAGATGTTTTCTTGGGTTCGGGGAGTAGATTATAGAAAGGGAAGGTATTAGCACCCTTTCTATCCATGGTTATCCATGGGCTCTTAGTTACTTGCTTAGATCACTTGCTTTACTTTTCAATTGTTTGAAATGGTGCTTTTCAATTGTTTGAAATGGTGCTTTGTGTGTGATTTGGAAAGATATTTTGAAAAGAGGCCATCGTTGTGGCAACCTTTGTAATGATTCTTGTTTGAATGTATACAAATGTGTTTTTGTCTTTTGAAAAGTTTTCAATGTTTGAAAGTAGGGTTTTGAAATTGTGTTGTGAAGTGTGTTTTGAAGATAGCAAGGATGTTTTTTGCAAGTTTTGATCAAGTAACTAAGTGTTGTCTACCCTATTTTACTCAAAGATCTTTCTTATGTTTTTAACCCTTTTAACAGTGTTACTTCACCATTGTATTTGGTGAACAACCACGTGTTAGGATGTTAAACGGGACAGGCGCGGGTCATCGTATAGACCATGATAGCAATTGTGTCAAGTATTTTTGGCAATTTTCTTGAGGGACTTGATCATTTTGTTTAGGAAACTCAGATAGCGTCATCGAGGGACTATGATATTTTGTTTTGTTCTTGTTTTGCCAAAGTACTTGACATGCATACCATGGCCCATTTTTGAAGGCAACAAGTGGATTGTAACCCTAGGGGTGTAAGTGTGCATTGTATTTGTCTTTCATGCATTTTTATCTTTGATTAGGTCAAGCTAGTTTTTGGTTTTGATTTTGCATACAAACCCTAAGTCTAATCATGTCATAATTGAAAGCTTAAAGGTGCGAGAATTTAAATCCTAAGCTATTACAACATGATATAGGGAGGGGGTACAAATTTGAATAGGGGATTATTTTGCAAGAAATATAAAACCCTAAATTACTATTACATCCAAATTGAATTTGCAAGGCATAATATTTAAATATACAATATTTAAATAAATACAATAAATAAATATTAAATAAAATATATTATGCAAAAAAAAGTTTTTATTTGTTCATGTATGCAAAAAGTATTTTATATGTAAAGAAATGTAAGAAATAAATAAAAAGTTAATTTTATTTGTTTTTAGGGCAAAAACCCTAATTCTTTAAGAAAATAAATATAATGTATTATTTATGTACAAAAATATATTAACATGTATAAAAATGAAATATATCCAAAAAAGGTATTTTTTAGTATAAATAATAATAAAAATAAAATATATTATTTTTATGTTTTATTTCTAAGTATTTAATAAAACAAAAGTATATATATATATATATATATATATATATATATATATATATATATATATATATATATATATATATATATATATATATATATATATATATATATATATATGTTAAGTGTGTAAAAAAAATTAAAAAAAATAATTTGCAAAAATAAAATATTTTCAAGAAAATGTTTTCAATGTGAATAAAAATGAGAAATGAAATAAAAGTATTATTTTCATTATTTTTAAATTTAAACAAAATAATATAAAAGTATATAAAGTGTTTTAATGCTAGTAAAAATAAAAATAAATACCAAATAAATGTAAAAAATTATAAAAATATTTTTGGATCATTTTTTATGTTTGAAAATAAAATATCAAAGTCAGAAATGAAATAAAAATACAAAAAATAATAAATATACAAGAAATGGGCCAGGGGGTGTGAAACTGAAAAATGGGGTGTGAAAAGCAGGAAGTAGCCAGGCCCAGCCCAGCTACTTCATATTCTTCCTCTGTTTCAGTTGAGTTCGAGCTGGACAATGTAGCAACTTTCAATGGTGCTTGAGGTTCTTTTGAGCTTGCTTGATGTCCCCTGAACCTTTCCCAATGCTTAGTTTGTTTTGAAGTGGCCTGAATCGTGCTACAGAACTCAACCTGCAAAGCTTCCAAACAAAAATGGCAATGTGTGTTAATGGAGTTACAGAAACTTGTGAATGGTCTGGATAGATTAGGTATATTGATTGGAATGTGTTTGAAGTGATTTTGGACAAAACACATGAGAGGATTTGATGGTGGCTTGTGATTTGCAGAACTGAACCTGTTTTACAAGAAAATGGAGATTTTGAGTATGAGGAGGTTTGAGAGGACAAAGGCTCGTGCTTCTGGCTTGCAGGGATGTATAAAACTTGTTTGATAACTTTGCTTCAGTTGGTTTTATCAGATATGTGTGATATAAGCTTTTGGCCCTTTGACTTGTTTTGAAAGCAAATTTGGAAGTGAAGTGTGATAGGCCTGAACAGGCTATCTTCAAGCATGCATCAACTTCTTGTACTATTCCTGAAATTATGGAACTTGTTTGCTGCAAAGGAAGAAAGTCCAAGGCTCAAGAAAATGCAATTTGACATAAAGTGGCCTTTATGAAAATGGAAGTATGGCCTTTATGCTCAAAATGGAAAAAATCAATGTACAAAGCTCTCTTGACCAGAGAAATGCCAATATCCAATGTATTTGCATTCAATTTTGGAGTGTAAATTTGTTTAGAGGCCTGTAATCATGTACTAAGCTAGTTTGGTCAGATTTGCAACTTGGTATGAACATGTTTTGGCCATGGTTACAAAGTGAGTTTTTGCCAACTTCAAGCATTCGATTCTCCCTAACCACAAATGTGTTTGAGGAGTTCTTGGACAATTTGGAAAGCTTGAAACATTTACTATAATACATCTTTGAAATGCAACTTGAGACTCCAAGTGGAACTATGTGAAAAATGTCCAAGAAGATGGGTCAAAATCCTGCCTAAACTAGGGCAAAATTTCTAAGTTAAAAGTTTTAGGTACCCTTGTTCCAAATATCATAACTTGAGATCCAAGCTTCTTTTGAGAAAACTTTGTGAGTCAAAGTTGTATACTTTGTGATGTACTATAACTTTCATGTTGTAAGTTTTTTTGAATCCATTTTCATCTTGGTGAAAAAATGGGACAAAGTTAGGAAAAAATAAGAAAATTTCATAACTTAGAAAATTTCTAAGTTATGAAAATTTACCATTTTAAACCCTAATTTGCAATTTTGGGTTTCTTTATGAACAAGTTTCATAATTTGACATGTCTTGATGAAAAATGACCCTTGGCACTTGATTTTGACCAAAAAGTCAAAAGTTTGACTTTTCAGTGTACAGTCAAATTTTGATCAGTTGACTGAAAAATTCATCTGTCAATCCTATGCATTTGAGATCTTTTGAACTTGTTGAATGGGTCAATACAATTTCATTAAGTCCTTGAGCCCATGGTTGAGCTTGATTTGCCATTGGTTAGGTCAAACAGTCAAAAATTGCCTTTGTATAGTCAAAACCCTAAAAATGACCATTTTGCCCTTTTGGTGATCTGATCAAATTTCCTGTGGAATTGTGATCCAAACTTGATCAAATGGTTCATAATGTTGATTTGGGTCAAAATTCATGATGTTTGACTGTCAATTGGCCACAGTTGACTTTTTCCCCAATACAGCTGATTTCTAGGTCAATTGTCCAATTGCCTGGGCAAAAATTTGAATCAAGGCTTGAAACTTGGTATGGACAAAATTGTGGGTGCAACATGAATTATGAAAGTCACTTTGGGCATTGTAGGTCAAAACATCCCTGTGCAAACTCAAACCCTAATTTAGGTCAACAGTGCAAGGAGGTGTCTTGAGTAGAGCAAACCCTAGCTTGATCTTGAATTCCCAGAGTCTTGTGATGAGAAATGTTGATGAAATGAGAGGGCAAATTTTGGGGTACAACAGTTGCCCCTGTTCAATCTCCTTGAACCTGGAGAGTTAGATTGGCAAGTTTTCCTTTCGCGACTCGAAGGTAAAAGAGGATTGGACACTAGAGTGCCCGTAAATTTACACTCGTCAAAATATAGCCGAGGAAATGGGCTTAAAGATGCCATTTGGAGATGGTGGAATCTTGCTGGAGATGGGCTTAAAGATGCCATCCAAGGCTGTTTGTTGAACTGTAATGTTGTAGGTCAGAAGAATGAGCATCAAAATGGTATCCGTGTCTGGAATGCATTTGAACTGTATCTGGAGACTGAGTCTGTATAAGCAAAGGAATGGCTTCCGTGTCTGGGGCGTATCCGAGCTGTAATTGTATTTGAACTTTGAATGAATATCAGAATGACTGCCGTGTCTGGAGTGTATCTGTATTGTGAGTGGGTAATAGAGAAACATCTGTGTATGGAGCAACTGGGTGCTGAGGATAAATTCCTTATGAGTGATAGAATGGCAACCGTGTCTGGAGTGTATCTGGACTGTATCTAAAGTTGAGATCTGTATGAGTATCAGAATGACTTTCGTGTCTGGAGTGTATCTGAGACTGTAACTGGGATCTGAATAAGTGACAGAATGACTTCCGTGGCGACTGCATTGGGGAGAATCAAACTGCTGGTGTAAAGGCCAGAATGGCATCCGTGTTTGGAGCGTATCTGAACTTGTAGTTGATGGTTGAATCTGAATGAGAGATAGAATAATTGCCGTGTCTGGGGTGTATCTAGTCTGTATCGGATTGCTGAAGTCTAAATGAGTAGTAGAATGACTGCCGTGTCTGGGGTGTATCCGTACTGTATTTTGAATTGAAGTTATGAATGAGTAATAGAATGAGCACCGTGTCTTGGGTGTATCCATACTGTACCAGAATAACTGTTAATGATAGCCTTTTAATCTTATCCTGAAAAGGGTAAAATGTTAGCTAAAACACAAAGTTATGTTGCATGATATGTATGACGTGATGCACTTTCTTTCATCAATGTTTATGATATATGAATGTAATGGTTATGCATGTAAGATGATTAGCTGTCTTGCTGAGGAAAATAAATCCTTGATAACTGGAGATAATGAAATCCTTGACTGCTGTTAGGGAAAGTGAATCCTTGACCGATGCTGAGGATACAAAAATCTTTGTTGAAGATGAGAAACCCTTGCTGACTGCTTGGGGATTAAAGATCTTTGATTGTTGAGAAATGAGAAATCCTGGGACCAATGTTGGGGATTGAAAATCCTTGGTGACTTGTGGGGATTTACAAGGGTTCTGACAACTTCTATGGGGAATAAGGATCCTTCATGACTCTCCTGGGAACTAAGGAAAATTCTGAAAATCTCTACTGTGGAGTTGGAATCTAGGAGGCTTCTGCTTGGAGAAATGAGACCGAGAATCTTCGATCTGACGGGAGATAACTCTGTGGGGAGAATGTTTACTCGGCCGGTGGAATCAGGAGCTTGGGTCGTACGCAATCTACTAGGGAAGCCAAGAATTTAACTGTTATCTACTTGGTTTTTTTTCCAGATTTTTAAGATAGCCTGCTGGGGAAATCGGGGGAAGTTGAACAGGTCCCACCGGGGGTTGATAGTTGGAAATTTGACTTCACCGGGGAAGAAGGTTTAGAATACTCTGGCTCCGCTGGGGATAAGTATTTCAGGGTTTTCGGGCTCCATTGGGGATCGGGAGTTTGAACTCTGATGGGAACTTTGAAACTTAACTCAGTTGGGGAATCAAGTTTAGAATGCACTGGCTCCGCTGAGGATCTTGAAGTTTAACTCCGCTGGGGACTTGTACTCCGAGGTTTTAGCTTGGTTGAGGATCTGAAAGGTGTGCTGTAGGGGATTTCTTATGGAACAGCACAAAGATATTGTCCTACACCTTCTGGAACAGCACAAAGATATCGTCCTACACCTTCAACCTACCAGTAATTATCCTTTCTCAATTTCGTTTTATTTGTGGGCAGTGATTATATTCAAATGCATATGCCTATTTAACAAAACATTGGACGTTTTCAAATAAAACATAAGTGTAAAAAAAAGAAAAGAAAGGCAAGCAAATTTCTGGGCTTTGAAGTATCTTTGTATTAACTTTTGTAAGTATCTTTGTACAAAGGAGACAGACATTCTAGTAAGAGAATGTTGTCATAGAATTGAGAAAAAATTTATACAAAAAGAAAGATGGCTATGTGTAACAATTCCATGGGGGTCCCATTCTGCTATATCCTTCACAACTCTGAATATCTTGTCCATTCGCTGCTTCGTCCTCCGATGATTGGATTGATCAGAAGCTTGGAGCTTGTTGGTGAAGAGATTGTTCTTAAAGTGATCCGACGAGATATAGTCATACACTTTAATTCCCTAACTTTTGCCTAGACCGCCCTTTCGGGTTTTCGATCCACCGGGAAACCCTTTTTTGCCCAAGTCGCCCTTTCGGGTTTTCAACTTGCCAGGTGTACAATTTTTTTTTGTTTTATCCCTAAATTTTGCCTGAACCGCCCTTTCGGGTTTTCGATTCACCGGGATGCCCATTTTTGCCCAAGTCGCCCTTTCGGGTTTTGAACTTGTCCGGTTATTTTATGCGTAGTATCTTTTGACTATGTCTGCATTCGCAGGGTGCGGCAAGTCGTCGCCGTCCATGGTGGTCAGAATCATTGCCCCACCAGAAAAGATGCTCTTGATCATAAATGGTCCTTCGTAAGTAGGAGTTCACTTGCCCCTGGGATCACTTTGCGGCAAAATGATCCGCTTGATTACAAGATCTCCGACTCGATATACCTGACACCTGACTTTCTTGTTGAAAGCCTTGATCATCCATTTTTGATACGTCTGACCATGACAAACAGCAGTAAGTCGCTTCTCGTTGATCAAGTTAAGCTGATCAAGCCAGGTCTGAATCTAAATTGTCTTTACTCAAACCAGCATCCTTCATAATCCTTAAGGAAGGAATCTGAACTTCCATAGGTAAAACAGCTTCCATGCCATATACCAAAGAAAAGGGGGTTTCCCCTGTTGAAGTATGCTCCGTGGTACAATACCCGTGCAGAGTGAACGGTAACATCTCATGCCAGTCCTTGTAGGTGACTGTCATCTTTTGAATGATCTTCTTGATATTTTTGTTCGCGGCTTCAACATCACCGTTCATCTTCGGCCGGTAGGGAGATGAATTGTGATGATAAATATTGAACTGTTCGCATAGAGCAGTGATCATGGTGTTGTTCAAATTTGTACCATTGTCTGTGAAAATCCTGTCGGGGATACCATACCAGCATATGAGGTTTTGCTTGATGAAGCGGGCAACCACATTCTCTATAAAATAGGCAAAGGAAGCTGCTTAGACCCATTTGGTAAAATAATCAATAGCCACCAGGATGAAGCGATATCCATTGGATGTCGTAGGCTTGATCTCTCCAATCATGTCAATGCCCCACATCGCGAATGGCCAAGGAGCTGTCAGAATGTTGAGAGGAACAAGAGGAATATGTACTTTGTCGATGTAGACTTGGAATTTGTGGCAAGTACGAGAATGTTGATGACAGTCAGCTTCCATGGTAGACTAGTAGTAGCCTGCCCTTAGAATCTTCTTAGCCATCGTATGTCCGCTCAAGTGGGTGCCAAATGTGGCACTATGTATATCAGTCATGATTAACTCTGCTTCAACCTTGTCCACACAACAAAGTAGAACACAATCATGGATGCGCTTATAAAGGATGCCATTACTTAGGAAGAACTTGGCATCAAATCTCCTTAAGAACTTTTTGTCATTGACTGAAGCTCCTTCAGGGTATTTTCGAGTCTGGAGATACCTTTTGATTTCATGAAACCAGGGTTGTTCCGCTACTTCTTCGGTATTAATCTCATGACAGTGCGCAGGTTCGTCCATTCGCTCGATGGTAATTTGGGGAGCCTCGTTATCCCAATTGAGTTTAAACATGGAAGACATTGTAGCCAAAGCATCTGCTAGCTGATTTTCTTCTCTTGGGAAGTGTTCGAAAGTAATCTGCTCGAAATGAGGCAACAATGTCAAGACATGTTCTTTGTATGGGATAAGATTAGGATGTTTGGTGTCCCACTCTCCTTTGACTTGACTGATAACCAAAGCCGAATCCCCAAATACGACCAAAGATTTGATTTCCAAGTCTATAGCAGCCTTGAGACCAAAGATGCAATCTTCATATTCAGCCATGTTGTTGGTACAGCTGAAGCAAAGTCGGGCAATGAAGGGTGTATGGTAACCTTCCAGAGAAATGAGTACCGCACCGATACCATTGCCAAGTGCATTTGAAGCACCATTAAAGTATAGGGTCCATCGGGATCCTTGTTCAGGTCCGTCATACGGTCTGTTACCTTTAATGTTGTCCAATGTCATGATGTCCTCGTCAGGGAAGTCGAATCTCATAGATTGGTAATCTTCGACGGCTTGATGAGCTAGATGGTCAGCTAGTACACTCCCCCTTTATAGCTTTTTGGGTAGTATACTGAATATCATACTCAGTCAGGATCATTTTCCATCTAGCAATTCTTCCAGATAAAGCAGGCTTCTCGAAGATATACTTGATCGGATCCATCTTGGAAATCAACAAGGTGGTATGAGTCAACATATACTGCCTTAGCCGGCGAGCAGCCCATACCAAAGCGCAACAAGTTTTCTCGAGCAGTGAGTAGCGAGTCTCATAGTCGGTAAACTTTTTGCTAAGGTAATAAATGACATGCTCTTTTCGTCCAGACTCGTCATGTTGGCCCAATACGCACCCCATTGAGTTATCCAAAACAGTCAGATACATGATTAACGACCTTCCTTCGACGGGTGGCATCAAGATAGGAGGTTCCAGTAAATATTCCTTGATCTTATCAAAAGCAACTTGACAATCATTGTTCCATTCAACTACCTGATCTTTCTTCAACAGCTTGAAGATTGGCTCACAGGTAGATGTTAGGTGAGAGATGAACCTCGCAATATAGTTTAAGCATCCCAAGAAACCTCTAACCTCCTTTTCAGTGCGGGGGGCAAGCATTTCTTGTATAGCCTTGACTTTAGCAGGATCAACTTCAATGCCTTTGTTGCTGACGATAAATCCCAAAAGTTTACCAGACCTGACTCCAAAGGTGCACTTGCTTGGGTTCAGTCTGAGTTTATACTCCTTCAACCTGGCAAACAGCTTTTGCAAATGATCGAGGTGTTCCTCTTCTGTCTGTGATTGAGCTATCATGTCGTCTAAGTAAACTTCGATCTCATGATGTATCATATCATGAAACAAAGCTACCATGGCGCGTTGATAGGTTTCCCCTGCATTCTTCAGTCCGAATGGCATCACTTTGTAGCAGAAGGTACCCCATTGTGTGACAAAAGTAGTTTTCTCCATGTCCTCGGGGGCCATTTTGATCTGGTTGTATCCCGAGAATTCGTCCATGAAGGAAAAAACCTTGTGTTTAGTTGTGTTGTCAACCAAGATGTCAATGTGTGGCAGTGGAAAATCGTCTTTAGGGTTGGTCCTGTTTAAGTCCCGATAGTCCACACACATTCTAACTTTGCCGTCCTTCTTAGGTACAGGCATAATGTTAGCAACCCATTATGGATAGGAAGTAACAGCCAGAAAGCCAGCATTGAATTGCTTCATAACCTCAGCTTTGATCTTCTCATACATGTCGGGCCTCATTCGGCGGACCTTTTGCTTGATCGGTGGACAATCTTCTCTTGTAGGGAGACGGTGGACCACAATATCTGTGTCTAGTCCCGACATGTCTTCATAAGACCAGGCGAAGATTTCAACATATTCGTTCAACAACTGCACTAAGCGCTCTTTGACACTTGGTTCCAGGTTGGAACCCACTTTTACCTCTTTTTTGTCTTCCTCTGTTCCCAAGTTGATTGTCTCTACCAACTCTTCATGAGGCAGAATTGCCCTCTCTTCTTGTTGCAAAAGTCTGGCTAACTCTCCCGGCACTTCACAGTCTTCGTCAACTTCGTACTCAGCATGATTGATCAAATCTTTAGAGTTACCAAAGGCTAAAGCAGAATAGTCACCCATGGAATCCGGAATGGATGGGTACCTGCATTTGTGAGTGTGGGTGTGTGTAAGGGATAACCATCCTTAAACAAAACAAAAAATGCAAAAGGAAAGAAAATGAACACAACAGTTTGTAGATGAAAGCGTCCAATGATTCATTAAAACATGGCATATGATAATGAAGAAAATCAAGCCCTTACAAGTGGACCTACATGCCCCGGGCAAGGCATGAGGTGAAAATAGTGTACGAATTATTTTAGTTATTACAGACCAAAATAGGAAATTGTTCAAAGATAAAATTACTGGTTGATGAAGGTGATGGGAATAAAATCCTTTGCTTCCCAGTTGCTTAAACCCCCTTCGACAGTCGAAAAGATCCAATCTGCGAAGTTGTCCTCTTCATCTTCATCTTCTACAACATTAATTCCGTGGTGGGTGATTTTGACGGGTGGTCCTCCAGCCTTGGAGCGACGCATAGCCTTCTGTTCTGCAGCGGTAAACCCTAGTCCAAATTTGTCCGTCTTATGGGTAAAATCAAGCAATTTCCCCCATATTGTACTCTTCCCTTCTTTAATTACAGCCTCTGCGTCCTTGAGAGATGCCATCCTAGATACATGCTTGGGAGTGATAGGCACCTCGACCATTGTCTTCGCAACTGCGACCTCAGGAGATACTTCCTCAAAATGTTAAAAAGGCGTTTTGATGAACTCGCCATCCAACTCCACATAGCGGAAGGAATTGAGATGACTTATCATGTACTCTTCCTCTCCTTGCACCGTTATAATCTTACCCTTAACAGGATATTTCAGCATTTAGTGCAAAGAGGAGGTAACTGGCCCAGCATAATGGATCCACGGTCTTCCCAGCAAACACGAATACGAAGGACGGATGTCCATCACATAAAAGGTGGAGTTGAAAACTTCTGTGCCTACTTTGATAGGAATGTAAACCTCTCAGTGAACCATTCATTTGGACTCATGAAAGGCCCTAAAAACGATGTTACTAGGTTTGAGGGTCAATCCTCCGCAGTCCAAACGGTCCAACGCTTTCTTCGGCAGCACATTCAAAGAAGAACCGATATCAACTAAGACATGGGTGAGGGTGGTTCCCCTGCATTCAACTGAGACATGTAGCGCATCGTTGTGTTTCCTTCCCTTGGGACTCAGATCAGCATCGGAAAAACCAAGGCCATTATCAGCAGTAAGACTGGCCACGGACTCCTGAAACTGGTCAGCCGAAGTTTCTTGGGGCACGTGTGCTGCCTTCAAAAATTTGATCAGGGCCTTAGCATGGGCCTCAGAGCAGAGTAGAAGAGCCAACATTGAAATTTTAGAAGGGGTCAGCCCTAGCTGTTCCACGACGTCGTAGTCACTCTTTCTGATTATTTTCAAGATTTCATCCATTTCTTTCTGGGTGGTTTCGGGGATAACCACAACATGAGCCTTCGTCCTGACAGGAACTTCTAGTATCCCCTTACCCTTGTCGGTAGTATCAACAGATGGTCTTACTTCATGAGTATCCAATTCTTCAATTATCGGGCCTGGCACAGATGGTTTAACAGGTACAGAAGCTTTCGAGGGTTCGAAAACTGCTCGAGGAGGAGCAATCTCTGGAGAAAAAATCCGTCCGCTGCGGGTTATCTTGCTTTTTCCTGCAATGTTCCCTATATCAGGGATCTCCTCTTCAGAATTCTCTTGGACTGGCTCAATCTGTTTGATGCCATGATAGAAGATTTCTCCTCCATAGTTCCATGGTATCGTCTTGCTAGATTGATACGGGACAGGCCCCGACATGGTGATTTTTAATGGTACAAATTTAGGGTCGGGCGTAATCCTGACAGGCCTTTTGCAAGCCTTGGGAGGATTGTCGGAAATGGTTATGATTGCAATATCGTTGGTTGAAGTAGCAAAAGTAGCAGGAGTAACAAGAGTGAAGGTATCAACATGGGTCTTTTGGAAGAATATCTCTTGGGTATCCATCAGGCGTTGGACACCTGATTTCAACATTGGGCAGTCAGCTCGTATGTTTAAACAAAAGTAGCAGTCTTTTCCGCAGCCTGGGAATATCCCAGCTCTCATCAAATTCTCTTTAATCACTAGTAATGGAGTCAAAAGGTCAGCAACATCGGTAACATGAAGGTCTTCCATAACAGCATAAACATTATGACCGTGCTTGGGCATCGGAGCAGAAATCACATTGGGCTTCTCAGGAGCATCAAATTCTACCTCCTTGGCGTCAATCAGGTCTTGGATTTTGTTCTTAAGCGCCCAACAGTTGTTGGTATCGTGCCCGACACTGTCAGAGTGGTAAGCACACTTGGCATTGGAGTGGTAGTATGGAGAGGAGGTATTGGGGTTCTTTGGAGCTTCCTTCAAACTGGTAAGATTCAGCTTTAACAAATGAGGGAGTACTTGAGCTGGCGTCATGTTGATTCGGGTGAACTGCTGTTGTGGCCTTTCTACCCGTTGTTGATTAGGTCTTGACTGATTGCCGCGAGGTTGATCATTTGAAGAGTTTTGAATCATCACAACCCCTACAGTTGGCCGACGCTCGGTTCTTCCTTGACTTTTCTGAGAATAAACAGCAGGGGCTTCCTTCTTAGCTGGGAAGGTTTTCTTAACAACGGCGGACGCGGAGGTATCTTTCTGAATCTTTCCACTTTTAATACCAGCCTCGACCCTTTCGCCGGTCAGAATTAGTTCAGTAAATCCCGCGGAGGAACTCCCGATTAAATGATTGAAGAAAGGGCCAGACAGGGTCCCCAGAAACATGTCAACTAGCTCCCTATCCGATAACGGTGGCTGCACCCTTCCAGTCAGATCACGCCACTTCTGGGCATACTCTTTAAATCCTTCATTGGAAGCCATACCCATACTCTGTAGCTGAGTACGAGTGGGCGCCAAATCAGCATTGTATTGGTATTGACGGTAAAAATCAGCAGCTAAGTCTTCCCAGTTATGAACCTCAGACCTCTCAAGTTGATAGAACCAGTCCAATTGTGTGCCTGACAAGCTGTCTTGAAAAAAGTGTACCCATAGGTCTTTATTAGATGAGTGGGGTTGGATCTTTTTGACATACGATCTCAGATGCATCTTTGGACATGACAGACCGTCATACTTAGCAAATGTTGTAACTTTGAACTTGGGAGGAATGACGATCCCAACGACCAACCCTAATTCCTCAAAATCTAAACCAGGTACCCTTTGCAACTCCATGGCTGCCAATCTATCCTCAAGATTCTTATATTTATCATCCGCCGGGGGATATTGCTGTTCGGAGTAGTCTTCGTCTTCTTCCTCTTCTTCCTCTTCAACCTCAGATTCAGAAGGTCCCGCAGCTCCTTTTCCTTTACCAGCCCCTTCATCAGACGTTGAGGGGAACTCGAGAACTTTTCTAGCATTGCTTTCAAACCTTCTTCCCATAGTGGCTACTCCGGGCCTTTTCTTCTTTTTCTCTTTATCTTTCTCCAACAGTGCTTTAAGATCCTCTTGACCCTTTGCTAAGGTCATGAGGAGTTGTTGGAATTGAGAATTCTGTGCTTGCAGATCCTTAATCGTCTGCTCCAAATCCATCTTGCTGAAATAAACAGCAGAAAGATAAGGAAACCTGATGTGAAGACCTGTTTATGCATATGATGAATGATGTGTTATTCATGTAATGCATTCAAGGATTTAGAAATTCAAATTTGTTGCAAACAAAAAGGAACACACGTCATATTAAGAAGAAATTTGTTAGTACATAAGTGCCCCATGGGAAAAATATTACAAAATTCTTAATGTAAAAAGACATTGCGCATCCTCTTTGGTGCGATGTAAGTGTTGAGAGTTTCTTCCTCATGAAGTCAGCGGGTAAGCTCCAAAACCTTCTTCTCGCTGGCATAAAAGTTGGCTTCAAAAGTATTCTGTTCTTCCTTGAGTTGGATCCAACTCTTTTGCATTTCTTCCCATGATGTTGGCATGTCAGGATGTAGGAGGGTGTATGGAACCTCTCCTTCCATAACAGGCTCTTTGATCAAGGGGAGAATGTGAAGATATGGCATCATAAGATTCTGGGCGCGGGTTCGTACCCACTTGAGATAAGGCTCAAGGGGGATGGAATTCTTGTGCCCCAGTGTCTTACTATCCACCTTGTTGGGCATCCTCCAAGCTCTGATGAACCTTTGTCGAAGTCCTTGCGCATCGTTGTCGAAGTCAAAAACTAGGTCAGGAATCAGCATGTCATGAGGGCCATCCCTTCGAGCATATCCAAACTGTCTTAGAGCTAAACATGGGTTGTAGGTAATACCTCCCCTAATGCCAAGTAGTGGGACATTAGGGAATTCCCCACAACGATCAATGATGATGACATTTTCTCTGGACCGAGAACACCAATGTACATCAGAATGTGTGAGGGTCATCAATCGTTGTGACCACCTTAAATCCTGCTCATTCTTCAAAACTGTTTGGGGAAGGTGAGAAATAAACCACCTTGCTAGGAGAGGAGTACGACACATGAGAACACCTCTTTTCCTCATTGTTCGTGTGTGAAATGAGTGTAGGATGTCTCCAAGCAATGTAGGTACAAGATTCCGAGATATGAAGATCTTGACAGCATTCACATCTATAAGTTGATCAGGGTTTGGGAACAAGACCAACCCATAGATGAGAAGTGCTACAATCTCCTCAAAAGCTTGCAGATCTAAATAATTCCAGCAGTCTTGTGCCTTTTCAAATAGAAACTTTGCCAAGAAACCCTCGACACCACTTCTGGTTTCCCAATGACCCTTGATATCTGATGGTTGCAAGTGCAAGGCTTGAGCAACATCTTTAGGCTTTGGTTCTCTTTCCGTACCGTTGTAGGGTAGTTGATGTAGAATAGGAATCCTCAGGAGTTGAGAAAATTCCTCCAAAGTAGGTACTAGTTGGTAATCAGGGAATGTGAAACAGTGGTGTAGGGGGTCAAAGAACTGGAAGAGAACTTTCACCATGTCTTCTTCAGTGTTGGAGTTGACCAAGTTGAGAAGTCTACCATGTCTTTCACTGAAGAGAATTCTCTGGAATCCTGGATGTAAGCTTCTTGAGTTGAGGAGGGATTCTCACAAGGTTGACTTGAATTGTTTTCCTGCGAAGAGATTCCATGACCTACAAAACAAGAACAAAGATGAAGATCCAAACCCTTGAAATGGTTAGTGGATGTATATTATGCTTTATGATGTTCATAATGTATGCACAAGCAAGTCACACAAAACCCTAGTTTCAGGCTTGCATGAGGTTTCATAGGTAAATACCCTCTTGAGTTTATTTGGCTCAACCTGTCCTATAAATAGTAACCGGGTTCTAAGGAGCTCAATATCACTGGATTGTTTTCTATGTTCATTGTTTTGGTTTAGCCACTTAACTAGAGACCAAGATATTCCAAGAAAACAACCCTAAATGAGTGTAGTATCGAGTATCTACCAACTTCGGACTGCACCAAAGCCGGTCATCTCACTACCCCTAATAAAAGGCCAAGATGGTCAAGTAAGGTTCTAAGAGTTTATTAGTGCTTTATGACATCACTCAGCGGCCCTGTATTCTCTTTGATTGACTCAAAGTATACCGGTACTCACAAATATGTCGCACTAATATAGCTATTGCTTCAACCATGTCGGTATACCCCGCACAGTTTCCACAACGTATTGCTATTTACCTATGAATGTTTCCCAAATCCGAGTGGAGGATTTCAAGCCCAAACAAGAGAACCAAATGTAAAGCAATCAAAGCAAACCATATAATCATGCAAAAGGGTGATCTAAGCCCTAAGGTTACTCCACTTTTAAAGTATATCCCCAGCAGAGTCGCCAGTTCTGTGATACGGTGGGAGAACTGACTTGGGATTTTGCGTTTGTGTTCGCAAATATTTCGGTTTAACAAGAGTCGCCACTGACTTTTTATTTTATCCTAAGGAAAGGTCAAAAAGCACAGGAAAGACCTTTGAGATGTTTTCTTGGGTTCGGGGAGTAGATTATAGAAAGGGAAGGTATTAGCACCCTTTCTATCTAAGGTTATCCATGGGCTCTTAGTTACTTGCTTAGATCACTTGCTTTGCTTTTCAATTGTTTGAAATGGTGCTTTTCAATTGTTTGAAATGGTGCTTTGTGTGTGATTTGGAAAGATATTTTGAAAAGAGGCCATCGTTGTGGCAACCTTAGTAATGATTCTTGTTTGAATGTATACAATGGTGTTTTTGTCTTTTGAAAAGTTTTCAATGTTTGAAAGTAGGGTTTTGAAATTGTGTTGTGAAGTGTGTTTTGAAGATAGCAAGGATGTTTTTTGCAAGTTTTGATCAAGTAACTAAGAGTTGTCTACCCTATTTTACTCAAAGATCTTTCTTATGTTTTTAACCCTTTTAACAGTGTTGCTTCACCATTGTATTTGGTGAACAACCTTGTGTTAGGATGTTAAACGGGACAGGCGTGGGTCATCGTATAGACCATGATAGTAATTGTGTCAAGTATTTTTGGCAATTTTCTTGAGGGACTTGATCATTTTGTTTAGGCAACTCAGATAGCGTCATTGAGGGACTATGATCTTTTGTTTTGTTCTTGTTTTGCCAAAGTACTTGACATGCATACCATGGCCCATTTTTGAAGGCAACAAGTGGATTGTAACCCTATGGGTGTAAGTGTGCATTGTATTTGTCTTTCATGTATTTTTATCTTTGATTAGGTCAAGCTATTTGTTGGTTTTGATTTTGCATACAAACCCTAAGTCTAATCATGGCATAATTGAAAGCTTAAAGGTGCGAGAATTTAAATCCTAAGCTATTACAACATGATATAGGGAGGGGGGTACAAATTTGAATAGAGAGTTATTTTGCAAGAAATATAAAACTCTAAATTACTATTACATCCAAATTGAATTTGCAAGGCATAATATTTAAATGTACAATATTTAAATAAATACAATAAATAAATATTAAATAAAATGTATTATTCAAAAAAAAGTTTTTATTTGTTCATGTATGCAAAAAGTATTTTTTTATGTAAAGAAATGTAAAGAAATAAATAAAAAGTTAATTTTATTTGTTTTTAGGGCAAAAACCCTAATTCTTTAAGAAAATAAATATAATGTATTATTTATGTACAAAAATATATTAACATGTATAAAAATGAAATATATCCAAAAAAGGTATTTTTTTAGTATAAATAATAATAAAAATAAAATATATTATTTTTATGTTTTATTTCTAAGTAATTAATAAAACAAAAGTATATATATATATATATATATATATATATATATATATATATATATATATATATATATATATATATATATATATATATATATATATATATATATATATATATATATATATATATATATATATATATATATATATATATATATATATATATATATATATATATATATATATATATATATATATATATATATATATATATATATATATATATATATATATATATATTACATTTGTTAAGTGTGTAAAAAAAAATTACAAAAATAAAATATTTTCAAGAAAATGTTTTCAATGTGAATAAAAATGAGAAATGAAATAAAAGTATTATTTTCATTATTTTTAAATTTAAACAAAATAATATAAAAGTATATAAAGTGTTTTAATGCTAGTAAAAATAAAAATAAATACCAAATAAATGTAAAAAATTATAAAAATATTTTTGGAGCATTTTTTATGTTTGAAAATAAAATATCAAAGTCAGAAATAAAATAAAAATGCAAAAAATAATAAATATACAAGAAATGGGCCAAGGGGGTGTGAAACTGAAAAATGGGGTGTGAAAAGCAGGAAGTAGCCAGGCCCAGCCCAACTACTTCATCTTCTTCCTCTGTTTCAGTTGAGTTCGAGCTGGACAATATAGCAACTTTCAATGGTGCTTGAGGTTCTTTTGAGTTTGCTTGATGTCCCCTGAACCTTTCCCAATGCTTAGTTTGTTTTGAAGTGGCCTGAATCGTGCTACAGAACTCAACCTGCAAAGCTCCCAAACAAAAATGGCAATGTGTGTTAATGGAGTTACAGCAACTTGTGAATGGTCTGGATAGGTTAGGTATATTGATTGGAATGTGTTTGAAGTGATTTTGGACAAAACACACGAGAGGATTTGATGGTGGCTTGTGATTAGCTGAACTTGCCCTGTTTTGCAAGAAAATGGAGATTTTGAGTATGAGGAGGTTTGAGAGGTCAAAGGCTCGTGCTTCTGGCTTGCAAGGATGTATGAAACTTGTTTGATAACTTTGCTTCAGTTGGTTTTATCAGATATGTGTGATATAAGCTTTTGGCCCTTTGACTTGTTTTGAAAGCAAAGTTGGAAGTGAAGTGTGATAGGCCTGTACAGGCTATCTTCAAGCATGCATCAACTTCTTGTATTATGCCTGAGATTATGGAACTTGTTTTCTGCAAAGGAAGAAAGTCCAAGGCTCAAGAAAATGCAATTTGACATAAAGTAGCCTTTATGAAAATGGAAGTATCGCCTTTATGTTCAAAATGGAAAAAACCAATGTACAAAGCTCTCTTGATCAGAGCAATGCCAATATCCAATGTATTTGCATTCAATTTTGGAGTGTAAATTGGTTTAGAGGTCTGTAATCATGTACTAAGCTAGTTTGGTCAGATTTGCAACTTGGTATGAACATGTTTTGGCCATGGTTACAAAGTGAGTTTTTGCCAACTTCAAGCATTCGATTCTACCTAGCCACAAATGTGTTTGAGGAGTTCTTGGACAATTTGGAAAGCTTGCAACATGTACTATAATCCATATTTGAAATGAAACTTGAGACTCCAAGTGGAACTATGTGAAAAATGGCCAAGAAGATGGGTCAAAATCCTGCCTAAACTAGGGCAAAATTTCTCTAAGTTAAACGTTTTAGGTACCCTTGTTCCAAAAATCATAACTTGAGATCCAAGCTTCTTTTGAGAAAACTTTGTTAATCAAAGTTGTAGACTTTGTGATGGAATATAACTTTAATTTTTTAAGTTTTGTTTGAATCCATTTGCATCTTGGTGAAAAAATGGGACAAAGTTAGGAAAAAATAAGAAAATTTCATAACTTAGAAAATTTTTAAGTTATGAAAATTTTCCATTTTAAACCCTAATTTGCAATTTTGGGTTTCTTGATGAACAAGTTTCATAATTTGACATGTCTTGATGAAAAATGACCCTTGGCACTTGATTTTGACCAAAAAGTCAAAGTTTGACTTTTTAATGTACAGTCAAATTTTGATCAGTTGACTGAAAAATTCATCTGTCAATCCTATGCATTTGAGATCTTTTGAACTTGTTGAATGGGTCAAGACAATGTCATTGAGTCCTTGAGTCCATGGTTGAGCTTGATTTGCCATTGGTTAGGTCAAACAGTCAAAAATTGCCTTTGTACAGTCAAAACCCTAAAAATGACCATTTTGCCCTTTTGGTGATCTGATTAAATTTCCTGTGGAATTGTGATCCAAACTTGATCAAATGGTTCATATGAGTTCATAATGTTGATGTGGGTTAAAATTCATGAGGTTTGATTGTCAATTGGCCACAGTTGACTTTTTCCCCAATACAGCTGATTTCTAGGTCAACTGTCCAATTGCCTTGGCAAAAATTTGAATCAAGGCTTGAAACTTGGTATGGACAAACTTGTGGGTCCAACATGAAGTATGAAAGTCACTTTGGGCATTGTAGGTCAAAACATCCCTGTGCAAACTCAAACCCTAATTTAGGTCAACAGTGCAAGGAGGTGTCTTGAGCAGAGCAAACGCTAGCTTGATCTTGAATTCCCAGAGTCTTGTGATGAGAAATGTTGATGAAATGAGAGAGCAAATTTTGGGGTACAACACTAACAATTACCCTAATCAGACACCAAAGGTGCACTTATTTGGATTCAAGCAGAAACGATACTTCCTCAAATGCTGAAACAAATTTAATAGATATTCTATATTCCCTTCTTCAGTATGGGACTTATCAATCATATCATCAACATATACCTTAATTTTATTGTGGATCAGATCATGGAATATGGTTGTCATAGCCCTTTGGTATGTTCCACCAGCGTTATTCAACTCGAAGGGCATCACTCTGTAACAGAATGTTCCCCAGGGTGTGATAAACATTGTTTTTTCCATGTCCTCAGAAGCCATTCTAATTTGATTATATCCAGAAAATCCGTCCATGTACGAGAATACTTTGAATTTTGATGTACTATCAACCAACATATCAATATATGGTAATGGAAAATCATCTTTTGGACTAGCTTCGTTTAAATATCTATAATCAACGCACATGCGAACTTTTCCGTCTTTCTTTGGTACTAGGACAATATTGGCAATCCACTGAGGGTACACCGATGTCATAAGAAAACTGGCATTAATCTGCTTTAAAACTTTTTCTTTACTTTTCACTTCCATATTAGGGTTAGGTCTTTGCAATTTCTTCTTGATTGGCGAGCATTCTGGCTTTAGCGGCAAATCATGTTCCACAGTATTAGCATCCAATCCCGGCATGTCTTGGCAAGACCAAGAAAATATATCCACATACTCTTTTAACAATTCAATAAACCTGCTCTTTACGTCAGGATGCAACAATGCTCCAATCTTGACTTTCTTTGGATCTTCCTCTGAACCTGAATTGATCGTCTCTAACGACTCTTTATATGGATGAATGGAACTTTCCTTGCGCTCAAGCAACCGTGAAACCTCTTCTGGAATTTTATCATATTATTCTTCTCGGCCACATATGCAGGATATTCAATGTTGGGAGAGGGTACAGGGTCATTGTATTCAACAAGTTTTTTAATTAATCTGCACATATGATTTATGATTGCTTTTAGAAACTGACACATATAGCAAGTGATTATGCAGATTCAATTACAGTTATTAGTTATTTTGAAAGGTTTTTTCTTCTTGTTACCATTTTCCAAGAAAAAGCAGAAAATAAAGACACAATTTATGGATCAAAGACAACTTTTATTATTGATTTTAAAGATCAAAGAAATATATAAGCCCATACAACATCAATACTTTCACCTTGGGCATAGTGAAATATTTTTGAAAAGATAAAAAAAACAAATTACTTTGCGAAAGATATCTTGATATTTGTCCAAACAGACTTTGGCTTCATATTCTCACCTTTGTTATTCTTCACAGAGAATCCCAAACCAGCTCTATTCTTATTCATAGGTGGATCCACAATCTGTCCCCATACTTTACTAGGGCCATTACGCACTACCTGCTGAACATCCTTAAACGAAGCTATAGAATCCTCGTTTTCCCTTATATTATCAATGGATAAAGCTTAGAACTGAGTTCCAACAGCAGCTTCACCCTCTTCCACAACACTAGAAGAGGACAAGTGAGATATTAACAAAGCATGTTCTCCATTTATGATGACCACCTTTCCTTCACACACAAACATCAGCTTCTGGTGCAAATTTGAAGTGACAGCCCCTGCCTTGTGTATCCACGGTCGTCCCAATAAACAGTCGTAAGTGGGAACAATATCCATAACCTGGAAAGTAATCTGAAATAGGTGCCGGCCTATGTGAATAGGAAAATCTACTTCCCCGATGACATACTTCCTTGATCCATCGAAAGCTTTCACAATTATGCCACTTGGGTACATGAGAGTTCCTTGGTACTTCAGCTTCATAAGCGTGCTCCTCAGTATGACATTAAAAGCAGATCCATTGTCAATCGGCACATTCGATAGTGAATCGTTCTTACAGTTCATGGAGATATAGAGAGCCAAGTTATAATTCCTTCCTTCGTCGGGAAATTCCATATCACAGAAACTTAGGTTATTACAGGAAGTAATATTCCCTACGGCACTGCTGAATTGGTCCAAAGGCATATCATTTTCCATGAAAGCTTGGTCCAACACTCTCATCAAAGATTCCCTATGGGCAGAAGAGTTCATTAGCAAGGCTAGAATAAATATCTTTGATGGAGTTTGCAGCAATTGATCTACTATCCTATAGTCGCTCATCTTGATAATCTTTAATATATCATCCATATCTTTTTCTAGAGTAGTACCACTAGATTCCCCCACTTCTTTCTTAGGTTCAGTACTTTCAACAACCATTTAATCACCATTAACACTCCCTCGAATGACAGGTGCAAAAACACGGCCACTGTGGGTCACTCGGTTGGCTTCAGCAATATTCTTAAAATCAGACAAATGTTGGATGTGGACCTCCACACAATCCTCTAGGATTTTAGCATTGTATTTATATGGCACGGCCTTGTTTGATTCGTAAGGGACAAGACCTGACAAACAAATCACCACTGGAGAAACAAATGACTTGCTATGATACACAATCTCTATAGGGGTAGGAACACCAAAACATGGCACAATAACATTCACCCCCTCTTCAGAATACTTAGGCATCATAGAATCATTGCTGGAGAACACATCTTCATATGAGGAAAATAATTCATCTACATAAGCATACTCATCATCTGCCACAATCTCAGCCAAACAATCTTCAATCACGTTAATCCCATTGTAATTATCTATATTTCCTTAAACTTTTATAGTACCATTATCCAACAACAACTGAATACCCCTTCTCACAATGGAACAACCCCGAGAATCACTGTAGCAGATCCGATAAGACCCATAATAGTGTTCTTCTTGACCATCCATGTGACAGAAGGTAGTGTGCAACTGCCCCAAATCATCATTCATATGATCCACGTCAAAAATCCTGAATTCTCCAGGAAATCCAAAGACCATATTCACACCTTCTTTGTACTCTTCCCTAGGCCTGATTAAATGAATGAGGCCCCCATCTAACATTTCCTAAAGATCGGCTTTTATCTTATCACATCCCTGGATATCCATACTGCAAATACTACAACCAGCATGGTCATGCGTATAGTAACTAAATTTGAAAAGGTCAACATGCATCTTAATAAAATCTCCTCTCTCCAAGTTGATATCAAAAATACGGAAGTCACCTGAACAACCAACAACCATGTTTACAACATATTCTCCTCCATGCTTTGGCAAAGGATTATCTTTCACATTAGGGCCAACATCTTTTAAGGATAGGAGGCCAGATCTCACCATCTTTTGTACTTCAGATTTCAAAGGATAACAGTTCTCAACATTGTGCCCTGGTGCTCCCTGATGAAAAGCACACGTCTGGTCTACCTTATAATACCAAGGCAAAGGTGATAATATAGCCGGGGGTGGCCTGGTCTGAACCAACTTCTTCTGGATCAAAGTCGGAAGGAACTCTACATAGCTCATTGGAATATAGTCAAAAGCCTCTCTCTTCTGACTCTGCCCTTGATTTCCCTGAGGCGATGGTCTATGATAGGCAATTCTGGTTGGAGCTACATTGACGACTGAAGTCACAGAAGCAACCTTTTGCTGGTACCGTTGATGCCTTCTAGTCAGTCTAATATTCCTTTCCCCAATAATAGCATTCATTTCACTTTCTTTCAATAGAACCCATATGACAACTTCTTTGTCCCTTCATCTCTTGTCAAACACCCTTCTCTAACAGCCTCTTCCAAACAAACACCCATGCTTACCATTTCGGTAAAATCACTCGGCACACTGGTGACCAACCTTTCATAATAAAATGATCCAAGGGTTTTCAGGAAGACCTTTGTCATTTATTGTTCTCCCATAGGTGCCACCACTTGGGCATCTATCTCGTGCCATCTCTGTGCATATTCTTTGAACGAATTCTTGTATCTCCGAGCCATTTCCCTTAGCTGGTCACAATCAGGTGCCATAAACATATTGTACTTATACTGCTTGATAAAGGCTTCTCTCAGATCTTTGAAGGTACATATACTACTACTATCCAGACTCATATACCACTTTAGAGCAACACCAATTAAACTATCTTGGAAGTAATGAATGAGAAAACGCTGATCATCAGTATGGGTAGACATTTTCCTGATATACACCACCAGGTGGTCACAAGGGAAAGAGTTTCCCTTGTACCTCTCAAATTCTGGTACCTTAAACTTGGATAGAACCTTTACATTGGGAACTAGGCAAAGTTCACTAACATTCTATCCAAACAATTCTTTTCCTCGAAGGGCCTTTATTTCTTCTGCATCTCATCGAACAGGTCTTGAAAGTCATCCAACCGGTCATAGAAACCCACACTTTCACTTGGTGGAGGAACATGATGATAAACTAGATCATTAACAAACGACATAACATTCACCAAAGGCGCTGCGACATAGTAAATCTCATTTCTAGCAGCAGGAGTAGCATGCACCACTGGAGGTGCAGGAGTAGCTACAACTTGCACAACTGGAGCAACTTGAGTGTCAAGATTAAAAACTTATGGCATAAAGTTTTTAGGCATTCCCCATGGGTAACCCTGAGGCATACGATTCTGAGCAATCGTAACTGGGGTAACAGAAATAGGAACTGACAGACTTTTAGAAGCAAATGTTGTTTGTTAAGGCCGAGCAAGTGGTGGCTGATTCTGAGCAGCCACCAATGATTCCATCAAAGCAGTCAAATGGGCCATACTGGCATTTAAAGCAGTAACTTCTTCGCGTAGCTCGCGATTCTCTTGTTCAAGATTCTCCTTTTTCTTCCTGGAATTAACTCGAGTATTGTACCGGTGAGACAGCTTGCTGGACGAAGTAGAGAAATTCGGTAATACACCTGGGTATGAAAAAAATGCAAGAAATATGTAGCAGATGATGCATGATATGCAATGCACATGATTTATTTTATTATTATTAATATTTCAAGTGACTCGAAGAATTATAGACAATTTTGTAAATATTAAAGTACCAACACATTTTGAAATACTGAAAATCTCATTATAATAAATTCAAAATGGATTACGTCTTTTTAGTACATGTTTCAACAATCCAAAGTACAAAAGAAGATAGAATCTAAAAAAAATTAAAGCAGATGAAGATTACTCCACACACAAACGCTTTCCTATGAGTCTTGCAATCTAAGCCTTCAAGTGCTTGTTCTCTTCTGCATACCTGTTAACAACCACTTTCCAATCACCAGAGTCGGGAAGTGAGTGACTAAGTCCTGGCTAAGCTCTAGAGGAAAATAAATCCTCTAGCTTCACCATCATCTTTATAGCACAACTCTCAAGAATCTAGATTAGGTCATCCTTCTCCTTCAAGTCTGCTCGATAGGACATCTCTAAGGTCTGACATTTATTCTTCCAAGCCTCTTTCTCCTGCTGCATCCTGACTAGGGAAAGCTGAAGCTCTTCCACACCATCTAAAATGGGAGGAGTGGTCTTCACAAACATATCAAGCATAGGTGATTCACAAGAACATTGCATCTTCAACTGGATTGCCCTTGCTTGTACCCACCGAAGATAAGGCTCCAAAGAAATTGCTCCTCTAGGTCCCAAGTCCTTTCTACTCTTCCTGTGAATATGACGCCAAGCCTTTGCAATTTCCTCCTTAGCCTTCTTATGATCCTCTCCCTATTTAAGAAATAAGCCACTCAAATGAATACTATTTGGCT
Organism: Vicia faba; assembly: GCA_948472305.1. Lineage (NCBI taxonomy): Eukaryota > Viridiplantae > Streptophyta > Magnoliopsida > Fabales > Fabaceae > Vicia > Vicia faba. Next base: position 332,124,339 of record OX451737.1, read on the forward strand.
TATCTCTCATTGGATATCCCAGCTGTCGTCGTGCAAGAATATGATTGTAGTTAATTCCTCCCTTTGTACCAAGAAGAGGTGCATTGGGGAAACTACCACAACCATCGACAATCTCCACATCATGATAAGCATGATGATACAAAACAATATCTGAATGAGTGAGGGCCATAATCTTCGGAGCCCAACACGGTTCCTTTTTAACATCCCAGAAAGCATCGGACAGAGGTAAGTGAGAAATAAACCACTGATATAACAAAGGCGTGCAGCAAATGATCATCTCTCCATGATAAGAATTCTGAAGATGAACGGATTAATAAGTATCTCCTAATAATGTAGGGATTGGATTCCCTATTAAAAAGATCCTGATGGCGTTGATATCCACAAAGTTGTCGACGTTCGAAAATAAGAACAACCCATAAGCAAGTAGAGCAAAGATGGCCTCAAAAGCAACTGTACTCTTTATCCTAGCAAAATAACGAGATTTCTCTAATAAAACCTGAGCGGGTAATCCTATAATTCCTCCTTTAGTAATCATGTGGGGCTTAATCTCAGACTTCCCCAAATGACCCATAGCAGCTATCTCATGGGACTTTGGCTCCCCCTCCAAACTGGTGAAAGGAACACGATCGGTGATAGGTAAACCCAGTAGATAAGAATACTCCTCCAATGTAGGCATCAACTGATAGTCATGGAAAGTGAAACATCAATACATTAGATCATAGAACTGGACCAAAGTCGAGAGAATACCCTCCTTTATCCTGAGCTTCATAAGAGATATGATGGATCCATGCTTCTTCCGAAAATCTGTAGAACTCTCAATCTCGGGAATTAGACTCATCAAATCATATATCTTGGTATTCTCTAAACTGTACTTTCGAGTCTTTCTTTTTCTAGAATCCATGGTTTAAAAGTACCTGAGATATTCGCAAAAAGTGAACTTTAAGTCTGTTGAAGCAAAACGTCTTAAAAGATGCTCATGGGTGCATGAATGCATGATGCAACAATCACACACAAGATCACAAACATGGGGGTTCATAGGTTTGACGTCACGAGCATGGATCCAAAGGTATTACCCACAAGGTATGGTCTAATAGTTTATCACCTTCCGAATAAGGTTCTAAGAGGTTCCCAGAGTCTACATCCTTCCTTCGGATATTACCAACATCCTGATTGACTCGGTAATTAGTAATATTCTCAAGAAAAACTCGTCTGAGTGTAGTATCGCATGAAAACCATTTTTGGATTACTCCGTCACATATTCCGCACTACACCTAAAAGGCCAAGATGGGTTAAAGGTTCTACGGTCCTCAGTTTCAGTAGGCTCCCAGGTCGAAAGCAGCACGTCTTCCTGATTACTCGGTAAACGGCACTACAATCAAAGGGGTCTCCACTGAGTGAGGGATCTCATGCCTCATTTTTTGGGATTACTCCCTCAAAGTTATCATGACTATACCGCCCATGCTATCTTAAGTTTACCTAAGTCTGGGTAGAAGACTTATGAGAAATCACCAAGCACCCTGAAAACCAGGAAAATCCAGACAAACATATATACACATATAACATATAAACAACAAAAGCATATACACAAATAAACAAATACAGGCTCAGCCCACTTAGGGATGGACCAACATTTGGTCGATCTTTCCCCAGTGAAGTCGCCATTTTTTTGTAGTGGTAGAAATGTTGAGACTGAGCCATTAGATTGACTTAACTTGCACAGAACAAATAAAAATCTCCACCGCGCTTTATTGTTTTCAGAGGAATGGGAAAAGAGAAAATAACCCAAAAAGAGGGGGAGAGAATCTAAGTTCGGGGGTTTGTTATGCAAAGGGAAGGTATTATCACCCTAAACATCTACGGTACTCCACATGAACCTCTTTGAGAATTTGTGTATTTTGGCTATAACTTTTATATACAAAAATCGATTACGGGGATGAGAAAAGAAGTACTTTTTACAAGTTTTGCACCCACCGCGGTTGTGAACCTTTAGTGCCTATGTACCACCTTCCATGCAATAAGGGATCAGGGTACTCGTAGTTCACGTTTAATAATTTTAAAACACAAGTGTGTTGGTTAATTTTAAGAGACGAGACATCATCGTCTTATCTGAGTGGAAGAACATACTTACTACCCACTATTATGAGAAAGGAGAGTTTGTGTCATCTCAAAGTGGATGATATAGCTTGGATTTTAAAATCAACAAAGCCTTGCTCAACACCCAAGTGGAAAATATCTCACTTCACTATATTTCGTAGAAGTATAGTAGTTCGCATCACTATAAGGATTGACAAGAGTCTATCTTTTTAAGAAAATTTTAAGGTAAAAAGCCAAAGGGGAAAAATAGTTTGAATGAGATTGATTGACTTTTAGTCTTCTCACAAAAAAATTGTCAAAGTATCATTAAGTTTATTAAGTTTTGATTAAGAATTTTTTTTTGAAAATGCATGGACCTAAGTCCAAGTTTATTATGAAAGCGATTCAAGTTTAGAAAACAAGAATAGTTTTGAAAAGGAGGGAGAAGATTTTTGAAATTAAAGAAGGTGGGAAGAGATGAAGGTACTATCCTAAAGCATAAGGTAAAAGCTAGGGAAAAGAATAGTCTAACCAACAAGAAGCCAACACTTGACATAATGAGTCAATGTAGATTTCCCATCCTTTGGATTTAAAACCAAACAAGCAAGGATAATAAACCTCTTAATAAAACCAAACTTCATAAAAATTGGGTAGAGTAATGGCTGTATACAAATGAATTCCCAATCACAAACAAAGCATATAATCAAAATAATCATCACACAAAGAAAACAAACAACCCAATGTCTTGGGATAAACCCCAAGACCTCCATACAAAATGGAAATAAAAGTCACCAAGGTCTCAAGGTAGTCCAGGTCTCTAATCCTAAGTCCAAGAAGTCCACAACTCAAAAATGCCAAGGATAGTAACCAAATAGTCCAAGTGGCATTAAAGTTTTTTATGGTTCAAGTTGATTATTAGATATCTTCAAAAAGAAATGAAAAGCTCAAATGAGCAAAATAAAAATGACATAAAGATAAATGGTCAAATGAGAAAAGATGAAAATAGCATGAAATGAAAAAATACTAAAATAAATGGTACATAAAAGTAAATGCATAAAGTAAAAACATAAAAATACAAGTCAATTTCCAATGGGTTATAAATTAGAGGTTATTTGAAAGACCATCTTGAAACTTACATTTGAAAATTAATTAGAAGATTGATAAAATCAAAGCCTCTCAACAATAAGTTTCATTTGCTTTTTGTCAAGTATATCGTTCATTTCAAAATCTAAAGGCAATAATAAATGATCAACGATATTTAAATGATTCACTCAGTTCCAAAATTTATGAAGATTCATTAGAGGATTGATAAGATCAAAGCCTCCTAAAAATGAACCTCAAGGTTATTAGATCAAAGTTTCAAATTAAACATACTTGGGCTTGCAAACATAAGTTTGGGCCACAAATGATCATTTCTTGAATCGAGACAAAATTTAGCGCTATGTTAAGCAATTATAAGTGGACTTATATAGAAGTCACACCTATTTTAAGGCCAGTTAATAGTAATCTATGTGCCATATATTTGGAGAGATGATATATAGATCATCTTCTAACAACATGTAACACAAGTAATAAAGGGATAAGATGAAGAGGGAGGAGATGCAAGGTATGAAATTAGGGTTTCAAATATCACCAACATCGTTCATCCATTTTGGTGGATTTGGTTTCTCAACCTTTAAACGCCCAAGATCCAATGAGGTTGAAGAATTTTCACCAAATAATGCTCAAGTCAGAACCAAATAAAGAAAATAATAAAATAATATTTAACAAAACAAAATTAAAAGGGTTAATAAAAGGAAAGTAAATGGTAAAATACTCAAAGTATACTAAAATACTAAATAAAAATGCTAAAAAATAATCAATGGTCAAACATGATTTAAGAAATGTTGACAAAAAAATTTATATTTTTTTAAAGTTAGGAACTAATTTTAAAAATAAAAGAAATAAGTAAAACAAACCTAAAATGGTAAAAAATAGTAAAATCAGAAATAAAAAAAAAAACAAGGTTATCAAAAATTGCCAAAAGGCCAAAGGACTTTTCTATAATTTTTTCAGAATTTAAAAATTAAGAAAAATATTTTTAATCAATTAAAACAAGTTATTTAAAGTGAAAAATTATAAAAAATATCAAATCATGAAATAAAATTATGAAAAATAAAAATCAGAAGGAGAAAAATCTAAAATATTTTTAAGAGTTTTTCCAGATTTTTTCGAGTCAGAAATGAATTTTTTATGAATTTTTGAAGTTTAAATCAATTAAAATACAAAAATCAGAAAATAAACATAAAACTAAAAAGATGTAGACCATTGGATCAATGTCAAAACGTGTTAGTAATGAATTCCAAGGGATTTGGCGCTCTGTGTATGATATGGACATTAGTGAATAAACCACTGGATCATTTATTTAAATCAGATTTTGAAAAAAAACAAGTGGCACTTTGTCATTTGTTGAGAGATGACATGTTGGCCATCTTCAACCTCCAGCCACGCGAATTGCAGGTCTCTCAAACTGTAAAATCAGGAGCTCAGATCTATGTCGTTCGCTTTGTCTCATCAAGACGAAGAAAACTTTACCATCGCGAAAAATTTATATAAGTTGTAGCTCAGTCGATTTGAAGAAAACCAGGAAAAAAAATTGAATAGGGATTTGAAATTTCATGATAAAAACTCAATTACGGTTGAAAACAAATGTTACGACTAGTATTAGACTGATGAGAGCTTCATTGTGGTAACAAATTTTGAGAGAATTGATGAAGGAATCTACCTATTGAAGTTCAAATTCGGAGCTCTGAAACTTGACTTGGATAGCATGATTTAAGATGCTTTAGGGCTTGGTTCTTCTTCTGTTAGCTTCGATGAAGTTCAAGAATGAAGAATTGACAAAGAAAATGGATTGAGAAAGGCTGTAAAACCAAATTTGAAGTTGCAGAAATATGGGTTAAAGGAAGAGTTAGGCAGGGTGATTATAGCTGTCTAAGCTTGATGAAATGAGTGAGATATAACCCTCTATTTATAGGGAATCAAATGGAATGCTCAAGCATGTTGAATGGTGAAGTTTGGAGGGAAATCGTGTGAAGTTGCAAGCATATAGTGTGACTTCTATTTTGCTCAAAACTCAACCAAAACTTGCGTTTCAAGGTGCTAATCATTTTTGGAAGATTTTTAGACATGATTAGAAGTAAAACACGCATAAATTTTGTGATTAGAAGCTGAATTATGCATTTCAAATTCCGGCTTGGAGGAAAAAGTCAATTTCAAGGTACCAACTTTGAATCAATGGCATTCACAATTCAAGGGGTCTTAGTGCATGATCCTTGAGTAATTGAAAGATAAGGTTAAAATCTTTACAATGTGCAAGGAATGGAATCAAATGGATGCTTGAGCTAAAAGTTATGATGAGTCAAAGTTGAGAAAAAGATGCTGACTTTTTGTACTTAGAAAAATTCTAAGTTTTTCTTCAAAAATGGTCTATAATGTCTTGCATCTAAACATGGCCTTCCACTCAAATTTTGATTTTGATTAAAAAATATAGCATGAAGTGTATCTCTTAAATGGAATTTTGAGATTTGAATCACTTAAAAAGTCCAAGAATTGAGAAAGTTATGACTTTGTGAAGTTGGTGAAAATTCATGAGATGACCTATAATCTTTTGCATTCTTAGGGCATCCACCATCCATTTTCAAGCTTTTCACATAAAAGAAGAGTTGAAGTTCATATCCTTAAGATCATTGTTTAAAAGGAATGGGCTCAAGGAGATAAAAATTGACCAAATTATGAACTTTTGAAGTCACATAAGGGAATTTGATGGCTTATCTAGAGGGCTTGTAATCTTTCTTCATCATTAGACATCTTCCACAGAAAATATTCTTTAAAATTTTGAAGTGATTAGTTGGTAAACCTTTAAATAGAAGCATGCCTTTGGAATTATCCAAAAATATCAAAATATGGGCAAGGTATAGCCATTAGAAGTTCAAAACCCTAGCTCCTAGAGCAACAAAATTCCTTGGGAAACCCTTTCAATTTTGACAAACTTTCTTGAACAAATACTTTTGTCATGTGAATATAAATTGTTGTGGATGATAATAATAACCCATATCAACAAAAACCACCAACAAATATTGAGAATTGAGAGAGTTATGCACTTGTGATTGTCGCCACTTTTTCTGGTGCTCAATTGCGACAGTGATGATATGTAATAGAAATGTAGTGGTAAAGATTTGAGAATACGCCATCAATTGAATTAACTCAACACAATGAATTCTCCACCGCACTTTATTGTTTCCAAAGGGAAATGGGAAAAAAGCGAACAAAACCCAAAAAGATCAGAGATCGAGGTACGGGGGTCGGTTATGCGAATGGAAGGTATTAGCACCCTAAGCATCTACGGTACTCCGCAGGATCCACTTTGTTTGGTTTCTTTTTAAAAGGAGTGTTATGTAAATGTTTACTTGCTAAAGGAAAATAATGAATGCGTATTTGTAAACAAAATAAAGTGAAATGTTTTTTATTATTTTTGTTGCTCGCCTTGGGTCGTAAGACTTAGTGCCTACGTACTCCCTCGTGCAATGGGAAAGTCAGAGCATCGTAGTTCGGCTAGAAAAGACTTGTCTGTTGGTTGATTTTAAACAAGGAGACAAGTTATCATTGTTAGGAGAGAAATCTCGACTAACACCCACAAGGTATGAGAAAGCTGGACCATGCGTCAACAAGAGTGAGGGTTTGAGAACGCCTCTAATACTCAAGTGGAAAAGTTGACACCATTATAACCATAGAGATAGGAGAATGTTGCTCGACTATCAATGAATCATGTCTCATCTTGAAAAAAGTTTTGAATGTAAGAGGTGCTCGAGCGCACAAAAGAGTTTGAATGAGTTGAATTGTTTTTGTTAATTTTGAAAGATGTCAAAGTATGATTAAGTGAATTTAAGTTTGTTTAAAGAAAAGAAGTTTTAAAAGAAAAGGCACTCGGCAAGTCCGAGGTTTATTATGAAAGCGGTTCGAGTTTATAAACAAAGAAAGTTTTAAAAAAAGATGAGAAGATTTTGAAAATTAAAGAAGATGGGAGGAGATGACGGGACTATCCTAAAGCATAAGGTAAAAGCTAAGGAAGAGAACCGTCTAACCAACACGAAGCCAATACTTGACATTATGGGTCAGGATAGAATTCCCATTCTTTGGGATGATACCCAACAAGCAAAGATACTAGACCTCTTGAGAAAATAAAGCTTCAATTGCATTAAATCTTCGAAAAAATTGGGCAGAGTAACGGCTGTATACGGGTGAATTCCAGATTACAAACAAAGTATGTAATCACAATAACCTGCACACAAAACAAACAAACAACCCAATATGTTGAGTTAAACCTCAAGAGCTCCAGACAAAATATCAATTAAGGTCACAAGGTCTCCAATATAAGCCAAGGTTTCTATTCCTAAGTCCGAGAAGTCCATCACTCCATAATACAAAGGATAGTAACCAAGTAGTCTAAGTATCATTAAAAAAAATTATGGTTCATGTTGATTATTAAGTGTCTTCAAAATAAAAATAAAAGCTCAAGTGAGAAAAATAAAAATGATATTAAAGTAAATGCTCAAGTAAGCAAATATGAAAATAGCATGAAATGTAAAATGCTAAAAGTAAATGGTACATAAAGCATAAAGTAAAGTCAATTGTTAGAAATTAGTGGTTAGTTGGATGACCATCTTGAAACTTGCATTTGGAACTCATTAGAGGATTGGTAGAACCAAAGCCTCCACAAAAAAAGTTTCATTTGCTTTTTTTCAAGTATATCACCCATTTTGGAATCCTCAAAAAGTAACATGTAATGATCAACAATGTTTAAGTGATCCGCGTTGACCAAAAGTGATGTAGATCCATTAGAGGATTGGTAGGACCAAAGCCTCCACATAATGAATCTAAAGGTTATTGGATCAAAGAGATCAAATTAACATACTTGGACTTGAAAACATAGGTTTGGGACACGAATGATCATTTATTCGAATCGGGACAAAATTTAGCGCTATGTTAACCAATCGTAAGTGGACTTATGTAGAAGTCGCACCTGTTTTGAGGTCGGTCAATAGCAATCTATGTACTTCATGTTTGGATAAATTATATAGAGATCATCATCCCTTAACATGTAGCACAATTAAAAAAAGAAAGGGATAAGATGAAGAGGGAGGGGAATGATAAGCTAATTTGGATCACCATCTCAAAATTCTTTCATCTTTAAATTCAACCACTCCTCTAGATGGATTAAAGCACTAAACATATCATTAATCCAAAGCACCAAAAATGAATTAAATAATTCACTCTTAGGTAGATTTGAATTGATGAACATTTATCCAACTTCATCTACATCACAAATTCCATTGAATTTAAAGAGAAATTGGACATTTAAAATTGCAATCCAAACCAACAATCAAAAGGAGCGAGTAGAAAAAGCATTTTGGATCAAAGCTGCCCCAAAACAAGGAAAAAAATGTGTTCTGTCTCTGTGCAAATCGATTGCACTACTGTGTAAATCGATTTGCACAATGAAGTTTTCAAAAATTTGAGCAAATTTCACTTAGTGCAATCGATTGCACTGTTACGGCAATCGATTTCACGCTGTTGCAGACAACAAAACAGCATTTTAAAAGGCCAAATTCTTGTTCAAACTTTCCATCAAACACGTTATGATCATGGATTCAATTGAGCACAAAAAATCCATCAAATTATGAGAAAATAACACCCTTAGAATCACAAAATAATGCTCAATGAATCAACCCAAAGATCAACAAGAGATCACATTGTGAAAGTTGAAAAATTAACTTACCAAAGGTAGATCTAGAGAATTATCAACACAACTTCAAGAATTTGCTTCAATTCAACCACAAGAATCAATTTACAAGCTTGGATGTAGAGAATTGATGAAGAAAAAGTGTTTGGATGAAGGTTTAGCTCAAAGATTAGTAAGCTTCAATGCAAAGCTTACTAACTTTTCTTGAAAATGGAGCTTTGAGTGAATTTGGTAGATGGAGAGAATTGAGAGATTTTTTTCGCAAAGTAATCTTGGCTATCAAAAGCTTGAAATTTAAATGAGATGAGGGCTCTATTTATAGAGTTTAAGATTGGGATTAGTTGTAATTTGGTAATTGATTCTTGGAACCAAAATTTGAATTAATGATTATTCTTTCAAAAATTAGAGAAAAATTGGAGCCAAAATTTAACAAGCTTGAAAATGCTGATTTTTTTTCAAATTTGCACGTTGTGTAATCGATTGCACTACAGGGCAAATCGATTTGCACAGTGTATTTTTTCAAAAATTGTGAAAAATGCACTTTGTGCAATCGATTGCACTCTAGGAGAAATCGATTGTACAGTGAAAAAAATGAAATTTTTTTAATTCTTTTTCTTTGAAAATAGAGATTTTAGGGAAATAATACCGGAAAACCTTATTTGCCATATGCTTCGATTCGGTACCTACAAAACACAAATATGCAAAGACAAAGACAAATATTTTTTTGTATTTTGATTAGAAGTTAGTCAACAACACAAGAGCAAACTTAAAGATAGGATGAAAATGTGATGAATGAAGCTATTTATTAATGATTGTGACTGAATGACAAAATATGGTATGAAAGTGCGACTAAAAAAGTTAGGGGCAAAATTTAGGGCACAATAGTGATCAAGAAATCAAGAACTTGTCCAATTAGGTCAAACTTCTTCAATCAACTCTTTCATATTTTGATTTTCTTTCACAACTAGAGGCATGATGAATCATAGTAGAACTTGTCATGATATTAGTTTAAAGTATGTTCAAAGATGAAGCTTGAATCTCAATGAAGATTTGTTGAAGAAGGAATAGAAGTAAAATCATGAACCTATGAATCCACCTGATGAAATGTGTTATGCCCTCACCTATAGGATCATCAATTAGAGAAAACATTCATTGTATTTATTAGTTAAAAGTTAATCAATACAAAACGTTATGATTTAAGGTGATTGGTGATTCCTCACGAACAAACTTAAAAATAGGGAGAGGAACCAAACCCTAGTGTGACCTTGTTGCCATTGAGTTGATATGAGATGATAGAGGAATCTTAGGGGCACAAATTGGGTACAACAACATCTGGCATGGGAATGTCTCCATGAGGAGCACCACTAATGTCCTCGGGACCATCATCATTTCCCTCATCTTCAGCAACATCATAAAACTAAACAAGGTCATCATAATTGTAAATTCTCCTTTTTGTCCTAACCACCTTGAAATAATGTTGTTCTCTTTGAGAATCCTAATGATATCTCCAATTATGAATGGTTCTCCTGGAGAATTCCAATCCAGCACTTGGATAGATCAAGGGGATGTTTGGGAAGCAAATGTTGAAGAAATTGATAATTTTAGCTATCATGGATGGGTAGCTAAAAGCGGTCCCTTTGTTACACTTCTTAATTGTGAACATTCGAGCAACAAAGTAATACGACCAATTTATCTTTATACGATTGAGAAGAAGATACACCAAATGTATCTCAGTATTATCAACCCTTGAAAAACCTCCAACTTTAGGATGCAAAATGTGAGTAACAATACCGTGTAATATACGAGACAACATCTTGAGACAGCCCGTAGTAATGGCATCATTGTTGTTGTCATCACGTAAAGTTTTCAACTGTTCATTTGAGTGCATCCTCCACTTGAAATTAGACAGAACACTAGAATCCTTAACCTTTGTCTCATTTCTAAATGTCAAGCCAAAAATAGATTTCCAATTATCCTCTGTGAAGGTATACAGTTTACCACCAATCTCAAACGAAAATTCAGCAAAATTCTTCTTGTGTAACCCGACATAAAAGATGCAAACAAAATCATCATTATATTGTTGAGTTAACTGAAGGAAGTAGATAAGACCATGACCTTGATCTTATAACATTCTCATAACTTCAGCAATGTGAAGTTCTTCAGTTGTCCTTATTTTGTAATAATGTTGCTTGACAACAATCCTCCCACGACACTTATCATAAAAATATTCAATGTTATTCTCATCAACCAAATCAAACACACTTTCAGAAGTAATTGAGGAAGATCCAACCTTCCCCTTACCTCTTCCAGCGCCTCTACCTCTAGCAACGTTAGGAGCCATTTGCAATCTTGCGCTTTCAAACCAGCCTGCAAGGTGTTTGACAGAATTACCCAACCAAAATAGTTGGATTTTCAGAGAGATATGTAATTTTAACTAATGAAGATGATGTTATGACTAAGATACATATACAAAATCAACTAACAAACATTCAATTTATACTAATATGGATGAAAAATGCAATGAATGAATGTACCTTGATTGTACTGGATAATGAATGACACCTTGATTGGAATTTGAAGAGAATGAACACTAATTAAATTTGGGGAATAGTATTTATGTTGACTTTATGGGAAATATGAGATTTTGAACAAAATTATGTGTGAAAATTTGGCATGACATAACTCAAATGTCCCATTACATGTTGGGACATCTGATCTGACTAAACAATACAGCAAGGCAAATAACAGTTAAAATTAATACTGAAAAGCATAAACAACACACCAGAATTGTTAACCTAGTTCAGATCAACTCTCCTACTCTAGGGGCATACCAAGCTAGGGACAAATCCACCATGATAGTATCAATTCGAAGCTAAACTCCCCTGTTTACAACTTCTGACTTAATCACTACCCATGCTATATTTCTATCTAAGACTTACCTAGATATGAGCCCCCATAATTTCCTCTTTAATCACAAACAATGATTGGAGCAACAATAATTCTGAACAAACAGGAAGACACACTTCCATGACAATACGTAGCCAAGAATCTTGACAAAAAACACAACTTGGAGTTTCTTAAAAGCTTCCTCCAAGAACAATACTCAACTCATTAATTCAGGGCTTCTGAGTGAGAACACAGTGACCATCTCACAACCCAAGTGGTTCACACATACCAACTCTCCTAGAGAGCACCAAAAAGACAAAGCCCTAGACTTTTACATCTTGAACCCGTGCCTTTTCTAGGTTACAAAGGCTTCCATTTATAACCTATACCCAACTGGATTTGGGATTCTAATCACATCACATCAGCTGTTATAAATCAACAGTAACTTCTGCTACAAATAAGGTCTTCAATCATTAGTTTCCTAAAATATCTCCACTTTTAGAAACTGCATAATCTTCAATATTCCGACTTGATTTATCTTAACCTTTAAATCAAAGCCACATAATATTGCAAAATATTTCCATAATATTATGCATATTTTAAATCATAATTGAATCCACTAATCTAGCTCAGCTCAGACGCGATGTTGGTGCTCCTCCATAGGATATCTTATCCGACATGTTGTTCCAGATGTTGAAAACACTTCAACTCAACATGTCCTAACATAGAATATGACTTCTTGCTTAACCTGTTTCTGTTTAGCAAGTGAACACATCCTATATAACATATTACTGCTATGTTTGTTTTAAAAAAGTTAATGCCAATCCTTAAAACTAAGGAACTTACAATCTCCCCCCCCCCCCTTTGGAAAATTTTGGCTAAAACAAATAATAAACATTAAAATTCATATTACAGCAATAAACAAAAACATCCACCCGCAATAGTCCTCAGAACCTGCCGAGCACAACAACACAACAATATGGAGCCAGTCTTAAGTAAAGATGTTAGGACATATTTGTTCGACATCTTCTTTGCGACAATCTAAATGAGCTCCATTGTAGCGATAACTTCAAAACCAACAAACAACACCTTCAAGAAAATGAGTTAAAAGTCCTGAAGTAAGTTGGTGTATATGAGAAAGAAGATAAGAATCATTCCCCCTCAAACCAGAACATCTTTAAAAGACCAATGATGGCATAAGAAGGACCAATGGTGGCATAAGAGAATCCTTTATTATTTGATGATCAACGACCACCAGTAGACCTAGACAAATCAACCACCACCCTTGGTAACTCTGAACATAGGTCACAATTGTGTTCATAACTCATACCATAGGTTACAAAACCAAAGTGTCGACCACAAGATAGAACATCTTGTCTGAAATTTGTGTATAACATATGGAAATAAAGACTTTAGATCGACCCTCTAAGAAAACCCTTTCCCCCATTTTTCTCTAAAAATTGACAAAGGAAGCCTATAGAACCAGACCCAGGTGTCTCTCCTTGAAAAAACAGAGTCGCCATCGAACTCTATTTATCCTGAATGAAGGGAAGATATCAAGAGAACTCCAAAGGAATAGATAAGATGGTCTTGCGACCAAGAGAAAGGGTACAAAAGTTGGTTACATAAGGAGAAGGTATTAGCACCCTACACGTTTGTGGTACTCCATAGGATCCACTTTCGTTTTTTTCTAATCTAAGGGTGTGTAAAAATATATGTCTAAAGCTTAATGCTAAGAGGGAATGCATGTGAAAGAAAATACGGGGAAAAGAAGGAATATATACAAATTTTTCTCGCCTAGGCTCCGCAACCTAGTGCCTACGTACTCCCTCATGCAATGGGAAAGTCAGAGCGCCGTAGTTCGGATCACATGTTTTGGTTTGTTGTATTTTTTTACCTAGAAAAGGGGTTTAAAAGGAAAAGTCAAGCATAAAAATGAAGTTTGAATTGATTGGTGTTTTTTACCTTGAAAAATGGTTTTTGTAGTATTAGAGTGTTTTGAAGTTTAAAAGAAAAAAAGTTTTAGTTTTAATGAAAATGCAAAAGAGAAAGGTCTACGGGAGACTAACAAAAGCACGTCTATGTTATCATGCAAAGTTGATCCTATAGTCGAGGATAAAAGGGAATGTATCTACTTATGTTGGCTTGCATGGATTGCAACCTAAGGTCTATCTCAATTCACTTCCTAGGATTTAATCGAGAAACCCTATGGGAGCATGTAAATGTGCAATAAAAGTAAACACATATCACACAAAGCTTGAGGAGTATCCACTCACTCAAGTAGCACACACCTAATGGAGGTACTGTGTCACCAAGGTAGGAAAGGAGATGGACGCCTAACCACAATATCGTATCACCGAGGTAGGATAAGGGAAGTGGGACACCTAACCAATATATCAAATAATCGACGTGGGACAAGGGAAGCTTAGCCATTATATAGAATCATCGAGGCAAGTAAGAATGAGGGAATAGGGAGTTTCTTAACCACAGTATCATGTTACCGGGGCAAGAAAGACGAGAAGCGTCAACCCTTAACCAAGATATCACATTATCTAGGAAATATAATAGTAAGAGTGTGTTGTACCCCAAAATTTTCCCTCTCTTTCTTCAGGAAACCATCTTGGATTTTCAAGGTCCCTCTGAAACAAATCCAAGTCCTGAGTTATCTTTTTGCCCAAGCAAGCCACTTACAAGAGCAAGATGATCTCACGAGCTCCAAAAACAACGCTTTTATCTGGAGAAAAATCAAATTCTAAGTACTTAGAACGTTTCTCTAAAAAATGAGTGTTTAAGAAAAAATCAGCGCTTCAGAACTTCTGAACCAATTCCAGATAAAAACGGTCAGAAGTTGCAAGCTTGGCTCAGCGTAGTCAGAAGTTGGCTTTTCAGCAGCTACATCAGCTCAATCAGAAGTTGTAAATGTGGTTCAGTATGTAAGCCTCAGACAGAACATGCCCCTTCAGCAGTTACACAAGCTCATTCAGAATTTGCTAAAGGAATGCAAGAGAAGCAGGGAAGTCTGAAGGCTCTTTCAGAACATGCTAAAATCAGAAGATGAAAAGGTCAGAAGAGTGGGTGTTACACTGATACAGAATCTCTAAGCCCAGGAGGTCCAGAAGTAAATCCAAGGAACGTATCAGAAAATCAGGAGAATCTCCAGAGCTTACTAAGACAACAGGAAGCCAAGGCCAGAGCATGGTTTATGCTGCTGATTCAATGTTGGTTTCCATTACCAGAATATTGATGTTGATAGGTCTTATCACCATTTAATGCCCATTAATGCTTCCAACCACTCCTGAACATTCATGTGTGGCTTGGAAAACGCTTTTGTGCAGATTCTGGCATGGGTCTACGCGCCACCGCCCACTTCAGAGGTCACTTCTCCCCAATCTACGCCTGCTGCTGCAGCATAGGCTGAAGGCTATCTGTTATCACAACTTCCCAGGAATTTCTGTCAAAGAACAAATTCAAACTCTGTTGGCGCTTTAATGTTCAAGGCACCCACAAGAACTTTGCCTATAAATAGAGAGTCTTCACCACTGCAAAAGGGCGTTCAAAAAAGAAACAGAAAAATTGCTAAGAGAGAAACAGCAACCCTTAGCAACATAGCGTTCTCAAACTCTGCCAAAATCTCTAGTTTGTTTCATAACTTTGAAGTTCTTACCTTCAAACTTCATCAAAATACCCAGTTTTCTTTGTGAACCAAAAAACACCCTTTCCAAACTTCTGACCCTACGTACATATACACCTTTACCTACCCTTTTCAAAGAAAATCTGTCCAGAACACCACCAGAGCCAAAAGCTAACTTTCACCCACAAACTTTTCCAACAGTCAGGTAAGCACCTGCTGACCCTCATCACGCTGTTAAGCATCATCAGCTGTGCATACTCAAATAAACATCATGTAAATATCATGTTGTTGCTGTTTATGTTCTGAGGATTTTCATACCTCAGAACGTTCTGAGCCAGTATAGGACTTGCCTGTGACCTTGTTGGTTCTGACCTCTGAAACATTTTTGTATTTGCTGGATCTGTTCCAAATATGTTTCCTGTTTTGTGGAATAACAACAGAATTGCAGATGTTCTTATTAGTACAGGGAAAAGCCAAGTGCTGACTTTGACGTTAGCACATCTGAAGCCTGTTTTGCTGTCAATGATATCAGAACCTCTGAGAGTTATTGCCTTTTCAGCAGAATCAGAACTTCTAGTTTCTCCACTAACAAACTTTTGTCTTGCAGCACAGGGGAATCAGAACTTCTGATTTCCCCGCTAACAAGATTCTGTTTTGCAGGTGCCAGAGTCAGAAGTTCTGACTCATACAGTTTAACCAAGAGGTTGATCATCTGGCAGCGGATCTGAGTCAGAACTTCTGATGACCTCCCAGCAGCGCGCGGGCTCCCTCTCTCTCTCTCTCTATATATATCTTGTTTTTTGCTATTTTCTTTTTTGTCTATTTTTCTCGTTGAACCCCCCATGTACAAATGTGTATCCCCCTCCCCTAATTATTGTAATAGCGTAGGATTTTACATTTCCGCTTCTTATTGCTAGTAATTAGGACGTGTATGGCAAGATAAAATCAATGAAATAGAAAAACCTAATTCAAAGAAAAAAAAACTCTTGTATGCAATAAAACACACTTGCACACTAACACCCCTAGGGTTACATCCACTTGTTGCCTTTCAAAATTAGGCCATATTGCATGTTAGGTCTCTTTGGGCAAAACAAACAATTCAAATGATCATAGTCCCTCGATGACGCTTTCGAAAGTTGCCTAAAAATGATCAAGTCCCTTAAAGGAAAATTGCCCAAAGATACTTGGCACCATTGCAATCATGGTCTAAACGATGACCCGCGCCCGTCCCTTTCACATCCTAACACAAGATTGTCCACCAAGTACAATGGTGGAACAAAATTGTTAAAAGGGTTAAAACATAACAAAAATCTTCGAGAACTTTAAAGTAGATAGCTCTTAAGTACTTGTCAACTTGCAAAACAAAAACGCTTGCCTATCTTCAAACCACACTTTCAAAACAAACTTTCAAAAAAACCCTTGAAACATCCTTTTTCAAAAGGACAAACACCTTTGTAAAACATTCGAGTAAAGAATTGTTACAAGGGTAGCCTAGACAAGGCATCTTTTTCAAAACATTTTCAAAAGCCACGCACAAAGCACCATTTCAAAACAATTGAAAACCAAGGCAAGTTGATCTAAGCAAGTACCTAAGAGCCCATGGATAACCATGGATAGAAAGGGTACTAATACCTTCCATTTCTATAATCTACTCCCCGAACCCAAGAAAAATCTCAAAGGTTTTTGCTGTGCTTTTTAAACCTTTCCTTAGGATAAAATAAAAAGTCGGTGGTGACTCTTGCTCAACCGAAACATTTGCGAAACAAACGCAAAACCACAGTCAGTTCTCCCACCGTATCACAGAACTGGCGACTCTGCTGGGGATAACTTTAAAAGTGGAGTAACCTTAGGGCTTAGATCACCCTCTTGCATGACTGATTGTTTGAATTGTTTTCTTTATACTTTGGCTCTCTTGTTTGGGTTTGCAATCCTACACCCGGATTTTGGGAAACATTTCATAGATAGCAATACGTTATGGAAATTGTGCGGGGTATACCGACACGGTCGAAGCAATAGCTATATTAGTGCGACATATTTGTGAGTACCGGTAACCCTTGAGTTCAATCAAGGAGAGTACGGGGCCGCTGAGTGATGTCACTAAGCACTAATGACCTAGAACCTTACTTGACCATCTTGGCCTTTTATTAGGGGTAGTGAGATGACCGGCTTTGGTGCAGTCCGAAGTTGGTAGATACTCGATACTACACTCATTAAGGGTTGTTTTTCTTGGAATATTTTGGTCGCTAGTTAAGTGGCTAAACCAAAACAATGAACAATGAAAACAATCCCGTGATATTGAGCTCCTTAGAACCCGATTACTATTTATAGGACAGGTTTTTAAGCCAACTACACTCAAGAGGGTACTTACCTATGAAACCCCATGCAAGCCTGAAACTAGGGTTTGGTGTGATTTGCTTGTCCATATGTTTTGTGCATACATCATAAACATCATAAAGCATCATATGCATTCACTAACCATTTCAAGGGTTTGGATCTTCATCTTTGTTCTTGTTTTGTAGGTCATGGAAATTCCTCGCAGAAACACCATTCAAGTCAACCTTGTGAGAATTTCTCCTCAACTCAAGGAGCTCACCTCAAGAATTCCGGAAAGCTCATCCTTCAGTGAAAGACATGGTAGACTGCTCAGCCTAGTCAACACCAACATTGAAGAAGACATGATGAAAGTGCTATTCTAGTTCTTTGACCCTCTTCACCACTGTTTCACTTTCCCTGATTACCAGTTGGTACCCACTTTGGAGGAGTTTTCTCAACTCCTAAGAATCCCTATCCTTAATCAACTACCCTTCAACAGTACGGAAAAGGAACCAAAGCCGGAAGATGTTGCTCGAGCATTACATCTACAACCTTCCGACATCAAGGGGCATTGGGAAACCAGAAGCGGCGTCAAAGGATTCTTAGCAAAATTCTTGTTTGAGAAGGCACAAGAATGTTGGAATTCATTGGACCTACAAGCCTTTGAAGAAATTGTGGCACTCCTTATCTATGGGTTGGTTTTGTTCCCAAATCCTGACCAATTGGTAGATGTCAACGCCGTCAAAATCTTCTTGTCCAGAAACCCAATACCAACATTGCTTGGGGACATTCTTCACTCATTTTACACACGAACAATGAGAAATAGGGGTGTTCTCATATGCTGTACTCCTCTCCTTGCAAGGTGGTTTATTTCGCACCTTCCACAATCTGTCTTGAAGAATGATCAAGGTTCAAGGTGGTCCCAACGGTTGATGACTCTTACTCACTCTGATGTACATTGGTGTTCTCGGTCCAGAGAAAATGTCATCATCGTCGATCGTTGTGGAGAGTTTCCTAATGTTCCTTTACTTGGAATTAGAGGAGGTATCACCTACAACCCTTGCCTAGCCTTGAGGCAATTTGGATATGTACGGAGGGATGGCCCTCATGACATGTTGATTCCTGACCTAGTTTTTGACTTCGACAACGATGCGCAAGGACTTTGCCAAAGATTCATCAGAGCTTGGGGAAGACCCAACAAGGTTGATAGCAAGACTCTGGGACACAAGAACTCCATCCCTCTTGAGCCTTATCTCAAGTGGGTACGAGCCCGAGCCCAAAGTCTGAGGATGCCTTATCCTCATGTTCTCCCTGTGATTAAAGAGCCCGTCAAGGAAGGAGAGGTTCCCTACACCATCCTACATCCTGACATGCCTATATCGTGGGAGGAAATGCATAAAAGTTGGATTCAGCTCAAGGAGGAACGGAACACTTTTGAAGCCAGCTTCTACGCTAGTGAGAAGAAGGTTCTAGAGCTTACCCGCCGACTCCATGAGCAAGAGGCCATCAACACCTACATCGCACCAAAGAGGATGCGCAATGTCTTTCTGCCTTGAGAAGTCATTTTGTAATATTTGGCCCATGGGGCATTTATGTACTAACAAATTTCTTCTTGTCAATTTGACGTGCGTTCTTCTTTATCTGCAACAATTTTGAATGTTCTAAATCCTTGAATGCATTGCATACATAAGCATATCATTCATCATGTGCATAAGCAGGTCTCACTCCAGGTTTCCTTATCTGTCAGCTGTTTATGTCAGTAGGATGGATCTCGAGCAAATAGTCAAAGACCTACAAGCTCAAAATGCACAGTTCCAGCAGCTCCTGATGACCTTAGCTAAGGGTCAGGAGGATATCAAGACCCAACTGGGGAACAAATACCCGGTGAAAAAGAAGAAAAAAAGACTCGGGGTGGCTACTTTAGGGAGAAGATTTGACGGAGAAGCTCGGAGAGTGCTTGAATTTCCTCCTATTTCTAATGAAGGGACTAGCAAAGGAGGTGGGGCTGCGGTACCTTCCGAGTCCGATGTGGAAGAAGAAGAGGTCGAAGAGGATGAAGATTATTCTGATCAGCAGTACCCTCCAGCCGATGATAAATACAAGGGTTTAGAAGACAGGTTGGCTGCCATGGAGTTACAAAGAGTACCGGGTTTGGATTTTGAAGACTTGGGTTTGGTCGCCGGGATTGTGATTCCCCCAAAATTCAAAGTGCCAGTGTTTGTGAGGTATGATGGACTGTCTTGTCCAAAAATGCATCTCAGATCCTACGTGAGAAAGATTCAACCCTATACGGAAGATAAAAACTTTTGGATTCATTTCTTTCAAGACAGCCTTTCTGGAGCTCAGTTGGAGTGGTTTTATCAGCTAGAGGGAACCAGCGTCCGCAATTGGGAAGACTTCGCCACCGCTTTTTACAAACAATATCAGTACAATTCTGACCTTGCCCCTACTCGTACCCAACTTCAGGGTATGTCATTGGGAACAGGCGAAGGATTCAAAGAATATGCACAAAAATGAAGGGATTTGGCTGGCAGGGTGCAGCCTCCTTTAAACGACCGTGAACTCGTTGATATGTTTTTAGGGACCCTATCTGGGCCATTTTTCAATCATCTAATTGGTAACTCTTCCGCGGGGTTTACCGATTTGATCTTAACGGGCGAAAGAATAGAAGCTGGCATCAAGTCTGGAAAGATTCAAAAGGGTGTTGCTGCAAGTGTTGAGAAGAAACCTTTTAAGAAGGAGACGACTGTGGTATATTCTCAGAGAAGAGCAGGAAAGACGGAATGTCGGCCAACTGTGGGGGCCGTAATGATTCAAAATCCTTCAAGTGAGCAGCCTCGCTATAACCAGTCCAGACCAAATCAACAACGAGTGGAACAACCACAACGGCAGTTCACCCGTATTAATATGACTCCAGCGCAAGTGCTTCCCCATCTGTTGAAGTTGAACCTCGCCACTATCAAAGAGGCACCAAAGAATGTGAATACGTCCTCTCCGCATTATCATCCTAATGCTAAATGCGCCTACCACTCTAACAGTGTCGGGCACGACACCAATGATTGTTGGGCACTCAAGCATAAAATCCAAGACCTGATAGAGGCGAAGGAGGTAGAGTTTGACGCTCCGGAGAAGCCTAATGTGATATCTGCACCCATGCCGAAGCACGGCCGAAATGTCAATGCCATTGAAGAAGATTTGTATGTTGCTGATGTCAATGATCTGATAACTCCATTGTTAACCATCAAGTTGAATCTGTTAAGGGCCGGGATCTTCCCGGGATGTAAAGAAGACTGCTATTGTTGTTACTCCCTGCCGTTTGATTGTCCGTTACTGAAGAAAGGCATCCAAGGCCTTGTGGATAGTCGACAAATTTTGTTTGAAAAAGTTTCTGCTACTCCAACCCATACTGAAGATGTCTCGATCATAATCATTCATGCCAATCTTTCCAAGGCCGTCGAAAAGCCTGTTAAGATTACGCCAGCTACGAAATCTGTTCCTTTGAAGATAACAATGCCAGGGCCCGTTCCCTATGTTTCTGAGAAGTCGATACCATGGAACTATGGCGGTGATGTCTACTACCATGGTATCAAACAAATCGAAATAACTGAAGAAAGTTCGGATGATGAAGAAGCCAACATTAGTAACATTGCAGGCACGAGCAAAATCACCAGGAGCGGGAGAATATTTTCTCCAGAGATTGCCCCCCCAAGAGCAATCTTTGGACCCTCATCAGCTGATAAAGTCATCCCTGCACCAATAAAACTCTCCGCCAGAACTCCTTTGATTGAAGACGTTGTTGTTCCTAGTACTGTCTCTCCTACCGCTGCTGACAAAGGTAAGGGAATCCTAGATGAGCTCGTCAGGACGAGGGCTCAACCCTTGGTCATCCCTGAAACCTCCAAGAAGGAAATGGATGAGATTTTGAGGATAATCAAGAGGAGTGATTACGATGTGGTAGAACAGCTGGGGAAAACCCCCTCAAAGATCTCCATGCTGGCACTGCTACTTTGCTCAGAAGCGCACGCTAAAGCCCTGATAAAATTCCTGAAGGCAGCCCATGTGCCCCAGGAAACCTCTGCAGATCAATTTCAAAATTGCGTGGATAGCCTGATTGCGGACAATGGATTAGGTTTCTCTGATGCCGACCTAACTCCTAAAGGTAGAAACCACAATGATGCTTTGCACATTTCAGCCGAGTGTCGAGGAACTACTCTCGCACATGTCTTGGTCGACACTGGTTCGTCGCTGAATGTTTTGCCTAAGAAGGCCTTGGACCGACTAGATTGTGAAGGGTTGGAGTTGAAGCCGAGTGATATTATTGTCAGAGCTTTCGATGGTTCGAAGAGAATGGTCCATGGAGAGGTTGAAATTCCCATCAAGATAGGCACTGAGGTGTTCAAATCTACTTTCTATGTGATGGACATTCGTCCGTCATACTCTTGCTTGCTGGGTAGGCCTTGGATACACCATGCTGGGGCAGTCACCTCCTCCTTACATCAGATGTTGAAGTACCCTGTCAAGGGAAAGATCATTACTGTCCATGGTGAAGAGGAGTACATGATTAGCCACTTGAATTCTTTCCGGTACGTGGAGGTAGAAGGGGAGTTCATTGAGACGCCTTTTCAGCATTTCGAAGAAGTCCTTCCTGAGATAACAGTAGCAAAGTTGGTAGCTGAGACACCGAGTCAAATGGCCAGGATGGCATCGCTGGAAGACGCAAGGGCCACAATAAAGGAAGGGAAGAATTCAGCATGGGGGTAGTTACCTGACATTCCACATAAGACAGACAAATTTGGATTAGGGTTCACTACCGCAGGCCAGAAAGCGATGCGCCGTTCGAAGATTGAAAGGGTGCCAGTCAAAATTTCTCCCTACGGAATCAACGCTTTGGAGGATGAAGACAAAGAGAGCAACATCGAAGAGTGGATTTACCCAACTGTCAAAGGAGGATTGTGCAACTGGGAGGCAAAAGACTTTGTTCCCATCACTTTTATTCATCAGTAATTTATCTGTTAAACATTTCCTATTTGGTCTGTAATATTTATTTTCAAACAATCCGTACACTATCTTTTCACCTCATGTCTTGCCCGGGGCATGTAGATCTATTTGTAAGGGTTTTGATTATCTTTCATATCCATATGCCATGTTTAATGATTCATTGGACGTTTTTCATTTGATAAACTGCTTGTGTTCATTTTCTTTCCTTTTGCATTTTTTGTTTAAGGATGGCTATCCCTTACACACACCCACACTCACAAATGCAGGTACCCATCCACTCCGGATTCCATGGGTGACAATTCTGCTATATCCTTCAATAACTCTGAAGATCTGGTCAATCAAGCCGAGTATGAAGATGACGAAGGTTGTGAAGTACCAGGGGAACTAGCCAGACTTCTACAGCAAGAGGAAAGGGCCATCTTACCGCATGAAGATTCATTGGAAACTATCAACTTGGGAACCGAGGAAGACCGGAAGGAGGTACAAGTAGGTGCCAATCTGGAACCAAATATCAAGGAACGCCTGATACAGTTGTTGAATGAGTATGTTGAAATCTTCGCTTGGTCTTATGAAGACATGCCGGGTTTAGACACAGACATCGTGGTTCACCGTCTCCCCACAAGAGAGGATTGTCCATCGATCAAGCAAAAAGTCCGTCGAATGAGGCCTGACATGTCTGAAAAGATCAAGGCAGAAGTAATGAAGCAATTCGACGCTGGCTTCCTGGCTGTTACGTCCTATCCTCAATGGGTCGCTAACATCGTGCCAGTACCTAAGAAATATGGCAAAGTCAGGATGTGTGTGGACTACCGGGATTTGAATAGGGCCAGCCCCAAAGATGATTTTCCACTCCCACACATTGACATTTTGATCGACAATACAGCTCAGCATAAAGTGTTTTCTTTCATGGATGGATTCTCGGGCTACAATCAAATCAAAATGGCCCCCGAGGATATGGAGAAAACAACTTTTGTCACACAATGGGGCACTTTCTGTTACAAGGTGATGCCGTTCGGGCTGAAGAACGCAGGGGCAACTTATCAACGCGCCATGGTAGCTTTGTTTCATGATATGATACATCATGAGATTGAAGTTTACGTAGACGATATGATAGCTCGGTCACAAACAGAGGAAGAGCACCTTGAACATCTAGAAAAGCTGTTTGCCAGGTTGAAAGAATACAAACTCAGGCTGAATCCAAGTAAGTGCACTTTTGGAATTAGGTCTGGTAAACTTCTGGGATTCATTGTAAGCAACAAAGGCATTGAAGTCGATCCAGAAAAAGTAAAAGCAATACAAGAGATGCCTGCTCCCCGTACTGAAAAGGAGATTAGAGGGTTCTTGGGGCGCTTGAATTATATTGCCAGATTCATCTCCCATCTGACTTCTACCTGTGAGCCAATTTTCAAACTCTTGAAGAAAGATCAGGTAGTCGAATGGAACGATGACTGCCAAGCTGCTTTTGATAAGATCAAGGAGTATTTGCTAGAACCTCCTATTCTGATGCCACCCGTCGAAGGAAGATCATTGATCATGTATCTGACCGTTTTGGATAACTCAATGGGGTGTGTTTTGGGCCAGCATGACGAGTCTGGTCGAAAAGAGCATGCTATTTATTACCTTAGCAAAAAGTTTACCGACTGTGAGACTCGCTACTCACTGCTCGAGAAAACTTGTTGCGCTTTGGTATGGGATGCTCGCCGACTAAGACAGTATATGTTGACTCATACTACCTTGTTGATTTCCAAAATGGATCCTATCAAGTATATCTTCGAAAAGCCCGCTTTATCTGGAAGGATAGCTAGATGGCAAATGATCCTAACTGAATATGACATCCAGTACACCACCAAAAAGCTATAAAAGGGAGTGTACTAGCTGACCATCTGGCTCATCAAGCTATCGAAGATTATCAACCCATGAGATTTGACTTCCCAGACGAGGACATCATGAATTTGGACAACATTGAAAGTAACAAACCGTATGACGGACCCGAAAAGGGATCCCGATGGACCCTGTACTTTGATGGTGCTTCAAATGCACTTGGAAATGGTATTGGCGCAGTACTCATTTCTCCGGAAGGCTGTCACACACCTTTCACGGCCCGACTTTGCTTCAGCTGCACAAACAACATGGCTGAATACGAAGCTTGCATCTTTGGTCTCAAGGCTGCTATAGACTTGGGGATCAAATCTTTGATCGTATTTGGGGACTCGGCTTTGGTTATCAGTCAAATCAAAGGAGAATGGGATACCAAGCATCCTAATCTTATCCCATATAAAGAACATGTCCTGACATTGTTGCCTCATTTCGAGCAAATTACCTTCGAGCATTTCCCGCGAGAAGAGAATCAGCTAGCAGATGCTCTAGCCACAATGTCCTCCATGTTTAAACTCAACTGGGATAACGAGGCTCCCCAAATCACCATCAAGCGAATGGATGAACCTGCGCATTGTCATGAGATTAATACCGAAGAAGTAGTGGAACAACCCTGGTTCCATGAAATCAAAAGGTATCTCGAGACCAGAGATTATCCCGAAGGAGCTTCCGTAAACGACAAGAAGTTCTTAAGGAAATTTGCTGCTAAGTTCTTCCTGAGCAACGACATCCTTTACAAACGAAGCCATGATTGTGTATTACTCCGATGCATAGACAAAGCTGAAGCAGAGTTGATTATGACTGATATACACATCGGCACATTTGGCACTCACTTGATCGGGCATACAATGGCTAAGAAGATCCTAAGGGCAGGCTATTACTGGTCTACCATGGAAGCTGACTGCCATCAACATTCCCGTACTTGCCACAAATGTCAAGTCTATACTGACAAAGTTCATATCCCTCCGGTTCCTCTCAACGTTCTGACTGCTCCGTGGCCCTTTGCAATGTGGGGCATTGACATGATTGGAGAGATCAAGCCCACGGCTTCCAACGGACATCGCTTCATCCTGGTTGCCATTGACTATTTCACCAAATGGGTCGAAGCAGCTTCCTTCGCCTTTGTTACTAAAAATATGGTTGCCTGCTTCATCAAGCAAAATCTCATATGTCGGTATGGTGTTCCAGACAGGATCATCACAGACAACGACACAAATCTGAATAACACAATGATCACCGCTTTGTGCGAACAGTTCAAGATTTATCATCACAATTCATCTCCCTATCGGCCGAAGATGAACGGTGCTTTTGAAGCTGCGAACAAAAACATTAAGAAGATCATTCAGAAAATGACAGTCAGTTACAAAGACTGGCATGAGATGTTACCGTTTGCTGTGCATGGATACCGTACGACGGCACGTACTTCAACCGGGGCAACCCCATTTTCTTTGGTATATGGCATGGGAGCTGTCCTGCCTATGGAAGTTCAGATTCCTTCTCTAAGGATTATGAAGGATGCAGGTTTGAATGAAGATGATTGGATGCAGACCCGACTTGATCAACTCAACCTGATCGACGAGAAACGACTCGCTGCTATATGCCATGGTCAGACGTATCAAAAACGGATGATCAAGGGCTTCAATAAGAAAGTCAGACGTCAAGTGTATCAAGTTGGAGATCTCGTAATCAAGCGGATTATCTTGCCGCAAAGTGATCCCAGGGGCAAATGGACTCCTACATATGAAGGACCATTTGTGATCAAGAGCATATTTTCTGGTGGTGCAATGATTCTGACCACCATGGACGGCGACGATTTGCCGCACCCTGCGAACGCAGACATAGTCAAAAGATACTACGCATAAAATAACCCGACAAGTCGAAAACCCAAAAGGGCGGCTTGGGCAAAAATGGGCATCCCGGTGGACCGAAAACCCGAAAGGGCGGTTC
Organism: Vicia faba; assembly: GCA_948472305.1. Classification (NCBI taxonomy): domain Eukaryota; kingdom Viridiplantae; phylum Streptophyta; class Magnoliopsida; order Fabales; family Fabaceae; genus Vicia; species Vicia faba. Next base: position 332,150,843 of record OX451737.1, read on the forward strand.
AGGCAAAAGTTAGGGATAAAAAAATAATAATAATAATAAAAAAAATCTGTACACCCGGCAAGTTGAAAACCCGAAAGGGCGGCTTGGGCAAAAAGGGGTTTCCCGGTGGATCGAAAACCAGAAAGGGCGATTCAGGCAAAAGTTAGGGAATTAAAGCGTATGACTATGTCTCGTCGGATCACTTCAAAGACAATCTCTTCATCAACCAGTTCCAGGCTTCGGATCAATCCAGTCATCGGCAAACGAAGCATTGAATGGACAGATATTCAGAGTTGTGAAGGCTATAGCGGAATGGAATCCCATGGAATTATTTCACATAGCCATCTTTTATTTTGTATAAATCTTTCAATATTTACGACAAAATCCTCTTACTAGGATGATTGCCTCCGTTGTACAAATATACTCAGAGAAAGTTAATACAAATACTTTTCCCAGAAATTTGTGTCATTTCCTTTCACTTTTTCTCTTGCACTATCTGTTTTATTTTGAGAAACGTCCAATGTTTTGTTAAATAGGCATATGCATTTGAACATGATCATTTCCTTATGAATCAAGAAAGAGGATTACTGATAGGTTGAAGATACAGTTGGATATCTTGATACCCTTTCAAAGGAAACCCCCAGGAGATTTGGAATCCTTATCCCCAGCAAACCCTGAAGCTTATCCCCAGTGGATTCTGGAGGCTTATCCCCTGCAGAGTACGGACGTCTCACCCGAGTTTTGTTCAAAGTTATTCCTCACAAGGGCTTATAACTGGGTTATCCTCAGCTAACTGCCACAGAAGATCGCACCCGGCCAAATGCTTCCTACCTCCCGCGGAGTTCATCAGAGTTCCCCAGCATAACTTACCAATACAACCCCCAGCCAGAGAATCCTCCGGAATTCAATTCCCCTCAGATTTTAAGTTTCAGTATCCCCAGCTGAGCTAAGGCTTCAAAATTATCAATCCCCAGCGGAGCCAGACTAATGAACCTTCTCCCCACGGAATTTTGGAAGGGCAAATCTTGAGTTCCCCAGTGAAGTCGCCAGAAATACTTCCCGCCAAACTGAAGATTCTCAGTCCTATCTCCCCAGCATGAGTCTATTAGATTGGAACTCCCCAGTAGAAGTCATCAGGAATTCCCCAGAAGATTGGTATACAACCCAAGCTCCTTATTCTCCAGCAACAACCAGGAATTATTCTTCCCGGCAGCAGTCAAGATACTTTTATCTTCAGCCATCTCGGATTCATCTATCCTTTGCAAGACAGCTCTCCAGCTTACATGCACGTCCATTTACATTCATATCATATAACATACATTGCATCATGCATCATGACATTGCATATAACTAACCCTTTACCTTTTCATGTAAGATCAGTCGACAGACAAAAATCATTATCTCCCGAATTTCTTTCCAGGAATAGTTCAAGATGTGACCCAGACATGGCAACATTCTAATGCTTATTCCAGATTTATCCAGATGCAGTTTTACACGAGCTCATCATCAGGGAACCCTACACCGGTTCTTTCTCCAAATTCAAGATTTCTGAAAACAGTTCACGGGTTCTCCAGTAACGGATGTTAACTTATCACTTGTTCAGATTCATCTCAAGACTTCTGAAAACAATTTATGGATTCTTCCCAACAACGGATGTTAATCTACCAACTTGTTCAGATGCAACTTTTGAAAACAGTTTACGGACGCTTCCCAACAACGGACGCTGCTCTGTTGCTTATTCAATCTCAAGACTTCTGAAAACAGTTTATGGATTCTTCCCAACAACAGATGTTAATCTACTAACTTGTTCAGATGCAACTTTTGAAAACATTTTACGGACGCTTCCTAACAACGGATGCTTCTCTGTTGCGTATTCAAGCTCAAGACTTCTGAAAACAGTTTATGGATTCTTCCCAACAACGGATGTTAATCTACCAACTTGTTCAGATGCAACTTTTGAAAACAGTTTACGGACGCTTCCCAACAACGGATGCTGCTCTGTTGCTTATTCAACCTCAAGACTTCTGAAAATAGTTTATGGATTCTTCCCAACAACGAATGTTAATCTACCAACTTGTTCAGATGCAACTTTTGAAAACAGTTTACGGACGCTTCCCAACAACGGATGCTGCTCTGTTGTTTATTCAACCTCAAGACTTCTGAAAACAGTTTATGGATTCTTCCCAACAATGGATGTTAATCTACCAACTTGTTCAGATGCAACTTTTGAAAACAGTTTACGGACGCTTCCCAACAACGGATGCTGCTCTGTTGCTTATTCAACCTCAAGACTTCTGAAAACAGTTTATGGATTCTTCCCAACAACGGATGTTAATCTACCAACTTGTTCAGATGCAACTTTTGAAAACAGTTTACGGACGCTTCCCAACAACGGATGCTGCTCTGTTGCTTATTCAACCTCAAGACTTCTGAAAACAGTTTATGGATTCCTCCCAACAACGGATGTTAATCTATCGCTTGTTCAGATGCAACTTTTGAAAACAGCTCACGGATGCCTCCAGGTACGAATGTCAATCTATTGCTTATTCAAGCCCCAGTTCAGAGATGGTTCAAAACATGGACACCTTTCTGATTTTCATTCCAGATGGCATCTTTAAGCCCATTTCCGCATCCATTTCTTTGACGAGTGCAAATTTAAGGGGACTCTAGTGCCCAATCTCCTTTTACCTTCGAGTCGCGAAAGGCAAACTTGCCAATCTGACTCTTCAGGTTCAAGAAGATTGAACAGGGGCAACTGTTGTACCCCAAAATTTGCCCTCTCTTTCTTCAGGAAACCATCTTGGATTTTCAAGGTCCCTCTGAAACAAATCCAAGTCCTGAGTTATCTTTTTGCCCAAGCAAGCCACTTACAAGAGCAAGATGATCTCGCGAGCTCCAAAAACAACGCTTTTATCTGGAGAAAAATCAAATTCTAAGAACTTGGAACGTTTCTCTAAAAAATGAGTGTTTAAGAAAAAATCAGCGCTTCAGAACTTCTGGACCAATTCCAGATAAAAATGGTCAGAAGTTGCAAGCTTGGCTCAGCATAGTCAGAAGTTGGCTTTTCAGCAGCTACATCAGCTCAATCAGAAGTTGTAAACGTGGTTCAGTATGTAAGCCTCAGACAGAACATGCCCCTTCAGCAGTTACACAAGCTCAGTCAGAATTTTCTAAAGGAATGCAAGAGAAGCAGGGAAGTCTGAAGGCTCTTTCAGAACATGCTGAAATCAGAAGATGAAAAGGTCAGAAGAGTGGGTGTTACACTGATACAGAATCTCTAAGCCCAGGAGGTCCAGAAGTAAATCCAAGGAACGTATCAGAAAATCAGGAGAATCTCCAGAGCTTACTAAGACAACAGGAAGCCAAGGCCAGAGCATGGTTTATGCTGCTGATTCAATGTTGGTTTCCATTACCAGAATATTGATGTTGATAGGTCTTATCACCATTTAATGCCCATTAATGCTTCCAACCACTCCTGAACATTCACGTGTGGCTTGGAAAACTCTTTTGTGTAGATTCTGGCATGGGTCTACGCGCCACCGCCCACTTCAGAGGTCACTTCTCCCCAATCTACGCCTGCTGCTGCAGCCTAGGCTGAAGGCTATCTGTTATCACAACTTCCCAGGAATTTATGTCAAAGAACAAATTCAAACTCTGTTGGCGCTTTAATGTTCAAGGCACCCACAAGAACTTTGCCTATAAATAGAGAGTCTTCACCACTGCAAAAGGGCGTTCAAAAAAGAAACAGAAAAATTGCTAAGAGAGAAACAGCAACCCTTAGCAACATAGCGTTCTGAAACTCTGCCAAAATCTCCAGTTTGTTTCATAACTTTGAAGTTCTTACCTTCAAACTTCATCAAAATACCCAGTTTTCTTTGTGAACCAAAAAACACCCTTTCCAAACTTCTGACCCTACGTACATATACACCTTTACCTACCCTTTTCAAAGAAAATCTGTCCAGAACACCACCAGAGCCAAAAGCTAACTTTCACCCACAAACTTTTCCAACAGTCAGGTAAGCACCTGCTGACCCTCATCACGCTGTTAAGCATCATCAGCTGTGCATACTCAAATAAACATAATGTAAATATCATGTTGTTGCTGTTTATGTTCTGAGGATTTTCATACCTCAGAACGTTCTAAGCCAGTATAGGACTTGCCTATGACCTTGTTGGTTCTGACCTCTGAAACATTTTTGTATTTGCTGGATCTGTTCCAAATATGTTTCCTGTTTTGTGGAATAACAACAGAATTGCAGATGTTCTTATTAGTACAGGGAAAAGCCAAGTGCTGACTTTGACGTTAGCACATCTGAAGCCTGTTTTGCTGTCAATGATATCAGAACCTCTGAGAGTTATTGCCTTTTCAGCAGAATCAGAACTTCTGGTTTCTCCACTAACAAACTTCTGTCTTGCAGCACAGGGGAATCAGAACTTCTGATTTCCCCGCTAACAAGGTTCTGTTTTGTAGGTGCCAGAGTCAGAAGTTCTGAATCATACAGTTTAACCAAGAGGTTGATCATCTGGCAGCGGATCTGAGTCAGAACTTCTGATGACCTCCCAGCAGCGCGCGGGCTCCCTCTCTCTCTCTCTATATCTTGTTTTTTGCTATTTTCTTTTTTGTCTATTTTTCTCGTTGAACCCCCCATGTACAAATGTGTATCCCCCTCCCCTAATTGTTGTAATAGCGTAGGATTTTACATTTCCTCTTCTTATTGCTAGTAATTAGGACGTGTATGGCAAGATAAAATCAATGAAATAGAAAAACCTAATTCAAAGAAAAAAAAACTCTTGTATGCAATAAAACACACTTGCACACTAACACCCCTAGGGTTACATCCACTTGTTGCCTTTCAAAATTAGGCCATATTGCATGTTAGGTCTCTTTGGGCAAAACAAACAATTCAAATGATCATAGTCCCTCGATGACGCTTTCGAAAGTTGCCTAAAAATGATCAAGTCCCTTAAAGGAAAATTGCCCAAAGATACTTGGCACCATTGCAATCATGGTCTAAACGATGACCCGCGCCCGTCCCTTTCACATCCTAACACAAGATTGTCCACCAAGTACAATGGTGGAACAAAATTGTTAAAAGGGTTAAAACATAACAAAAATCTTCGAGAACTTTAAAGTAGATAGCTCTTAAGTACTTGTCAACTTGCAAAACAAAAACGCTTGCCTATCTTCAAACCACACTTTCAAAACAAACTTTCAAAAAAACCCTTGAAACATCCTTTTTCAAAAGGACAAACACCTTTGTAAAACATTCGAGTAAAGAATTGTTACAAGGGTAGCCTAGACAAGGCATCTTTTTCAAAACATTTTCAAAAGCCACGCACAAAGCACCATTTCAAAACAATTGAAAACCAAGGCAAGTTGATCTAAGCAAGTACCTAAGAGCCCATGGATAACCATGGATAGAAAGGGTGCTAATACCTTCCCTTTCTATAATCTACTCCCCGAACCCAAGAAAAATCTCAAAGGTTTTTGCTGTGCTTTTTAAACCTTTCCTTAGGATAAAATAAAAAGTCGGTGGTGACTCTTGCTCAACCGAAACATTTTCGAAACAAACGCAAAACCACAGTCAGTTCTCCCACCGTATCACAGAACTGGCGACTCTGCTGGGGATAACTTTAAAAGTGGAGTAACCTTAGGGCTTAGATCACCCTCTTGCATGACTGATTGTTTGAATTGTTTGCTTTATACTTTGGCTCTCTTGTTTGGGTTTGCAATCCTACACCCGGATTTTGGGAAACATTTCATAGATATCAATACGTTGTGGAAATTGTGCGGGGTATACCGACACGGTCGAAGCAATAGCTATATTAGTGCGACATATTTGTGAGTACCGGTAACCCTTGAGTTCAATCAAGGAGAGTACGGGGCCGCTGAGTGATGTCACTAAGCACTAATGACCTAGAACCTTACTTGACCATCTTGGCCTTTTATTAGGGGTAGTGAGATGACCGGCTTTGGTGCAGTCCGAAGTTGGTAGATACTCGATACTACACTCATTGAGGGTTGTTTTTCTTGGAATATTTTGGTCGCTAGTTAAGTGGCTAAACCAAAACAATGAACAATGAAAACAATCCCGTGATATTGAGCTCCTTAGAACCCGATTACTATTTATAGGACAGGTTTTTAAGCCAACTACACTCAAGAGGGTACTTACCTATGAAACCCCATGCAAGCCTGAAACTAGGGTTTGGTGTGATTTGCTTGTCCATATGTTTTGTGCATACATCATAAACATCATAAAGCATCATATGCATTCACTAACCATTTCAAGGGTTTGGATCTTCATCTTTGTTCTTGTTTTGTAGGTCATGGAAATTCCTCGCAGAAACACCATTCAAGTCAACCTTGTGAGAATTTCTCCTCAACTCAAGGAGCTCACCTCAAGAATTCCGGAAAGCTCATCCTTCAGTGAAAGACATGGTAGACTGCTCATCCTAGTCAACACCAACATTGAAGAAGACATGATGAAAGTGCTATTCTAGTTCTTTGACCCTCTTCACCACTGTTTCACTTTCCCTGATTACCAGTTGGTGCCCACTTTGGAGGAGTTTTCTCAACTCCTAAGAATCCCTATCCTTAATCAACTACCCTTCAACAGTACGGAAAAGGAACCAAAGCCGGAAGATGTTGCTCGAGCATTACATCTACAACCTTCCGACATCAAGGGGCATTGGGAAACCAGAAGCGGCGTCAAAGGATTCTTAGCAAAATTCTTGTTTGAGAAGGCACAAGAATGTTGGAATTCATTGGACCTACAAGCCTTTGAAGAAATTGTGGCACTCCTTATCTATGGGTTGGTTTTGTTCCCAAATCCTGACCAATTGGTAGATGTCAACGCCGTCAAAATCTTCTTGTCCAGAAACCCAATACCAACATTGCTTGGGGACATTCTTCACTCATTTTACACACGAACAATGAGAAAGAGGGGTGTTATCATATGCTGTACTCCTCTCCTTGCAAGGTGGTTTATTTCGCACCTTCCACAATCTGTCTTGAAGAATGATCAAGGTTCAAGGTGGTCCCAACGGTTGATGACTCTTACTCACTCTGATGTACATTGGTGTTCTCGGTCCAGAGAAAATGTCATCATCGTCGATCGTTGTGGAGAGTTTCCTAATGTTCCTTTACTTGGAATTAGAGGAGGTATCACCTACAACCCTTGCCTAGCCTTGAGGCAATTTGGATATGTACGGAGGGATGGCCCTCATGACATGTTGATTCCTGACCTAGTTTTTGACTTCGACAATGATGCGCAAGGACTTCGCCAAAGATTCATCAGAGCTTGGGGAAGACCCAACAAGGTTGATAGCAAGACTCTGGGACACAAGAACTCCATCCCTCTTGAGCCTTATCTCAAGTGGGTATGAGCCCGAGCCCAAAGTCTGAGGATGCCTTATCCTCATGTTCTCCCTGTGATTAAAGAGCCCGTCAAGGAAGGAGAGGTTCCCTACACCATCCTACATCCTGACATGCATACATCGTGGGAGGAAATGCATAAAAGTTGGATTCAGCTCAAGGAGGAACGAAACACTTTTGAAGCCAGCTTCTACGCTAGTGAGAAGAAGGTTCTAGAGCTTACCCGCCGACTCCATGAGCAAGAGGCCATCAACACCTACATCGCACCAAAGAGGATGCGCAATGTCTTTCTGCCTTGAGAAGTCATTTTGTAATATTTGGCCCATGGGGCATTTATGTACTAACAAATTTCTTCTTGTCAATTTGACGTGCGTTCTTCTTTGTCTGCAACAATTTTGAATGTTCTAAATCCTTGAATGCATTGCATACATAAGCATATCATTCATCATGTGCATAAGCAGGTCTCACTCCAGGTTTCCTTATCTGTCTGCTGTTTATGTCAGTAGGATGGATCTCGAGCAAATAGTCAAAGACCTACAAGCTCAAAATGCACAGTTCCAGCAGCTCCTGATGACCTTAGCTAAGGGTCAGGAGGATATCAAGACCCAACTGGGGAACAAAGACCCAGTGAAAAAGAAGAAAAAAAGACTCGGGATGGCTACTTTAGGGAGAAGATTTGACGGAGAAGCTCGGAGAGTGCTTGAATTTCCTCCTATTTCTGATGAAGGGACTAGCAAAGGAGGTGGGGCTGCGGTACCTTCCGAGTCCGATGTGGAAGAAGAAGAGGTCAAAGAGGATGAAGATTATTCTGATCAGCAGTACCCTCCAGCCGATGATAAATACAAGGGTTTAGAAGACAGGTTGGCTGCCATGGAGTTACAAAGAGTACCGGGTTTGGATTTTGAAGACTTGGGTTTGGTCGTCGGGATTGTGATTCCCCCAAAATTCAAAGTGCCAGTGTTTGTGAGGTATGATGGGCTGTCTTGTCCAAAAATGCATCTCAGATCCTACGTGAGAAAGATTCAACCCTATACGGAAGATAAAAACTTTTGGATTCATTTCTTTCAAGACAGCCTTTCTGGAGCTCAGTTGGAGTGGTTTTATCAGCTAGAGGGAACCAGCGTCCGCAATTGGGAAGACTTCGCCACCGCTTTTTACAAACAATATCAGTACAATTCTGACCTTGCCCCTACTCGTACCCAACTTCAGGGTATGTCATTGGGAACAGGAGAAGGATTCAAAGAATATGCACAAAAATGGAGGGATTTGGCTGGCAGGGTGCAGCCTCCTTTAACCGACTGTGAACTCGTTGATATGTTTTTAGGGACCCTATCTGGGCCATTTTTCAATCATCTAATTGGTAACTCTTCCGCGGGGTTTACCGATTTGATCTTAACGGGCGAAAGAGTAGAAGCTGGCATCAAGTCTGGAAAGATTCAAAAGGGTGTTGCTGCAAGTGTTGAGAAGAAACCTTTTAAGAAGGAGACGGCTGTGGTATATTCTCAGAGAAGAGCAGGAAAGACGGAACGTCGGCCAACTGTGGGGGCCGTAATGATTCAAAATCCTTCAAGTGAGCAGCCTCGCTATAACCAGTCCAGACCAAATCAACAACGAGTGGAACGGCCACAACGGCAGTTCATCCGTATTAATATGACCCCAGCGCAAGTGCTTCCCCATCTGTTGAAGTTGAACCTCGCCACTATCAAAGAGGCACCAAAGAATGTGAATACGTCCTCTCCGCATTATCATCCTAATGCTAAATGCGCCTACCACTCTGATAGTGTCGGGCACGACACCAATGATTGTTGGGCACTCAAGCATAAAATCCAAGACCTGATAGAGGCGAAGGAGGTAGAATTTGACGCTCCGGAGAAGCCTAATGTGATATATGCACCCATGCCGAAGCACGGCCGAAATGTCAATGCCATTGAAGAAGATTTGTATGTTGTTGATGTCAATAATCTGATAACTCCATTGTTAACCATCAAGTTGAATCTGTTAAGGGCCGGGATCTTCCCGGGATGTAAAGAAGACTGCTATTGTTGTTACTCTCTGCCGTTTGATTGTCCGTTACTGAAGAAAGGCATCCAAGGCCTTGTGGATAGTCGACAAATTTTGTTTGAAAAAGTTTCTGCTACTCCAACCCATACTGAAGATGTCTCGATCATAACCATTCACGCCAATCTTTCCAAGGCCGTCGAAAAGCCTGTTAAGATTACGCCAGCTACGAAATCTGTTCCTTTGAAGATAACAATGCCAGGGCCCGTTCCCTATGTTTCTGAGAAGTCGATACCATGGAACTATGGCGGTGACGTCTACTACCATGGTATCAAACAAATCGAAGTAACTGAAGAAAGTTCAGATGATGAAGAAGCCAGCATTAGTAACATTGCAGGCACGAGCAAAATCACCAGAAGCGGGAGAATATTTTCTCCAGAGATTGCCCCCCCAAGAGCAATCTTTGGACCCTCATCAGCTGATAACGTCATCCCTGCACCAATAAAACTCTCCGCCATAACTCCTTTGATTGAAGACGTTGTTGTTCCTAGTACTGTCTCTCCTACCGCTGCTGACAAAGGTAAGGGAATCCAAGATGAGCTCGTCAGGACGAGGGCTCAACCCTTGGTCATCCCTGAAACCTCCAAGAAGGAAATGGATGAGATTTTGAGGATAATCAAGAGGAGTGATTACGATGTGGTAGAACAGCTGGGGCAAACCCCCTCAAAGATCTCCATGCTGGCACTGCTACTTTGCTCAGAAGCGCACGCTAAAGCCCTGATAAAATTCCTGAAGGCAGCCTATGTGCCCCAGGAAACCTCTGCAGATCAATTTCAAAATTGCGTGGCTAGCCTGACTACGGACAATGGATTAGGTTTCTCTAATGCCGACCTAACTCCTAAAGGTAGAAACCATAATGATGCTTTGCACATTTTAGCCGAGTGTCGAGGAACTACTCTCACACATGTCTTGGTCGACACTGGTTCGTCGCTGAATGTTTTGCCTCAGAAGGCCTTGGACCGACTAGATTGTGAAGGGTTGGAGTTGAAGCCGAGTGATATTGTTGTCAGAGCTTTCGATGGTTCGAAGAGAATGGTCCATGGAGAGGTTGAAATTCCCATCAAGATAGGCACTGAGGTGTTCAAATCTACTTTCTATGTGATGGACATTCGTCCGTCATACTCTTGCTTGCTGGGTAGGCCTTGGATACACCATGCTGGGGCAGTCACCTCCTCCTTACATCAGATGTTGAAGTACCCTGTCAAGGGAAAGATCATTACTGTCCATGGTGAAGAGGAGTACATGATTAGCCACTTGAATTCTTTCTGGTACATGGAGGTAGAAGGGGAGTTCATTGAGACGCCTTTTCAGCATTTCAAAGAAGTCCTTCCTGAGATAACAGTAGCAAAGTTGGTAGCTGAGACACCGAGTCAAATGGCCAGGATGGCATCGCTGGAAGACGCAAGGACCGCAATAAATGAAGGGGAGAATTCAGCATGGGGGCAGTTACCTGACATTCCACATAAGACAGACAAATTTGGATTAGGGTTCACTACCGCAGGCCAGAAAGCGATGCGCCGTTCGAAGATTGAAAGGGTGCATGAAATCTCCATTGGAAGCTTGCACAAATCCACAAAATGAGTCAGAAAATAACAAGGAATCATCCAGGGATTAGAACCTACTGTTAAACCACTCATCATGCCAAGGAAATTGAATCAAGGATACATAATCGATAAGAACATATTAAAATCCTAATTCTAATCATGTACCAAACAGTCTAATATAGCTTAGCTCCTTGAATTTTTTTAGAAATTCTAAGATTGTTTAACCCTATTAAGACATCCTTTGATATCTTAATTTATTACATTACATCTTGTTAAGACATACTGAGATAGCTTAATTACTTGCATTGTTTGAGATATTATGAGATTGCTCAAATCTGTTAAGACATCCTTTGATAGTTTAACTTGTTACATTGCATCTCTTTACGGCATACTAATATAGCTTAACTCCTTGAATTATTTGAGATATTCTGAGATTTCTCAACCCTAGTAAGTCATCCTTTGATAGCTTAACTTATTACATTGCAGTTGTTAAGACATTCTGACATTGCGTATCTCCTTGCATTGTGTTAGATATTCTAAGATTCCTTAATAATATTAAAACATCCTTTGATAACTAACTTGTTACATTGCATCTAGTTAAGATATAATGATATAGATTAACTCCTTGCATTGGGTGAAATATTCTAAGATTGTTCAATCATGTTAAGACATCCTTTGATAGCTTAACTTGTTACATTGTAGTTGTTAAGACATACTGATATTACTTAACTCATTTCATTGTGTGAGATATTATAAGATTGATAAACCATGTTAATACATCCATTGATAGCTTAACTTGTTACATTGTCCTTGTTAAGACATACTGATATAGCTTAATTCCTTGCATTGTTTGAGATATTCTAAGATTCCTCAATCCTATTAGGAAATCATTTGATAACTTAACTTGTTACATAGCATCTTGTTAAGACATACTAGTATTGGTTAACTCCTTGAATTGGTTAAGATATTATGAGATTGCTCATCCCTAATAAGTCATCATTTGATAGCTTAAATTTTTACATTACAACTATTAAGACATACTGAATAAGCTTAGCTCCTTGAATTTTTTAAGAAATACTGAGATTGCTTAACCCTATTAAGACATCCTTTGATAGCTTAACTTGTTACATTGCATCTTGTTAAGACGTACTGGTGTAGCTTAATTACTTTCATTGTGTGAGATATTATGAGATTGCTCAAATCTGTTAAGACATACTTTGATAGCTTAACTAGTCACATTGCATCTTTTTACGACATACTAATATAGCTTAACTCCATGAATTATTTAATATATTCTGATATTGCTCAATCCTAGTAAGTCATCCTTTGATAGCTTAACTTGTTACTTTGCAGTTGTTAAGACATACTGATATTACTTAACTCCTTGCATTGTGTGAGATATTTTAAGATTGTTTAATCTTGTTAAAACATCCTTTGATATCTAACTTGTTACTTTGCATCTAGATAAGATATATTGATATAGATTAACTCCTTGCATTGCGTGAGATATTCTAAGATTTCTCAATCATGTTAAGACATCCTATGATAGCTTAACTTATTAAATTGTTGTTGTTAAGACATACTGATATTGCTTAACTCGTGGCATTGTGTGAGATATTATGAGATTGCTCAACCCTGCTAATACATCCATTAATAGCTTAACTTGTTACATTGTGGTTATTAAGACATACTGATATAGCTTAACTCCTTGTATTGTTTGAGATATTCTAAGATTCCTCAATCCTACTAAGACATCATTTGATAGCTTAACTTATTACATAGAATCTTGTTAAGACATAATAGTATAGCTTAACTCCTTGAATTGGTTGAAATATTCTGAGATTACTCAACCCTAATAAGTCATCCTTTGATAGCTTTACTTTTTACATTGCAACTATTTAGACATACTGGTATAGCTTAGCTCCTTGAATTTTTTGAGAAATTCTTAGATTGCTTAACCTTGTTAAGACATCCTTTGGTAGCTTAATTTATTACATTACATCTTCTTAAGACTTACTGAGATAGCTTAATTACTTGCATTGTGTGAGATATTATGAGATTGCTCAAATTTGTTAAGACATCCTTTGATAGCTTAACTTGTTACATTGCATCTTTTTACGGCATACTAATATAGCTTAACTCCTTGAATTATTTGAGATATTCTGAGATTTCTTAACCCTAGTAAGTCATCCTTTAATAGCTTAACTTGTTACATTGCAGTTGTTAAGACATTCTGACATTGCGTATCTCCTTGTATTGTGTGAGATATTCTAATATTGCTTAATAATGTTAAAACATCCTTTGATAACTAACTTTTTACGTTGCATCTAGTTAAGATATAATGATATAGATTAATTCCTTGCATTGAGTGAGATATTCTAAGATCGTTCAATCATGTTAAGACATCCTTTGATAGCTTAACTTGTTTCATTGTAGTTGTTAAGACATACTGATATTACTTAACTCATTTCATTGTGTGAGATATTATAAGATTGATAAACCATGTTAAGACATCCATTGATAGCTTAACTTGTTACATTGTCGTTGTTAAGACATACTGATATAGCTTAATTCCTTGCATTGTTTGAGATATTCTAAGATTCCTCAATCCTATTAGGACATCATTAGATAACTTAACTTGTTACATAGCATCTTGTTAAGACATACTAGTATTGCTTAACTCCTTGAATTGGTTAAGATATTATGAGATTGCTCATCCCTAATAAGTCATCATTTGATAGCTTAACTTTTTACATTGCAACTATTAAGACATAGTTATATAGCTTAGCTCCTTGAATTTTTTAAGAAATACTGAGATTGCTTAACCCTGTGAAGACATCCTTTGATAGCTTAACTTGTTACGTTGCATCTTGTTAAGACGTACTGGTGTAGCTTAATTACTTTCATTGTGTGAGATATTATGAGATTGCTCAAATCTGTTAAGAAATATTTTGATAGCTTAACTACTCACATTGCATATTTTTACGACATACTAATATAGCTTAACTCCATGAATTATTTAATATATTCTAATATTTCTCAATCCTAGTAAGTCATCCTATGATAGCTTAACTTGTTACTTTGCAGTTGTTAAGACATACTGATATTGATTAACTCCTTGCATTGTGTGAGATATTTTAAGATTGTTTAATCTTGTTAAAACATCCTTTGATATCTAACTTGTTACTTTGCATCTAGTTAAAATATACTGATATAGATTAACTCCTTGCATTGTGTGAGATATTCTAAGATTGCTCAATCATGTTAAGACATCCTATGATAGCTTAACTTGTTAAATTACTGTTGTTAAGACATACTGATATTGCTTAACTCGTGGCATTGTGTGAGATATTATGAGATTGTTCAACCCTGTTAATACATCCATTAATAGCTTAACTTGTTACATTGCCGTTATTAAGACATACTGATATAGCTTAACTCCTTGCATTGTTTGAGATATTCTAAGATTCCTCAATCCTAATAAGACATTATTTGATAGATTAACTTGTTACATAGCATCTTTTTAAGACATAATAGTATAGCTTAACTCCTTTAATTGGTTGAAATACTCTGAGATTGCTAACCCTAATAAGTCATCCTTTGATAGCTTTACTTTTTACATTGCAACTATTTAGACATACTGATATAGCTTAGCTCCTTGAATTTTTTGAGAAATTCTTAGATTACTTAACCTTGTTAAGACATCCTTTGATAGCTTAATTTATTACATTACATCTTCTTAAGACTTACTGAGATAGCTTAATTACTTGCATTGTGTGAGATATTATGAGATTGCTCAAATTTGTTAAGACATCCTTTGATAGCTTAACTTGTTACATTGCATCTTTTTACGGCATACTAATATAGCTTAACTCATTGAATCATTTGAGATATTCTGAGATTTCTCAACCCTAGTAAGTCATCCTTTGATAGCTTAACTTGTTACATTGCAGTTGTTAAGACATACTGATATTGCGTAACTCCTCGCATTGTGTGAGATATTCTAAGATTGCTTAATCATGTTAAAACATCCTTTGATAACTAACTTGTTACTTTACATCTAGTTAAGATATAATGATATAGATTAACTCCTTGCATTGAGTGAGATATTCTAAGATTATTCAATCATGTTAAGAGATCCTTTGATAGCTTAACTTGTTACATTGTAGTTGTTAAGACATACTGATATTACTTAACTCATTGTATTGTGTGAGATATTATAAGATTGATAAACCATGTTAAGACATCCATTGATAGCTTAACTTACATTTTCGTTGTTAAGACATACTGATATAGCTTAATTCCTTGCATTGTTTGACATATTCTAAGATTCTCAATCCTATTAGGATATCATTTGATAACTTAACTTGTTACATAGCATCTTGTTAAGACATACTAGTATTGCTTAACTCCTTGAATTGTTTGAGATATTCTGATATTGCTCATCCCTAATAAGTCATCCTTTGATAGCTTAACATTTTACATTGCAACTATTAAGACATACTGATATAGCTTAGCTCCTTGAATTTTTTAAGAAATACTGAGATTGCTTAACCCTGTTAAGACATCCTTTGATAGCTTAACTTGTTAAATTGTAGTTGTTCAGACATACTGATATTGCTTAACTCATGGCATTGTGTGAGATATTATGAGATTTCTCAACCCTGTTTATACATCCATTAATAGCTTAACTTGTTACATTACCGTTATTAAGACATACTGATATAGCTTAACTCCTTGCATTGTTTGAGATATTATAAGATTCTTCAACCCTACTAATACATCATTTGATAGATTAACTTGTTACATAGCATCTTGTTAAGACATAATAGTATAGCTTAACTCTTGAATAGGTTGAAATATTCTGAGATTTCTCAACCCTAATAAGTCATCCTTTGATAGCTTAACCTTTTACATTGCAACTATTAAGACATATTGATATAGCTTAGCTCCTTGAATTTTTTGAGAAATTCTGAGATTGCTTAACCCTGTTAAGACATCCTTTGATAGCTTAATTTATTACATTACATCTTGTTAAGACGTACTGATATAGCTTAATTACTTGTATTGTGTGAGATATTATGAGATTGCTCAAATCTGTTAAGACATCCTTTGATAGCTTAACTTGTTACATTGCATCTTTTTACGGCATAATAATATATCTTAACTCCTTGAATTATTTGAGATATTCTGAGATTTCTCAACCATAGTAAGTCATCCTTTGATAGCTTAACTTGTTACATTGCAATTGTTAAGACACACTGATATTTATTAACTCCTTGCATTGTGTGAAATATTCTAAGATTGCTTAATCATGTTAAAACATCCTTTGATAACTAACTTGTTACTTTGCATCTAGTTAAGATATAATGATATAGATTAACTCCTTGAATTGAGTGAGATATTCTAATATTGTTCAATCATGTTAAGACAACCTTTGATAGCTTAACTTGTTACATTGTAGTTGTTAAGACATACTGATATTACTTAACTCATTGCTTTGTGTGAGATATTATAAGATTGATAAACCATGTTAAGACATCCATTGATTGCTTAACTTGTTACATTGTCGTTGTTAAGACATACTGATATAGCTTAATTCCTTGCATTGTTTGAGATATTCAAAGATTCCTCAATCCTATTAGGACATCATTTGATAACTTAACTTGTTACATAACATCTTGTTAAGACATACTAGTATTGCTCAACTCCTTGAATTGGTTGAGATATTCATAGATTTCACAACCCTAATAAGTCATCCTTCAATACATTAACTTGTTACATTACAAATATTAAGACATACTTATATAGCTTAGCTCCTTGAATTGTTTGAGTATTCTAAGATTGCTTAATCCTGTTAAAACGTCATTTAATAACTAACTTGTTACATTGCATCTAGTTAAGAAATACTGATAAAGAATAACTCCTTGCATTGGATGAGATATTCTATGTTTTCTCAATCATTTTAAGACATCATATGATAGCTTAACTTGTTACATTGTAGTTGTTAATACATATCGATATTGCTTAACTCCTGGCATTGTGTGAGATATTATGAGATTGCTCAACCCTGTTAATGTATCCATTGATAGTTTAACTTGAGTTATTCTAAGATTCCTCAACCCTATTAAGACATCATTTGATAGCTTAACTTGTTACATAACATCTTGTTAAGACATATTAGTATAGCTTAACTCCTTAAATTAGTTGAATTATTATGAGATTGTGCAGCCCTAATAAGTTATCCTTTGATTGCTTAAGTTATTACATTATATCTTGTTAAGACGTACTGATATAACTTAACTAGTTGCATTGTGTGAGATATTATGAGTTTGCTCAAATTTGTTAAGACATCCTTTGATACATTAACTTGTTACATTGCATCTTTCTATGACATACTAATATAGATTAACTTCTTAAAATATTTGAGATATTATGAGATTGCTCAACCCTAGTAAACCATCCTTTGATAGCTTAACTTGTTAAATTGCAGTTGTTAAGACATACTGATATAGCTTAACTCCTTGAATTGTGTGAGATATTAAGAGATTGTTAAAATCCATTAGACATCCTTTGATAACTTAAGTTGTTACATTGCAGCTGTTAAGACATACTAATATATCTTAGCTCCTTGAATTGTTTGAAATATTCTGAGATTGCTTAACCCTGTTAAGACATCCCTTGATAGCTTAAATTGTTACATTGCATCTGTTTAAGACGTACTGATATAGCTTAATTACTTGCATTTTGTGAGATATTATGAGATTGCTCAAATCTGTTAAGACATTCTTTGATAGCTTAACTTGTTACATTGCATCTATTTACGACATACTAATATAGCTTAACTCCTTGAATTTTTTGAGATATTCTGAGATTGCTCAACCCTAATAAGTCATTTTTTTGATAGCTTAACTTGTTACATTGCACGTGTTAAGACATACTGATATTTCTGAGCTACGTGCATTGTGTGAGATATTTTAAGATTGCTTAATCCTTTTAAAACATCCTTTGATAACTAACTTATTACTTTGCATCTAGTTAAGATATATTGATATAGATTAAATCCTTCTATTGTGTGACATATTCTAAGATTGCTCAATCATGTTAAGACATCCTTTGATAGTTTAACTTGTTACATTTCAGTTGTTAAGACATACTGATATTGCTTAACTCCTGGCACTGTGTGAGATATTATGAGATTGCTCAACCCTGTTAGTAAATGCATTGATAGCTTAACTTGTTACATTGTCGTTGTTAAGACATATTGATATAGCTTAACTCCTTTAATTGTTTGAGATATTCTAAGATTCCTCAACCCTATTAAGACATCGTTTGATAGCTTAACTTGTTACATAACTTCTTGTTAATACATAATAGTAGAGCTTAACTCATTGAATTGGTTGAAATATTCTGAGATTGCTCAACCCTAATAAGTCATCCTTTGATAGCTTAACTTTTTACATTGCAACTATTAAGATATACTGATATAGCTTAGTTCCTTGAATTTTTTGAGAAATTCTGAGATTTCTTAACCCTGTTAAGACATCCTTTGATAGCTTAACTTGTTACATTGCATCTTGTTAAGACGTAGATGTAGCTTAATTACTTTCATTGTGTGAGATATTATGAGATTGCTCAAATCTTTTAAGACATCCTTTGATAGCTTAACTTGTTACATTGCATCTTTTTACGACATAGTAATATAGCTTAACTCCTTGAGTTGTTTGAGATATTCTGAGATTGCTCAACCCTTGTAAGTCATCCTTTGATAGCTTAACTTATTACATTGTAGTTGTTAAGATATACTGATATTTCTTAACTCCTTGCATTGTGTGAGATTTTTTAAGATTGCTTAATCCTGTTTAAACATCCTTTGATAACTAACTTGTTACTTTGCATCTAGTTAAGATATACTGATATAGATTAACTCCTTGCTTTGTGTGAGATATTTTAAGATTGCTCAATCATGTTAAGACATACCTTAATAGCTTAACTTGTTACATTGCAGTTGTTAAGACATAAGGATATTGCTTAACTCATGGCATTGTGTGAGATATTATGAGATTGCTCATCCCTGTTAATACATCCATTGATAGCTTAACTTGTTACATTGTCTTTGTTAAGACATACTGATATAGCTTAACTCCTTGCATTGTTCGACATATTCTAAGATTCCTCAACCCTATTAAAACATCATTTGATAGCTTAAATTGTTACATAGCATCTTGTTAAGACATAATAGTATAGCTTTACTCCTTGAATTGGTTGAAATATTATGAGATTGCTCAACCCAAGTAAGTCATCCTTTGATAGCTTAACTTGTTACATTGGAGTTGTCAAGACATACTGATATTTCTTAACTCCTTGCATTGTGTGAGATATTTTAAGATTGCTTAATCTTGTTAAAATATCCTTTGATAACTAACTTATTACTTTGCATCTAATTAAGATATACTGATATGGATTAACTCCTTGCATTTTATGACATATTCTAAGATTGCTTAATCATGTTAAGACATCCTTTGATAGCTTAACTTGTTACATTGCAGTTGTAAGACATACTGATATTGCTTAACTCCTGGCATTGTATGATTGCTCAACCCTGTTAATACATACATTGATAGCTTAATTTGTTACATTGTTGTTGTTAAGACATACTGATATATCTTAACTCTTTGAATTGTTTGTGATATTCTAAGATTCCTCAACCCTATTAAGACATCATTTGATATCTTAACTTGTTACATAATATCTTGTTAAGACATAATATATAGGTTAACTCATTGAATTGGTTGAAATATTATGAGATTGCTTAACCCTAATAATTCTTCCTTTGATATCTTAACTTTTTACATTTCAACTATTAAGACATATTCTAAGATTGCTCAATCATGTTAAGACATCCTTTGATAGCTTAACTTGTTACATTGCAGTTGTTAAGACATACTGATATAGCTTAACTCCTTTCATTGTGTGAGATATTTTAAGATTGTTTAATCCTGTTAAAACATCCTTTGATATCTAACTTGTTGCTTTGCATCTAGTTAAGATATAATGATATAGATTAACTCCTTGCATTGTGTGAGATATTCTAATATTGCTCAATCATGTTAAGACATTCTGTGATAGCTTAACTTGTTAAATTGTAGTTGTTAAGACATACTGATATTGCTTAACTCATGGCATTGTGTGAGATATTATGAGATTGCTCAACCCTGTTAATACATCCATTAATAGCTTAACTTATTACATTGTAGTTATTAAGACATACTGATATAGCTTAACTCCTTGCATTGTTTGAGACATTCTAGTATAGATTAACTCCTTGAATTGGTTGAAATATTCCGAGATTGCTGAACCCTAATAAGTCATCCTTTGATAGCTTTACTTTTTACATTGCAACTATTAAGACATACTGATATAACTTAGCTCCTTGAATTTTTTTAGAAATTGTTAGATTGCTTAACCTTGTTAAGACATCCTTTGATAGCTTAATTTATTACATTACATCTTGTTAAGACTTACTGAGATAGATTAATTACTTGCATTGTGTGAGATATTATGAGATTGCTCAAATCTTTTAAGACATCATTTGATAGCTTAACTTGTTACATTGCATCTTTTTACGACATTGCATCTTTTTAAGTCATAAGGATATTTCTTAACTCATGGCATTGTGTGAGATATTATGAGATTGCTCAACCCTGTTAATATATCCTTTGATAGCTTAACTTGTTACATTCTCGTTGTTAAGACATACTGATATAACTTTACTCCTTGCATTGTTTAAGATATTCTAAGATTCCTCAACCCTATTAAAACATCATTTGATAGCTTAAATTGTTGTATAGCATCTTGTTAAGACATAATAGTATAGCTTTACTCCTTGAATTGGTTGAAATATTCTTAGATTGCCCAACCCTAATAAGTCATCCTTCGATAGCTTAACTTGTTACGTTACAAATATTAAGACATACTGATATAGCTTAGTTCCTTGAATTGTTTGAGAAATTATGAGATTGGTTAACCCTGTTAAGACATCCTTTGATAGCTTAACTTGTTACATTGCATCTTGTAAGCAGATACTGATATAGCTTAATCACTTGCTTTGTGTGAGATATTATGAGATTTCTCATATCTCTTAAGACATTCTTTGATAACCAAACTTGTTACATTGCATATTTTTACGACATACTAATATAGTTTAACTCCTCGAATTATTTGAGATATTCTGAGATTGCTCAACTCAAGTAAGTCATCCTTTGATAGCTTAACTTGTTACATTGCAGTTGTCAAGACATACTGATATTTCTTAACTCTTGCATTGTGTGAGATATTTTAAGATTGCTTAATCCTGTTAAAATATCTTTTGATAACTAACTTATTACTTTGCATCTAATTAAGATATACTGATATGGAATAACTCCTTGCAACTTTGTGACATATTCTAAGATTGCTCAATCATGTTAAGACATCCTTTGATAGCTTAACTTGTTAAATTGCAGTTGTAAGACATATTGATATTGCTTAACTCCTGGCATTGTGTGATTGCCCAACCCTGTTAATACATACATTGATAGCTTAACTTGTTACATTGTTGTTGTTAAGACATATTGATATATCTTAACTCTTTGAATTGTTTGTGATATTCTAAGATTCCCCAACCCTATTAAGACATCATTTGATATCTTAACTTGTTACATAATATCTTGTTAAGACATAATAGTATAGCTTAACTCATTGAATTGGTTGAAATATTATGAGATTGCTTAACCCTAATAATTCATCCTTTGATATCTTAACTTTTTACATTTCAACTATTAAGACATATTCTAAGATTGCTCAATCATGTTAAGACATCCTTTGATAGCTTAACTTGTTACATTGCCGTTGTTAAGACATACCGATATTGCTTAACTCTTTTCATTGTGTGAGATATTTTAAGATTGTTTAATCCTGTTAAAACATCCTTTGATATATAACTTGTTACTTTGCATCTAGTTAAGATATAATGATATAGATTAACTCCTTGCATTGTGTGAGATATTCTAAGATTGCTCAATTATGTTAAGACATTATGTGATAGCTTAACTTGTTAAATTGTAGTTGTTAAGACATACTGATATTGCTTATCTCATGGCATTGTGTGAGATATTATGAGATTGCTCAACCCTGTTAATACATCCATTAATAGATTAACTTATTACATTGTCGTTATTAAGACATACTGATATAGCTTAACTCCTTGCATTGTTTGAGATATTCTAAGATTCCTCAACCCAACTAAGACATCATTTGATAGCTTAACTCTTTACATAACATCTTGTTAAGACATAATAGTATAGATTAACTCCTTGAATTGGTTGAAATATTCCTAGATTGATGAACCCTAATAAGTCATCCTTTGATAGCTTTACTTTTTACATTGCAACTATTAAGACATACTGATATAACTTAGCTCCTTGAATTTTTTGAGAAATTCTTAGATTGCTTAACCTTGTTAAGACATCCTTTGATAGCTTAATTTATTACGTTACATCTTGTTAAGACTTACTGAGATAGATTAATTACTTGCATTGTGTGAGATATTATGAGATTGCTCAAATCTTTTAAGACATCATTTGATAGCTTAACTTGTTACATTGCATCTTTTTACGACATAGTAATATAGCTTAGCTACTTGAATTGTTTGAGATATTCTGAGATTTCTCAACCCTTGTAAGTCATCCTTTGATAGATTAACTTGTTACATTATAGTTGTTAAGATATACTGATATTTCTTAACTCCTTGCATTGTGTGAGATATTTTAAGATTGCTTAATCCTGTTAAAACATCCTTTGATAACTAACTTGTTACTTTGCATCTAGTTAAGATATACTGATATAGATTAACTCCTTGCATTGTGTGATATAATCTAAGATTGCTCAATCATGTTAAGACATACTTTAATAGCTTAACTTGTTACATTGCAGTTGTTAAGTCATAAGGATATTTCTTAACTCATGGCATTGTGTGAGATATTATGAGATAGCTCAACCCTGTTAATATATCCTTTGATAGCTTAACTTGTTACATTGTCGTTGTTAAGACATACTGATATAGCTTTACTCCTTGCATTGTTTGAGATATTCTAAGATTCCTCAACCCTATTAAAACATCATTTGATAGCTTAAATTGTTACATAGAATCTTGTTAAGACATAATAGTATAGCTTTACTCCTTGAATTGGTTGAAATATTCTGAGATTGCTCAACCCTAATAAGTCATCCTTCGATAGCTTAACTTGTTACGTTACAAATATTAAGACATACTGATATAGCTTAGCTTCTTTAATTGTTTGAGAAATTCTGAGATTGGTTAACCCTGTTAAGACATCCTTTGATAGCGTAACTTGTTACATTGCATCTTGTAAGCAGGTACTGATATAGCTTAATCACTTGCATTGTGTGAGATATTATGAGATTTCTCAAATCTGTTAAGACATTCTTTGATAACCAAACTTGTTACATTGCATATTTTTACGACATACTAATATAGTTTAACTCCTCGAATTATTTGAGATATTCTGAGATTGCTCAACCCAAGTAAGTCATCCTTTGATAGCTTAACTTGTTACATTGCAGTTGTCAAGACATACTGATATTTCTAAACTCCTTGCATTGTGTGAGATATTTTAAGATTGCTTAATCCTGTTAAAATATCTTTTGATAACTAACTTATTACTTTGCATCTAATTAAGATATACTGATATGGAATAACTCCTTGCATTTTGTGACATATTCTAAGATTGCTCAATCATGTTAAGACATCCTTTGATAGCTTAACTTGTTAAATTGCAGTTGTAAGACATAATGATATTGCTTAACTCCGGGCATTGTGTGATTGCTCAACCCTGTTAATACATACATTGATAGCTTAACTTGTTACATTGTTGTTGTTAAGACATACTGATATATCTTAACTCTTTGAATTGTTTGTGATATTCTAAGATTCCCCAACCCTATTAAGACATCATTTGATATCTTAACTTGTTACATAATATCTTGTTAAGACATAATAGTATAGCTTAACTCATTGAATTGGTTGAAATATTATGAGATTGCTTAACCCTAATAATTTATTCTTTGATATCTTAACTTTTTACATTTCAACTATTAAGACATATTCTAAGATTGCTCAATCATGTTAAGACATCCTTTGATAGCTTAACTTGTTACATTGCCGTTGTTAAGACATACCGATATTGCTTAACTCTTTTCATTGTGTGAGATATTTTAAGATTGTTTAATCCTGTTAAAACATCCTTTGATATATAACTTGTTACTTTGCATCTAGTTAAGATATAATGATATAGATTAACTCCTTGCATTGTGTGAGATATTCTAATATTGCTCAATCATGTTAAGACATTATGTGATAGCTTAACTTGTTAAATTGTAGTTGTTAAGACATACTGATATTGCTTAACTCATGGCATTGTGTGAGATATTATGAGATTGCTCAACCCTGTTAATTCATCCATTAATAGCTTAACTTATTACATTGTCGTTATTAAGACATACTGATATAGCTTATCTCCTTGCATTGTTTGAGATATTCTAAGATTCTTTAACCCAACTAAGACATCATTTGATATCTTAACTCTTTACATAGCATCTTGTTAAGACATAATAGTATAGATTAACTCCTTGAATTGGTTGAAATATTCCGAGATTGCTGAACCCTAATAAGTCATCCTTTGATAGCTTTACTTTTTACATTGCAACTATTAAGACATACTGATATAACTTAGCTCCTTGAATTTTTTGAGAAATTCTTAGATTGCTTAACCTTGTTAAGACATCCTTTGATAGCTTAATTTATTACGTTACATCTTTTTAAGACTTACTGAGATAGATTAATTACTTGCATTGTGTGAGATATTATGAGATTGCTCAAATCTTTTAAGACATCATTTGATAGCTTAACTTGTTACATTGCATCTTTTTACGACATAGTAATATAGCTTAGATACTTGAATTGTTTGAGATATTCTGATATTTCTCAACCCTTGTAAGTCATCCTTTGATAGCTTAACTTGTTACATTGTAGTTGTTAAGATATACTGATATTTCTTAACTCCTTGCATTGTGTGAGATATTTTAAGATTGCTTAATCCTGTTAAAACATCCTTTGATAACTAACTTG
Organism: Vicia faba; assembly: GCA_948472305.1. Lineage (NCBI taxonomy): Eukaryota > Viridiplantae > Streptophyta > Magnoliopsida > Fabales > Fabaceae > Vicia > Vicia faba. The sequence continues at coordinate 332,175,987 of OX451737.1, forward strand.
TTACTTTGCATCTAGTTAAGATATACTGATATAGATTAACTCCTTGCATTGTGTGATATATTCTAAGATTTCTCAATCATGTTAAGACATACTTTAATAGCTTAACTTGTTACATTGCAGTTGTTAAGTCATAAGGATATTTCTTAACTCATGGCATTGTGTGAGATATTATGAGATTGCTCAACCCTGTTAATATATCCTTTGATAGCTTAACTTGTTACATTCTCGTTGTTAAGACATACTGATATAACTTTACTCCTTGCATTGTTTAAGATATTCTAAGATTCCTCAACCCTATTAAAACATCATTTGATAGCTTAAATTGTTGTATAGCATCTTGTTAAGACATAATAGTATAGCTTTACTCCTTGAATTGGTTGAAATATTCTGAGATTGCTCAACCCTAATAAGTCATCCTTCGATAGCTTAACTTGTTACGTTACAAATATTAAGACATACCTATATAGCTTAGCTCCTTGAATTGTTTGAGAAATTCTGAGATTGGTTAACCCTGTTAAGACATCCTTTGATAGCTTAACTTGTTACATTGCATCTTGTAAGCAGGTACTGATATATCTTAATCACTTGCATTGTGTGAGATATTATGAGATTTCTCAAATCTGTTAAGACATTCTTTGATAACCAAACTTGTTACATTGCATATTTTTACGACATACTAATATAGTTTAACTCCTCGAATTATTTGAGATATTCTGAGATTGCTCAACCCAAGTAAGTCATCCTTTGATAGCTTAACTTGTTACATTGCAGTTGTCAAGACATAGTGATATTTCTTAACTCCTTGCATTGTGTGAGATATTTTAAGATTGCTTAATCCTGTTAAAATATCTTTTGATAACTAACTTATTACTTTGCATCTAATTAAGATATACTGATATGAAATAACTCCTTGCATTTTGTGACATATTCTAAGATTGCTCAATCATGTTAAGACATCCTTTGATAGCTTAACTTGTTAAATTGAAGTTGTAAGACATACTGATATTGCTTAACTCTTGGCATTGTGTGATTGCTCAACCCTGTTAATACATACATTGATAGCTTAACTTGTTACATTGTTGTTGTTAAGACATACTGATATATCTTAACTCTTTGAATTGTTTGTGATATTCTAAGATTCCTCAACCCTATTAAGACATCATTTGATATCTTAACTTGTTACATAATATCTTGTTAAGACATAATAGTATAGCTTAACTCATTGAATTGGTTGAAATATTATGAGATTGCATAACCCTAATAATTCATCCTTTGATATCTTAACTTTTTACATTTCAACTATTAAGACATATTCTAAGATTGCTCAATCCTAGTAACTCATCCTTTGATAGCTTAACTTGTTACATTGCAGTTGTTAAGACATACCGATATTGCTTAACTCCTTGCGTTGTGTGAGATATTTTAAGATTGTTTAATCCTGTTAAAACATCCTTTGATATCTAACTTGTTACTTTGCATCTAGTTAAGATATAATGATATAGATTAACTCCTTGCATTGTGTGAGATATTCTAAGATTGCTCAATCATGTTAAGACATCCTGTGATAGCTTAACTTGTTAAATTGCAGTTGTTAAGACATACTGATATTGCTTAACTCATGGCATTGTGTGAGATATTATGAGATTGCTCAACCTTGTTAATACATCCATTAATAGCTTAACTTTTTAAATTGTCGTTATTAAGACATACTGATATAGCTTAACTCCTTGCATTGTTTGAGATATTCTAAGATTCCTCAACCCTACTAAGACATCATTTGATTGCTTAACTTGTTACATAGCATCTTGTTAAGACATTATAGTATAGATTAACTCCTTGAATTGGTTGAAATATTCCGAGATTTCTCAACCCTAATAAGTCATTCTTTGATTGCTTTACTTTTTACATTGCAACTATTAAGACATACTGATATAACTTAGCTCCTTGAATTTTTTGAGAAATTCTTAGATTGCTTAACCTTGTTAAGACATCCTTTGATAGCTCAATTTATTACATTACATCTTGTTAAGACTTACTGAGATAGATTAATTACTTGCATTGTGTGAGATATTATGAGATTGCTCAAATCTTTTAAGACATCCTTTGATAGCTTAACTTGTTACACTGCATCTTTTTACGACATAGTAATATAGCTTAACTCCTTGAATTGTTTGAGATATTATGAGATTTCTCAACCCTTATAACTCATCCTTTGATAGCTTAACTTGTTACATTGTAGTTGTTAAGATATACTGATATTTCTTAACTCCTTGCATTGTGTGAGATGTTTTAAGATTGCTTAATCCTGTTAAAACATCATTTGATAACTAACTTGTTACTTTGCATCTAGTTAAGATATATTGATATATATTAACTCCTTGCATTGTGTGATATATTCTAAGATTGCTCAATCATGTTAAGACATACTTTAATAGCTTAACTTGTTACATTGAAGTTGTTAAGACATAAGGATATTTCTTAACTCATGGCATTGTGTGATATATTATGAGATTGCTCAACCCTGTTAATACATCCATTGATAGCTTAACTTGTTACATTGTCGTTGTTAAGACATACTGATATAGGTTAACTCCTTGCATTGTTTGAGATATTCTAAGATTCCTCAACCCTATTAAAACATCATTTGATAGCTTAAATTGTTACATAGCATCTTGTTAAGACATAATAGTATAGCTTTACTCCTTGAATTGGTTGAAATATTCTAAGATTGCTCAACCCTAATAAGTCATCCTTCGATAGCTTAACTTGTTACATTTCAAATATTAAGACATACTGATATAGCTTAGCTCCTTGAATTGTTTGAGAATTTTGAGATTGGTTAACCCTGTTAAGACATCCTTTGATAGCTTAACTTGTTACATTGCATCTTGTAAGCAGGTACTGATATAGCTTAATCACTTGCATTGTGTGAGATATTATGAGATTGCTCAAATCTGTTAAGACATTCTTTGATAGCTAAACTTGTTACATTGCATATTTTTACGACATACTAATATAGTTTAACTCCTCGAATTATTTGAGATATTATGAGATTGCTCAACCCATATAAGTCATCCTTTGATAGCTTAACTTGTTACATTGCAATTGTCAAGACATACTGATATTTCTTAACTCCTTGCATTGTGTGAGATATTTTAAGATTGCTTAATCCTGTTAAAATATCCTTTGATAACTAACTTATTACTTTGCATCAATTAAGATATACTGATATGGATTAACTCCTTGCATTTTGTGACATATTCTAAGATTGCTCAATCATGTTAAGACATCCTTTGATAGCTTAACGTGTTACATTGCAGTTGTAAGACATACTGTTATTGCTTAACTCCTGGCATTGTGTGATCGCTCAACCCTGTTAATACATACATTGATAGCTTAACTTGTTACATTGTTGTTGTTAAGACATAGTGATATATCTTAACTCTTTGAATTGTTTGTGATATTCTAAGATTCCTCAACCCTATTAAGACATCATTTGATATCTTAACTTGTTACATAATATCTTGTTAATACATAATAGTATAGCTTAACTCATTGAATTGGTTTAAATATTCTGAGATTGCTTAAGCCTAATAAGTCATCCTTTTATAGCTTAACTTTTTACATTTCAACTATTAAGACATATTCTAAGGTTGCTCAATCATGTTAAGACATCCTTTGTTAGCTTAACTTGTTACATTGCAATTGTAAGACATACTGATATTGCTTAACTCCTAGAATTGTGTGATTGCTCAACCCTGTTAATACATCCATTTATAGCTTAACTTGTTACATTGCCGTTGTTAAGACATATTGGGATAGCTAAATCCTTGCATTGTTTGAGATATTCTAAGATCCCTCAACCCTATTAAGACATCATTTGATAGCTTAACTTGTTACATAGCATCTTGTTTATACATAATATTATATCTAAATTCTTTGAATTGGTTGAAATATTATGATATTGCTCAACCCTAATAAGTTATCCTTTGATAGCTTAACTTTTTACATTGCAACTAGTAAGACATACTGATATAACTTAGCTCCTTGAATTTTTTAAGAAATTCTGAGATTGGTTAACCCAGTTAAGACATCCTTTGATAGCTTAACTTGTTACATTGCATCTTGTAAGCAGGTACTGATATAGCTTAATCACTTGCATTGTGTGAGATATTATGAGATTGCTCAAATCTGTTAAGACATTCTTTGATAGCTAAACTTGTTACATTGCATATTTTTACGACATACTAATATAGTTTAACTCCTCGAATTATTTGAGATATTCTGAGATTGCTCAACCCAAGTAAGTCATCCTTTGATAGCTTAACTTGTTACATTGCAGTTGTCAAGACATACTGATATTTCTTAACTCCTTGCATTGTGTGAGATATTTTAAGATTGCTTAATCCTGTTAAAATATCCTTTGATAACTTACTTATTACTTTGCATCTAATTAAGATGTACTGATATGGAATAACTCCTTGCATTTTGTGACATATTCTAAGATTGCTCAATCATGTTAAGACATCCTTTGATAGCTTAACTTGTTACATTGCAGTTGTAATACATACTGATATTGCTTAACTCCTGGCATTGTGTGATCGCTCAACCCTGTTAATACATACATTGATAGCTTCACTTGTTACATTGTTGTTGTTAAGACATAGTGATATATCTTAACTCTTTAAATTGTTTGTGATATTCTAAGATTCCTCAACCCTATTAAGACATCATTTGATATCTTAACTTGTTACATAATATCTTGTTAAGACATAATAGTATAGCTTAACTCATTGAATTGGTTTAAATATTCTCAGATTGCTTAAGCCTAATAAGTCATCCTTTTATAGCTTAACTTTTTACATTTCAACTATTAAGACATATTCTAAGATTGCTCAATCATGTTAAGACATCCTTTGTTAGCTTAACTTGTTACATTTCAATTGTAAGACATACTGATATTGCTTAACTCCTGGAATTGTGTGATTGCTCAACCCTGTTAATACATCCATTTATAGCTTAACTTGTTACATTTCCGTTGTTAAGACATACTGGGATAGCTAAATCCTTGCATTGTTTGAGATATTCTAAGATCCCTCAACCCTATTAAGACATCATTTGATAGCTTAACTTGTTACATAGCATCTTGTTTATACATAATAGTATATCTAAATTCCTTGAATTGGTTGAAATATTATGAGATTGCTCAACCCTAATAAGTTATCCTTTGATAGCTTAACTTTTTACATTGCAACTAGTAAGACATACTGATATAACTTAGCTCCTTGAATTTTTTAAGAAATTCTGAGATTGGTTAACCCAGTTAAGACATCCTTTGATAGCTTAACTTGTTACATTGCATCTTGTAAGCAGGTACTGATATAGCTTAATCACTTGCATTGTGTGAGATATTATGAGATTGCTCAAATCTGTTAAGACATTCTTTGATAGCTAAACTTGTTACATTGCATATTTTTACGACATACTAATATAGTTTAACTCCTCGAATTATTTGAGATATTCTGAGATTGCTCAACCCAAGTAAGTCATCCTTTGATAGCTTAACTTGTTACATTGCAGTTGTCAAGACATACTGATATTTCTTAACTCCTTGCATTGTGTGAGATATTTTAAGATTGCTTAATCCTGTTAAAATATCCTTTGATAACTAACTTATTACTTTGCATCTAATTAAGATATACTGATATGGAATAACTTCTTGCATTTTGTGACATATTCTAAGATTGCTCAATCATGTTAAGACATCCTTTGATAGCTTAACTTGTTACATTGCAGTTGTAAGACATACTGATATTGCTTAACTCCTGGCATTGTGTGATCGCTCAACCCTGTTAATACATACATTGATAGCTTAACTTGTTACATTGTTGTTGTTAAGACATAGTGATATATCTTAACTCTTTAAATTGTTTGTGATATTCTAAGATTCCTCAACCCTATTAAGACATCATTTGATATCTTAACTTGTTACATAATATCTCGTTAAGACATAATAGTATAGCTTAACTCATTGAATTGGTTTAAATATTCTCAGATTGCTTAAGCCTAATAAGTCATCCTTTTATAGCTTAACTTTTTACATTTCAACTATTAAGACATATTCTAAGATTGCTCAATCATGTTAAGACATCCTTTGTTAGCTTAACTTGTTACATTGCAATTGTAAGACATACTGATATTGCTTAACTCCTGGAATTGTGTGATTGCTCAACCCTGTTAATACATCCATTTATAGCTTAACTTGTTACATTGCCGTTGTTAAGACATACTGGGATAGCTAAATCCTTGCATTGTTTGAGATATTCTAAGATCCCTCAACCCTATTAAGACATCATTTGATAGCTTAACTTGTTACATAGCATCATGTTTATACATAATAGTATATCTAAATTCCTTGAATTGGTTGAAATATTATGAGATTTCTCAACCCTAATAAGTCATCCTTTGATAGCTTAACTTTTTACATTGCAACTAGTAAGACATACTGATATAACTTAGCTCCTTGAATTTTTTAAGAAATTCTGAGATTGCTTAACCCTGTTAAGACATCCTTTCATAGCTTAACTTGTTACATTGCATCTTGTAAGCAGGTACTGATATAGCTTAATCACTTGCATTGTGTGAGATATTATGAGATTGCTCAAATTTGTTAGGAATTTCTTTGATAGCTAAACTTGTTACATTGCATATTTTTATGACATACTAATATAGTTTAACTCCTCGAATTATTTGATATATTCTGAGATTGCTCAACCCAAGTAAGTCATCCTTTGATAGCTTAACTTGTTACATTGCAGTTGTCAAGACATACTGATATTTCTTAACTCCTTGCATTGTGTGAGATATTTTAAGATTGCTTAATCCTGTTAAAATATCCTTTGATAACTAACTTATTACTTTGCATCTAATTAAGATATACTGATATGGATTAACTCCTTGCATTTTGTGACATATTCTAAGATTGCTCAATCATGTTAAGAGATCCTTTAATGGCTTAACTTATTACATTGCAGTTGTAAAACATACTGATATTTCTTAACTCCTGGAATTGTGTGATTGCTCAACCCTGTTAATACATACATTGATAGCTTAACTTGTTACATTGTTATTGTTAAGACATACTGATATATCTTAACTCTTTGAATTGTTTGTGATGTTATAAGATTCCTCAACCCTATTAAGACATCATTTGATATCTTAACTTGTTACATAATATCTTGTTAAGACATAATAGTATAGCTTAACTCATTGAATTGGTTGAAATATTCTGAGATTTCTTAATCCTAATAATTCATCCTTTGATAGCTTAACTTTTTACATTACAACTATTAAGACATATTCTAAGATTGCTCAATCATGTTAAGACATCCTTTGTTAGCTTAACTTGTTACATTGCAGTTGTAAGACATACTGATATTGCTTAACTCCTGGAATTGTGTGATTGCTCAACCCTGTTAATACATCCATTTATAGCTTAACTTGTTACATTGCCGTTGTTAAGACATACTGGGATAGCTAAATCCTTGCATTGTTTGAGATATTCTAAGATCCCTCAACCCTATTAAGTCATCATTTGATAGCTTAACTTGTTACATAGCATCATGTTTATACATAATAGTATATCTAAATTCCTTGAATTGGTTGAAATATTATGAGATTTCTCAACCCTAATAAGTCATCCTTTGATAGCTTAACTTTTTACATTGCAACTAGTAAGACATACTGATATAACTTAGCTCCTTGAATTTTTTAAGAAATTCTGAGATTGCTTAACCCTGTTAAGACATCCTTTCATAGCTTAACTTGTTACATTGCATCTTGTAAGCAGGTACTGATATAGCTTAATCACTTGCATTGTGTGAGATATTATGAGATTGCTCAAATTTGTTAGGAAATTCTTTGATAGCTAAACTTGTTACATTGCATATTTTTACGACATACTAATATAGTTTAACTCCTCGAATTATTTGATATATTCTGAGATTGCTCAACCCAAGTAAGTCATCCTTTGATAGCTTAACTTGTTACATTGCAGTTGTCAAGACATACTGATATTTCTTAACTCCTTGCATTGTGTGAGATATTTTAAGATTGCTTAATCCTGTTAAAATATCCTTTGATAACTAACTTATTACTTTGCATCTAATTAAGATATACTGATATGGATTAACTCCTTGCATTTTGTGACATATTCTAAGATTGCTCAATCATGTTAAGAGATCCTTTAATAGCTTAACTTATTACATTGCAGTTGTAAAACATACTGATATTGCTTAAATCCTGGCACTGTGTGATTGCTCAACCCTGTTAATACATACATTGATAGCTTAACTTGTTACATTGTTATTGTTAAGACATAATGATATATTTTAACTCTTTGAATTGTTTGTGATGTTCTAAGATTCCTCAACCCTATTAAGACATCATTTGATATCTTAACTTGTTACATAATATCTTGTTAAGACATAATAGTATAGCTTAACTCATTGAATTGGTTGAAATATTCTGATATTTCTCAATCCTAATAATTCATCCTTTGATAGCTTAACTTTTTACATTACAACTATTAAGACATATTCTAAGATTTCTCAATCATGTTAAGACATCCTTTGTTAGTGTTGCACCCCAAAATTTTCCCTCCCATATTCTTCAAGATTTGTCAAGATCAACCTCCAAATGGTTCAAAATCTCTCAAGGGTTGCACAGTCCAATTGCCTCCTGACACAGTCAAAGTTAGGGTTTTGGTTCTTGCAAGGAAGTTGAGGTTTTCAAGGGTCCAATCAAATCCCATATGCCTATTGTTGTACCCAAAAATTTGCCCTCCCATTTTCTCAACATTTCTCATCACAAAGCCCTTGGAGACCAAGATCCAGTTAGGGTTTCATCTGCTCAAGACTTCTCCTTGCACTGTTGACCCAAATTAGGGTTTGTGTTTGCACAAAGATGTTTTGACCTAAAATGCCTAAGATGACTTTCATGCTTCATATTGGACTCCCAAGTTTATCCACATCAAGTTTCAAGTCTGGATTTCAGGTTTTGCCCAATTAATTGGACAGTTGACCTAGAAATCAGCTGCATTGGGGAAAAAGTCAACTGTGGCCAATTGACAGTAAAATCTCATGAAAATTGACCCACATCAACATTATGAACTCATATGGATCATTTGATCAAGTTTGGATCACAATTCCACAAGAAATTTGATCAGATCACCAAAAGGGCAAAATGGTCATTTTTAGGGTTTTGACTGCACAAAGGCAATTTTTGACTGTTTGACCTAGCCAATGGCAAACCAAGCTCACATATGGACTCAAGGACCCCATGGAATGGTCTTGACAAGTTCAACAAGTTCAAAAGATCCCAAATGCACAAGATTGACAGTTGAATTTCCCAGTCAATTGATCAATTTTGACTGTATACTGAAAAGTCAAACTTTGACTTTTTGGTCAAAATCAAGAGTCAAGATTCATTTTTCATCAAAACATGCCAAATCATGAAACTTGTTCATCAAGAAATCAAGAATTGCAAATTAGGGTTTGAAATGAAGATTTTTCATAACTTAGAATTTTTCTAAGTTATGAAAAACCCTAATTTTTTTCTAACTTTGCCCACTTTCTCACCAAGATTCATTTGGATTCAAGCAAAAGTCAAAACATGAAAGTTGTAGCCTATTGCACAATCTACAACTTTGATTCACAAATTTTTCCCAAAAGAAGCTTGTATCTCAAGTTACAATTTTTGGAACAAGGGTACTAAACCATTCTTAACTTAGTGAAAATTTGACCTATTTTAGGCAAGGTTTTTACCTAACTTCAAGACCATTTTTCACATGCTTCCACCTGGAATTTCAATTTGCATTTTAAAGATGGATTGTAGTACACATTCCAAGCTTTCCAAAATGTCCAAGAACTCATCAAACAACCTCATGGTTAGGGAGAATCGAATTTGGCAAGTTGGGCAAAAGTCACTTTTGTTCTTGACCAAGACATGTTCATACACATTGCCATTTTCAAGTCAGCTTGGTTTATGATACATTACAGGCCTCTAATCCCATTTGCACTCAATAATTTAATGCACATTCATTGTGCCAAAGCCTTATTTTGTGTGTCCAAACATTATTTGCAAGATTAAGCCATTTTTAGATAAAGCATAATATCCATTTTTGAAAAGGTAAACTTTATGTCAAAGTTGCAAATCAGCAAGTACAGATCAAATCTCTTTGGCACAAGTTTATGAACAAAACACACTGATCAAGGGGAGGGTTAGCAGCACATTAGGGGGGCCTCTAGCTGTCTAAAACTCAAGTGGACATTTGCTTGCTTAAGTGTGAAGAAAGCTAGCATAACATAACACAACTTTCATCTCAGCAGAAGCAAGCTTAAGAAAATACTTTGTGCACTTTCTAAACATCCATCCTAAGCTAGAACACGAGCTAATCAAGTCCCAAACACTCTCATTCCCAGAATCACCCTCAAACTGCCCAAACAGAGCATCTGCTGCAGTTTGAGTTCCCCAGTTCAAACCTTCCATGCCCTCTTGCTAAAACCACCTCAAATACATCCCATAACATCCCTTGAAGCTAATCAAAACCTCAAACACGACCTGTAACACTCCCAGGCAACATCACCATTTTCATTTTCTTGTTTTGCAGTTGAAGTTCTATAGCACGATTCAAAAGGTTTCAAGACAAAGTAAAGCTTGGAATAGCATCCCTAGACATCAAGGAAGCTGTACTAATCATCGCCTTGCTCTGAAAGTACCTCCATCATCAGATACAACTTCAACTGAACAGGTATCTTCTTGAACTTCTATCTCCCAATGTAGGCATCATTAGCTCTAAGTTTGTGAATAAGAAGTGTTCTACTCATGCCCCTGAAACTGTACATACTTTTACTTTCCATTTATTTTGCCTGAGCTATGAGAATTTAAGGTCTGAATGTTGATAAAAAGTTAGGTTAGGATTTGGGAATGATAAAATTCTCTCTCATTTCTGAGAGTTAGGAGGAGTTCTTTACATATTCAGAATCGTGATTCAATGCTTAACATTTTTGGTGTTGTAAGTTTGTGCAAAAAATCAAGGAATCCAGATGTTTGAATCAGTGTACAGGCGCGCGTTTTTTGAACAATTTCTAGCTGGAGGTTGAAGAAAGACTTGGTGGGCTGGGCCTGTTGTGCTATTTCTCTTCACACCCTATTTTTACTTTGACACCCCCTAGGCCCATTTGGTTTATTTTTATGATTTTTTTACTTTTATTTTTTATTCCTGACTTATTTATTTTTCCTCATGATATTAAAAATATAAAAATAATTTTTTAAACCATTTTTGAATTTTTTAGGTATTTATTTGTTTAGATTAGTTATTTATACATAAATAAGTAAATAAACACTTTTTACTTAAAATACTAAAAAATAATGTAAACACATTTTATTTTCATTTTTGTTTTATTTTATCTTCTGAAAATATTTTATATAAAACATACTTTTTTTTATAAATATTAAATATTATTATTTTTGTATATATAATACATATTTAGAAAATAATACAAATATATATATATATATATATATATATATATATATATATATATATATATATATATATATAAATACCTATATTTTTTCTTTTATTAATATTTGACCTCAAAAAATACTTTTTTTTATAAATATACTTCATTTTTTATTTTATTTTGTATATAATTCTTAAATATTGTACATATTAAATAATTAATGCATTTTACTTAATAAAATTAGGGTTTTGCCCTAAACATAAAAAACTCTAAAAAATAATTCTTTTTTATTTTGATTATTTGACATATAAAAAAATACTTTTTTCATACACACAAAAACATTCCTTTTTTGCATCTTGCATATTTATTTTATTTCCATTTAATTTGTGCAATCAATTATCTTGTAAATAATTCCAAATTGATGTAATAGCTAGGTTTAAATTCCTTGTCAAATACCCCCCATTCGAACATTTGTACCCCCTTCCCATATTGTGTTGTAATAGCTTAGGAACTTTAATTTTTGCACTTTATTGCTTTCTAAATATACCATGTTAGAATTAGGGTTTGTATGCAAATAAAAACAACAAAATAGTTTGACCTAATTTCAAGATAATCAAAGCATGAAAATGTACAACACTAATCACACTTGCACCCCTAGGGTATTCCACTTGTTGCCTTCAATAAATGGGCCATATTGCATGTTAGGTCTCTTTGGGCAAAACAAACACAATTCAAATGATCATAGTCCCTCGATGACGCTTTCGAAAAGTTGCCTAAAATGATCAAGTCCCTTAAAGAAAAATTGCCCAAAGATACTTGGCACCATTGCAATTATGGTCTAAACGATGACCCGCGCCCGTCCCTTTCACATCCTAACACAAGATTGTCCACCAAATTCAATGGTGGAACAAAATTGTTAAAAGGGTTAAAACATAACAAAAATCTTTGAGAACTTTAGGATAGATAGCTCTTAAGTACTTGTTAACTTGCAAAACAAAAACACTTGCCTATTTTTCAAACCACACTTCACAAACACTTTCAAAACAAACTTTCAAAAACCTTGAAACATCTTTTCAAAAAGACAAACACCTTTTGTAAAACGTTCGAGTAAAGAATTCTTACAAGGGTAGCCTAAGACAAGGCATCTTTTTCAAAACATTTTTCAAAAGCCACACACAAAGCACCATTTCAAACAATTGAAAACCAAGGCAAGTTGATCTAAGCAAAGTACCTAAGAGCCCATGGATAACCATGGATAGAAAGGGTGCTAATACCTTCCCTTTCTATAATCTACTCCCCGAACCCAAGAAAAAATCTCAAAGGTTTTTGCTGTGCTTTTTAAACCTTTCCTTAGGATAAAATAAAAAGTCGGTGGCGACTCTTGCTCAACCGAAACATTTGCGAAAACAAACGCAAACCTCAAGTCAGTTCTCCCACCGTATCACAAAACTGGTGACTCTGCTGGGGATAATTTTAAAAGTGGAGTAACCTTAGGGCTTAGATCACCCTCTTGCATGATTAATTGTTTGAATTGATTGCTTTATATCTTGGCTCTATTGTTTGGGTTTGCAATCCTACACCCGGATTTTGGGAAACATTCATAGATAGCAATACGTTGTGGAAACTGTACGGGGTATACCGACACGGTCAAAGCAATAGCTATGTTAGTGCGATATATTTGTGAGTACCGGTAACCCTTGAGTTCAATCAAGGAGAGTACGGGGCCGCTGAGTGATGTTACTAAGCACTAATGACCTAGAACCTTACTTGACCATCTTGGCCTTACATTAGGGGTAGTGAGATGACTGGCTTTGGTGCAGTCCGAAGTTGGTAGATACTCGATACTACACTCATTGAAGGTTGTTTTCTTGGAATATTTTGGTCGCTAGTTAAGTGGCTAAACCAAAACAATGAACGATGAAAACAATCCAATGATATTGAGCTCCTTAGAACCCGGTTACTATTTATAGGACAGGTTTTTAAGCCAACTACACTCAAGAGGGTACTTACCTATGAAACCTCATGCAAGCCTGAAACTAGGGATTGGTGTGATTTGCTTGTACATATGTTTGTGCATACATCATAAACATCATAAAACATCATATGCATTCACTAACCAATTCAAGGGTTTGGATCTTCATCTTTGTTCTTGTTTTGTAGGTCATGGAAATTCCTCGCAGAAAAACCATCCAAGTCAACCTTGTGAGAATCTCTCCTCAACTCAAGGAGCTCACTTCAAGAATTCCGGAAAGCTCATCCTTCAGTGAAAGACATGGTAGACTGCTCAGCTTAGTCAACACCAGCATTGAAGAAGACATGATGAAAGTGCTATTCCAGTTCTTTGACCCTCTTCACCACTGTTTCACTTTCCCTGATTACCAGTTGGTGCCCACTTTGGAGGAGTTTTCTCAACTCCTAAGAATCCCTATCCTTAATCAACTACCCTTCAACGGTACGGAAAAGGAACCAAAGCCGGAAGATGTTGCTCGAGCATTACATCTACAACCATCTGACATCAAGGGGCATTGGGAAACCAGAAGCAGCGTCAAAGGATTCTTAGCAAAATTCTTGTTTGAGAAGGCACAAGAATGTTGGAATTCATTGGACCTACAAGCCTTTGAAGAAATTGTGGCACTCCTTATCTATGGGTTGGTCTTGTACCCAAATCCTGATCAGCTGGTAGATGTCAACGCCGTCAAAATCTTCTTGTCCAGAAATCCAATACCAACATTGCTTGGGGACATCCTTCACTCATTTTACACACGAACAATGAGAAAGAGGGGTGTTCTCATGTGCTGTACTCCTCTCCTTGCAAGGTGGTTTATTTCGCACCTTCCACAATCTGTCTTGAAGAATGACCAAGGCTCAAGGTGGTCCCAACGGTTGATGACTCTTACTCACTCTGATGTACACTGGTGTTCTTGGTCCAGAGAAAATGTCATCATCGTCGATCGTTGCGGAGAGTTTCCTAATGTTCCTTTACTTGGAATCAGAGGAGGTATCACCTACAACCCTTGCCTAGCTTTGAGGCAATTTGGATATGCACGGAGGGATGGCCCTCATGATATGTTGATTCCTGACCTAGTTTTTGACTTCGACAACGATGCGCAAGGACTTCGCCAAAGATTCATCAGAGCTTGGGGAAGGCCCAACAAGGTTGATAGCAAGGCTCTAGGACACAAGAACTCCATCCCTCTTGAGCCTTATCTCAAGTGGGTACGAGCCCGAGCCCAAATTCTAATGATGCCTTATCCTCATGTTCTCCCTGTGATTAAAGAGCCTGGTAAGGAAGGAGAGGTCCCCTACACCATCCTACATCCTGACATGCCTACATCGTGGGAGGAAATGCAGTAGAGCTGGATTCAGCTCAAGGAGGAACATAACACTTTTGAAGCCAGCTTCTACGCTAGCGAGAAGAAGGTTTTAGAGCTTACCTGCCGACTCCATGAGCAAGAGGCCCTCAACACCTACATCGCACCAAAGAGGATGCGCAATGTCTTTTTACCTTGAGAAGTTTTTGTAATATTTGGCCCATGGGGCATTTATGTACTAACAAATTTCTTCTTATTAGTATGACGTGCGTTCTTCTTTGTCTGCAACAATTTTGAATATTCTAAATCCTTGAATGCATTGCATACATAAGCATACCATTCATCATGTGCATAAGCAGGTCTCACTCCAGGTTTCCTTATCTGTCTGCTGTTTATTTTAGTAGGATGGATCTCGAGCAAACAGTCAAAGACCTACAAGCTCAAAATGCACAGTTTCAGCAACTCCTGACGACCTTGGCTAAGGGTCAGGAGGATCTCAAGACCTTGCTGGGGAATAAGGACCCAGTGAAAAAGAAGAAAAAGAGACTCGGGGTGGCTACTTTAGGGAGAAGATTTGACGGAGAAGCTCAGAGACTGCTTGAATTTCCTCCTACTTCTGATAAAGGAACCAGTAAGGGAGGTGGAGCTGCGGTACCTTCCGAGTCCGATGTGGAAGAAGAGGAGGTCGAAGAGGATGAAGACTACTCTGATCAACAATACCCTCCGGCTGATGATAAATACAAGGGTTTAGAAGACAGGTTGGCCGCCATGGAACTACAAAGAGTACCAGGTTTGGATTTTGAAGACTTAGGTTTGGTTGCCGGGATTGTGATTCCCCCAAAGTTCAAAGTGCCAGTTTTTGTGAGGTATGATGGGCTGTCCTGTCCAAAAATGCATCTCAGGTCCTACGTAAGAAAGATCCAACCCTATACGGCAGATAAAAACCTTTGGATCCATTTCTTTCAAGACAACCTTTTTGGGGCTCAATTGGAGTGGTTTTATCAACTAGAGGGAACCAGCGTCCGAAATTGGTAAGACTTGGCCACCGCCTTTTACAAACAATATCAGTACAATTCTGACCTTGCTCCTACTCGTACCCAACTTCAGGGTATGTCACTGGGAACAGGCGAAGGATTCAAAGAATATGCACAAAAATGGAGGGATTTGGCTGGCATGGTGCAGCCTCCTTTAACCGACCGTGAACTTGTTGATATGTTTCTAGGGACCCTATCCGGGCCATTTTTCAATCATCTGATTGGTAACTCTTCCGCGGGGTTTACCGATTTGATCTTAACAGGCGAAAGAATAGAAGATGGCATCAAGTCAGGAAAGATTCAGAAGGGTGTTGCTGCAAGTGTTGAGAAGAAACCTTTCAAGAAGGAAACAACTGTTGTATACTCCCAAAGAAGAGCAGGGAAGACTGAGCGCCGGCCAACTGTGGGGGCCGTAATGATTCAAAATCCTTCAAGTGAGCAGCCCCGCTATAACCAGTCCAGACCAAATCAACAACGGGTGGAACGGCCACAACAGCAGTTCACCCGCATTAATATGACGCCAGCGCAAGTGCTTCCCCATCTGTTAAAGTTGAATCTCGCCACTATCAAAGAGGCACCAAAGAATGTGAATACGTCCTCTCCGCATTATCATCCTAATGCCAAATGCGCCTACCATTCTGACAGTGTCGGGCACGACACCAATGATTGTTGGGCACTCAAACATAAAATCCAAGACCTGATAGAAGCGAAGGAGGTGGAGTTTGACGCTCCGGAGAAGCCTAACGTGATATCTGCTCCCATGCCGAAGCACGGCCGAAATGTCAATGCCATTGAAGAAGATTTGCATGTTGCTGATGTCAATGATCTGATAACTCCGTTGCTAACCATCAAGTTGAATCTGTTAAGGGCCGGGATCTTCCCGGGATGTAAAGAAGACTGCTATTGTTGTTACTCTCTGCCGTTTGATTGTCCGTTACTGAAGAAAGGCATCCAAGGCCTAATGGATAGTCGACATATTTTGTTTGAAAAAGTTTCTGTTGTTCCAACCCATACTGAAGATGTCTCAATCATAACCATTCACGCCAATCTTTCCAAGGCCGTCAAAAAGCCTGTTAAGATTACACCAGCTACAAAATCTGTTCCTTTGAAGATAACAATGCCAGGGCCTGTCCCCTATGTTTCTGAGAAGTCAATACCATGGAACTATGGCGGTGACGTCTACTACCATGGTATTAAACAAATCGAAATAACTGAAGAAAGTTCGGATGATGAAGAAGCCAGCATTGGTAACATTGCAGGCACGAGCAAAATCACCCGGAGCGGGAGAATATTTTCTCTAGAGATTGCCCCTCCAAGAGCAATCTTTGGACCCTCATCTGCCGACAAGGTCATCCTTGCACCAATAAAACTCTCCGCTAGAACCCCTTTGATTGAAGATGTTGTTGTTCCTAGTACTGTCTCTCCTACCGCTGCTGATAAAGGTAAGGGAATCCACGATGAGCTCGTCAGGACGAGGGCTCAACCCTTGGTCCTCCCGGAAACCTCCAAGAAGGAAATGGATGAGATCTTGAGGATAATCAAGAGGAGTGATTATGATGTGGTAGAACAACTGGGGCAAACCCCCTCAAAGATCTCCATGCTGGCACTACTACTTTGCTCGGAAGCGCACGCTAAAGCTCTGATAAAATTCCTGAAGGCAGCCCATGTGCCCCAAGAAACCTCTGTAGATCAATTTCAAAATTGCGTGGCCAGCCTTACTGCGGACAATGGATTGGGTTTCTCTGATGCCGACCTAACTCCTAAAGGTAGAAACCACAATGATGCTTTGCACATTTCAGTCGAGTGCCGAGGAACTACTCTCGCACATGTCTTGGTCGATACCGGTTCGTCACTGAATGTACTACCTAAGAAGGCCTTGGACCGACTAGATTGTGAAAGGTTAGAGTTGAAACCGAGTGATATTGTTGTCAGAGCTTTCGATGGTTCGAAGAGAATGGTCCATGGGGAGGTTGAAATTCCCATCAAGATAGGCACTGAGGTGTTTAAATCTACTTTCTATGTGATGGATATTCGTCCGTCATACTCTTGCTTGTTGGGTAGGCCTTGGATACACCATGCAGGGGCAGTCACCTCTTCCTTGCATCAAATGTTGAAGTACCCTGTCAAGGGGAAGATTATAACCGTCCATGGCGAAGAGGAGTACATGATCAGCCACTTAAATTCCTTCTGGTATGTGGAGGTAGAAGGGGAGTTCATTGAGACGCCTTTCCAGCATTTCGAAGAAGTCCTTCCTGAAATAACAGTAGCAAAGTTGGCAGCTGAGGCACCGAGGCAGATGGCCAGGATGGCATCTCTGGAGGACGCAAGGGCCGTAATAAAGGAGGGGAAGAATTCAGCATGGGGGCAGTTGCCTGATATTCCACATAAGACAGACAAATTTGGATTAGGGTTCACTACCGCAGGCCAGAAAGCTATGCGCCGTTCGAAGATTGAAAGAGCGCCAGTCAAAATTTCTCCCTACGGAATCAACGCTTTGGAGGATGAAGACAAAGAGAGCGGCATCGAAGAGTGGATTTACCCAACTGTCAAAGGAGGATTGTGCAACTGGGAGGCAAAAGACTTTGTCCCCATCACTTTTATTCATCAGTAATTTATCTATCAAACATTTCCTATTTGGTCTGTAATATTTATTTTCGAATAATCCGTACACTATCTTTTCACCTCATGCCTTGCCCGGGGCATGTAGGTCCACTTGTAAGGGTTTTGATTATTTTTCATATCCATATGCCATATTTAATGAATCATTGGATGTTTTTCATTTGATAAACTGCTGTGTTCATTTTCTTTCCTTTTGCATTTTTTGTTTAAGGATGGCTATCCTTTACACACACCCACACTCACAAATGCAGGTACCCATCCACTCCGGATTCCATGGGTGACGATTCTGCTATATCCTTCAATAACTCTGAAGATCTGGTCAATCAAGCCGAGTATGAAGATGACGAAGGTTGTGAAGTACCAGGGGAGCTAGCCAGACTTTTACAGCAAGAGGAAAGGGTCGTCTTACCGCACGAAGAGTCATTGGAAACTGTCAACTTGGGGACCGAGGAAGACCGGAAGAAGGTGCAAGTGGGTGCCAATCTAGAGCCAAGTGTCAAGGAACGCCTGATACAGTTGTTGAATGAGTATGTTGAAATCTTCGCTTGGTCTTATGAAGACATGCCGGGTTTAGACACAGACATCGTGGTTCACCGTCTCCCCACAAGAGAGGATTGTCCACCGATCAAGCAAAAAGTCCGCCGAATGAGGCCTGACATGTCTGAAAAGATCAAAGCAGAAGTGATGAAGCAATTCGACGCCGGCTTTCTGGCTGTTACGTCCTATCCTCAATGGGTCGCTAACATCGTGCCAGTACCTAAGAAAGATGGCAAAGTCAGGATGTGTGTGGAACACCGGGATTTGAATAGGGCCAGCCCCAAAGATGACTTTCCGCTTCCACACATTGACATTTTGATCGACAATACAGCTCAGCACAAAGTGTTTTCTTTCGTGGATGGATTCTCGGGCTACAATCAAATCAAAATGGCCCCCGAGGATAAGGAGAAAAAAATTTTGTCACACAATGGGGAACTTTCTGTTACAAGGTGATGCCGTTCGGGTTGAAGAACGCAGGAGCAACTTATCAACGCGCCATGGTAGCTTTGTTTCATGATATGATACATCATGAGATCGAAGTTTACATAGACGACATGATAGCTCGGTCACAAACAGAGGAGGAGCACCTTGAACATCTAGAAAAGCTGTTTGCCAGATTGAAAGAATACAAACTCAGGCTGAATCCAAGTAAGTGTACTTTTGGAGTTAGGTCTGGTAAACTTCTAGGATTCATTGTAAGCAACAAAGGCATTGAAGTCGATCCAGAAAAAGTGAAAGCAATACAAGAGATGCCTGCTCCCCGTACTGAAAAGGAGGTTAGAGGGTTCTTGGGGCGCTTGAACTATATTGCCAGATTCATCTCTCATATGACTTCTACCTGTGAGCCAATTTTTAAACTCTTGAAGAAAGATTAGGTAGTCGAATGGAATGATGATTGCCAAGCTTCTTTTGATAAGATCAAGGAGTATTTGCTAGAACCTCCTATTCTGATGCCACCCGTCGAAGGAAGACCATTGATCATGTATCTGACCGTCTTGGATAACTCAATGGGGTGTGTTTTGGGCCAACATGACGAGTCTGGTCGAAAAGAGCATGCTATTTATTACCTTTGCAAAAAGTTTACCGACTGTGAGACTCGTTACTCACTGCTCGAGAAAACTTGCTGCGCTTTGGTATGGGCTGCTCGCCGACTGAGACAGTATATGTTGACTCATACTACCTTGTTGATTTCCAAAATGGATCCTATCAAGTATATCTTCGAGAAGCCTGCTTTATCTGGAAGGATAGCTAGATGGCAAATGATCCTAACTGAGTATGACATCCAGTACACCACCCAAAAAGCTATAAAAGGGAGTGTACTAGCTGACCATCTGGCTCATCAAGCTATCGAAGATTATCAACCCATGAGATTTGACTTCCCAGACGAGGATATCATGAATTTGGACAACATTGAAAGTAACGGACCGTATGACGGACCCGAAAAGGGATCCCGATGGACCCTGTACTTTGATGGTGCTTCAAATGCACTTGGAAACGGTATCGGTGCAGTACTCATTTCTCCGGAAGGTTGTCACACACCTTTCACGGCCCGACTTTGCTTCAGCTGCACGAGCAACATGGCCGAATATGAAGCTTGCATTTTTGGTCTCAGGGCTGCTATAGACTTGGGGATCAAATCTTTGGTCGTATTTGGGGATTCGGCTTTGGTTATCAGTCAAATCAAAGGAGAGTGGGATACCAAACATCCTAATCTTATCCCATACAAAGAACATGTCTTGACATTGTTGCCTCATTTCGAGCAAATTACCTTCGAGCATTTCCCGCGAGAAGAGAATCAGCTAGCAGACGCTCTAGCTACAATGTCTTCCATGTTTAAACTCAACTGGGATAACGAGGCTCCCCAAATCACCATCGAGCGAATGGATGGACCTGCACATTGTCACGAGATTAATACCGAAGAAGTAGTGGAATAACCTTGGTTCCATGAAATCAAAAGGTATCTCGAGACTAGAGATTATCCCGAGGGAGCTTCCGTAAATGACAAGAAGTTCTTAAGGAAATTTGCTGCCAAATTCTTCCTGAGCAACGACATCCTTTACAAATGAAGCCATGATTGTGTATTACTCCGATGCGTAGACAAAGCTGAAGCAGAGTTGATCATGACTGAGATACACAGCAGCACATTTGGCACTCAGTTGAGCGGGCATACAATGGCTAAGAAGATCCTAAGGGCAGGCTATTACTGGTCTACCATGGAAGCTGACTGCCACCAACATTCCCGTACTTGCCATAAATGTCAAGTCTACGCTGACAAAGTTCATATCCCTTCGGTTCCTCTCAACGTTCTGACTGCTCCTTGGCCGTTTGCAATGTGGGGCATTGACATGATTGGAGAGATCAAGCCCACGGCTTCCAACGGACATCGCTTCATCCTGGTTGCCATTGACTATTTCACCAAATGGGTCGAAGCAGCTTCCTTCGCCTCTGTTACTAAAAATGTGGTTGCCCGCTTCATCAAGCAAAATCTCATATGCCGGTATGGTGTTCCAGACAGGATCATCACAGACAACGGTACAAATCTGAATAACACAATGATCACCGCATTATGCGAACAGTTCAAAATTTATCATCACAATTCATCTCCCTATCGGCCGAAGATGAACGGTGCTGTTGAAGCTGCAAACATAAACATTAAGAAGATCATTCAGAAAATGACAGTCACTTATAAAGACTGGCATGAGATGTTACCATTTGCTCTACATGGATACCATACGATGGCACGTACTTCAACCGGGGCAACCCCATTTTTGTTGGTATATGCCATGGAAGTTGTCCTGCCTATGGAAGTTCAGATTCCTTCTCTAAGGATTATGATGGACACAGGTTTGAATGAAGAGGATTGGATGCAGACCCGACTTGATCAACTCAATTTGATCGACGAGAAGCGACTCGCTGCTATATGCCATGGTCAGACGTATCAAAAACGGATGATCAAGGCCTTCAATAAGAAAGTCAGACGTCAAGTGTATCAAGTCGGAGATCTCGTAATCAAGCGGATTATCTTGCCGCAAAGTGATCCCAGGGGCAAATGGACTCCTACATATGAAGGACCATTTGTGATCAAGAGCATATTTTCTGGTGGTGCAATGATTCTAACCACCATGGACGGCGACGATTTGCCGCACCCTGCGAACGCAGACATAGTCAAAAGATACTACGCATAAAATAACCCGACAAGTCAAAAACCCGAAAGGGCGGCTTGGGCAAAAAATGGGCATCCCGGTGAACCGAAAACCCGAAAGGGCGGTTCAGGCAAAAATTAGGGATAAAAACAACAACAAAATCTGTACACCCGGCAAGTCGAAAACCCGAAAGGGCGGCTTGGGCAAAAAGGGGTTTCCCGGTGGATCGAAAACCCGAAAGGGCGATTCAGGCAAAAGTTAGGGAATTAAAAGCGTATGACTATGTCTCGTCGGATCACTTCAAAAGACAATCTCTTCATCAACCAGTCCAAGATTTCTGATCAATCCAGTCATCGGCAAACGAAGCATTGAATGGACAGATATTCAGAGTTGTGAAGGCTATAGCGGAATGGAATCTCATGGAATTATTTCACATAGCCATCTTTATTTTGTATAAATCTTTCAATATTTACGACAAAATCCTCTTACTAGGATGATTGTCTCCTTTGTACAAATATACTCAGAGAAAGTTAATACAAATACTTTTCCCAGAAATTTGTGTCATTTCCTTTTTCTTTTCCTCTTGCACTAATTGTTTTATTTTGAGAAACGTCCAATGTTTTGTTAAATAGGCATATGCATTTGAGCATAATCATTTCCTTATGAATCCAGAAAGAGGATTACTGATAGGTTGAAGGTGCAGTTGGATACCTTGATACCCTTTCAAAGGAAATCCCCAGGAGATTTGGAATCCATATCCCCAGCAAGTCTTGAAGCTTATCCCCAGTAGATTCTGGAAGCTTATCCCCTGCAGAGTACGAACGTCTCTCCCGAGCTTTATTCAAAGTTACTCCTCACAAGGGCTTATAACTGGGTTATCCTCAGCTTATTGCCACGGAAGATCGCACTCGGCAAATTTCTTCCTGTCCCCAGTGGAGTTCATCAAAGTTCCCCAGCATGACTTATCAATACAATCCCCGGAAGAGTCTATCTTTGTTATCCCCAACCAGAGAATCCTCCAATACTCAATTCCCCTCAGAGTTTAAGTTTCAGTATCCCCAGCAGAGCTAAAACTTCAAACTGTCAATCCCCAGCGGAACCAGACTAGTGAACCTTTTTCCCACAGAAATGCTTCTCGCTAGACTAGAGATTCTCAGTCTTATCTCCCCAGCTTAAGTCTACCAGGTTCTAAAATCCCCAGTACACATCATCAGAAATTCTCTTACCCTGCAAGTCACCAAGGAGATTCCAAGTCCCCGCAATTGGTTCTAAGGCCCTTCTACGATTGAAGGTCTGGTATTCCCCAAGCAAATCTGCAGACTTTCAGTTTTCAGTTCCTCATTGTATATTCAAAGATTCTCCAATGAAGATCTCCTCAAGACAGGAATTCCCCAGTAGTTTGGTATACAACCCAAGCTCCTTATTCCCCAGCAACAACCAGGAGTTATTCTTCCCGGCAGCAGTCAAGATGCTTTTATCTTCAGCCATCTCGGATTCATGTATCCTCCGCAAGACAGCTCTCCAGCTTACATGCACATTCATTTACATTCATATCATATAACATACATTGTATCATGCATCATGACATTGCATATAACTAACTCTTTACCTTTTCAGGTAAGATCAATCAACAGACAAAAATCATTATCCTCCGAGATTCTTTCTAGAAGTAGTTCAGATGTGACCCATACATGGCAACAGTCTGATGCTTATTCCAGATTCATTCAGATGGAGTTTTACACGAGCTCATCATCAGGAAACCCTACACCGGTTCCTCTTCAACTTCAAGATTTCTGAAAACAGTTTACGGGTTCTCCAAGTAACGGATGTTAACCTATCGCTTGTTCAGTCTCTTCCCAAGACTTCTGAAAACAGTTTATGGATTCTTCCCAACAAACGGATGTTAATCTATCGCTTGTTCAGATGCAACCTTTGAAAACAGTTTACGGACGCTTCCCAACAACAGATGCTGCTCTATTGCTTATTCAACTTCAAGACTTATGAAAACAGTTCACGGGTTCTCTAAGTAAGGGATGTTAACCTATCGCTTGTTCAGTCTCTTCCCAAGACTTCTGAAAATAGTTTATTGATTCTTCCCAACAAACGGATGTTAATCTATCGCTTGTTCAGATGCAACCTTTGAAAACAGTTTACGGACGCTTCCCAACAACGGATGCTTCTCTATTGCTTATTCAACTTCAAGAATTCTGAAAACAGTTCATGGGTTCTCCAAGTAACGGATGTTAACCTATCGCTTGTTCAGATTCTTCTCAAAGACTTCTGAAAACAGTTTATGGATTCTTCCCAACAATGGATGTTAATCTATCGCTTGTTTAGATGCAACTTTTGAAAACAGTTCACAGACGCTTCCCAACAACGGATGCTGCTCTATTGCTTATTCAACTTCAAGATTTCTGAAAACAGTTCACGGGTTCTTCAAGTAACGGATGTTTACCTATCGTTTGTTCAGATTCTTCTCCAGACTTCTGAAAACAGTTTACGGATTCTTCCCAACAACGGATGTTAATCTATTGCTTGTTCAGACTCTTCTCAACCTCTGAAAACAGTTTACGGATGCCTCCAGATACGGATGTCAATCTATTGCTTGTTCAGACCCCCAATTCAGATGTGGTTCAAAACATGGACACCTTTCTGATACTCATTCCAGATGGCATCTCTAAGCTCATCCCCGACAAGTTTCTGTCACTCTTCCAGATGGCATCTTTAAGCCCATCCCCAACAAGTTTCTGTCACTCTTCCAGATGGCATCTTTAAGCCCATCCCCGACAAGTTTCTGTCACCCTTCCAGATGGCATCTTTAAGCCCATCTCCAAATGGAATCTCTAAGCCCATTCCCACATCCATTGTTGTGACGAGTACAAATTTAAGGGCACTCTAGTGTCCAATCTCCTTTTACCCTCGAGTCGCGAAAGGCAAACCTGCCAATCTAACTCTTCGGATTCAAGAAGATTGAACAGGGGCAACTGTTGTACCCCAAAATTTTCCCTCCCATTTTCTCAACATTTCTCATCACAAAGCCCTTGGAGATCAAGATCCAGTTAGGGTTTCATCTGCTCAAGACTTCTCCTTGCACTGTTGACCCAAATTAGGGTTTGTGTTTGCACAAAGATTGTGATCGGTGGATCTGGAATTGACTGTTTAACGCTGGTTCGCGAAATGTCGCAGAAGCAAGAGTCGCCACCGTCTTTTATTTTCTCCAAATGGAAAGGACAAAAGCACAGAAAAATTCCTTAAAGAGATTGCTCTTGGTTCGGGAGGTAGGTTATAGAAAGGGAAGGTGTTAGCACCCTTTTTATCCATGGTTATCCATGGGCTCTTAGATACTTGCTCATTTGTGTTTTCAAAAATGGTTTGTTTGCTTTTCAATGTGGGTTTTAAAAAAAGTTTCTTTGAAAATTCCAGTTCGACTCTTGTATCGGTCCTCAAGAGTGTTTGAAAAAATTGCTTTCGAAAGCTTTTGAAAATGTGTTGGTGTGAAAAGTATTTTTGATTTATTTTGAAATTAGAGCAAGTATCTAGAGTCGTCTACCTACCCTAAGGAATTCGTCTGTGTAAATGTCCTTTAAAGTAGTGCCATCCCACCATTGAGAGGTAGGTAGCACCACTGTTGGAGGTGTTCAGGTCAATTCGAAGTTTCGGGACATGGTGATCACCAGAGCAATGGGAAGACACCTTAGAAGCTACCCTCATGCCAGGTTCCCGGATCATGAGGACTTACTAAGACATCCTCTACTTGACGATCACCTTTCGAGGCAAGGCAACAGTGAGGCATACCCTAGGGGTGGTGTGTGACTTGTGTGTCAGATTCGTTTATTTTTATCTTGTCATGGTATAGGTGAGCTACGCGTTTGTTTTTATTTAATCATTCATTCTTGCATGCATTTATTTAACAGTTAAAAAGTTACGAGAAAGGTAAAGTTCTAAACTATTACAAAAGGCGCGGGTCCACATTGCCAAAATTTCCAGGACCCGATTTGACAGAAAGTAAATAAATAAAGTAATAAAGTAAAGTGCGAAAGATAAATATTTACATGGCTTTGGGAGAGGTACATAAATATGATAAGAAACAAAAAAATGCGCGAAACAAATTAATAGTCGAAAGCGAGGGCATTGGACCCCTTTTAACGAAATTAAATTACATTGTTAAATTAATTAAATTAAAAAGAAAAAGAAATTATTTTTTTGTATTTTTGCATTTTATGATTTTAATGAGAAAGGTTAATTGAAATTAAAATATTAACCCTAATTCTAATTGTTTTTTAGTTTATTAAGAAAATATGACAATTATCTAAAATTAAGCCTAATTAATTAATTGCAACTTGATTTATAAAATAGCTAATTAAGAATTAATAATTAATATAGTAAAATAAAAAAGGATGAAAAATGCTTGAAACCCTAATTCTACCAATTTTAGATTTTATTGAAAAATATTAAGATTAATCCTAGATTAAAAAGCTAAAATTAATTAATGCAATTTATTTACACAAAAAAAATTAATTAAATAAAAATACTTATTTTTGTCCTTTTTTGATTTTATATTGTTTTTTATATTTTTTATGAAAATATTTAAATTAAAGAACTAATTAAAAATAATAATTAAATCAAAATAAAAATGAAAAAAATATAAAAAGAAACTTGCAAACCTAGGGGGGTTCTGTCCCCAGTTGGAGGTTTTTGTAGCAATTCTGGCCCAAGGTCTTAAGGCCCTTTTTGACTTCCCTTGCCAGCGTGTGAAGGTGTTGACTCATGTCCACTATGTTCCTCAAACTGTGGCCCTCTGATTGATCTTGGCATATGCGTGGCAAGCTGGATGGTGAGTTGCATGGTAGACTCCCTGTATTGTAACTGCATAGGATGATAATTAAAGGAAAAATATAAGGAAAGGGGGGGGGGACCTGGGATCGAACCCAGGTCCTAGAGATTACCACTACCAAGCCTTGCCACTGAAGCACTCTACACGCGTTGTATAATGAATAATAATCAATTAATATAAAATAAAACAAAGCGTTGGTTTCTTTTTCGCGCGAAATTTTGAACGAACCAATCGCTGCCTTCCACTTCATCATCTTCTTCGTGGTTTGTATTTTCCCTGAAACAAAAGATGGTTAGCGGGGGTTTTGAATCCCCCCAAAATATGCAGCTTTTGATAATAGCGATTAAGCCATGGTAGTACATAAATTAGGCGCGAGGGTTGATTTGTTTTCGTCCAAGCACGCTGAATTCATTCATGGCATTATGGTGTTCTAATTTTATGGCTTTTAGAAACGCCCAATTCAAAGCTTGCAAAACCCTAGCCTGTATCAATGGTGGAATCGCGTATAGCACATGAAAACTCAATTGAATTATACAGTTAGCTTCAGAATTAAACAATGAACATAAATCAAATATTAAAAATTGCTAAAGATGCATGAATCGAGATGCAAGAATGTCAAATATTTTCTGTAGAGGTCACCATCGTTCTCACGTTTCTTGGTGTTAGAATGGTTGGTTTTGATTTGAAAACCTTCCTTGAAGCCTCAAGAAGGTGATGGAACAAGTCTTTTTGCTTGAATCAACCTGTAACCTAGTTTTCAGTTTCCAATTTTTTGCAAAAAAACTCAAGTTTTCTTCTTGGTCTATGGCGCAACTGGGAGGTTCTATGCATTAGGGTTTGCATTAGTATGTATAGGTGAACGATTAGGGTAAGAATTCAGAGCCAAAGGATCAAGGAATTGATGGAGAGGATATTGATTTTCATGGCAAAATATTTCAAATCTTTTTCAAGCATATTTGATACAAATCATGGCCAATTGACTTGATTCTTTCTATATTTGGTCTTGCACGAAATCTTAAGCTTATTCCTTGCATAAAAAGATTTGATTGCATTGGTTTGGTATTTTTTATATATTTTAATTAATTAAATGAATTTCTAGCATTTAAAAATTCAAATAAATAAAATAAAAATGATAAAAAACTTCCCTTTGGGCCAAATGGTCGTGCACATGCTTTGGATGATGAATTGTGGAAGAAAAAGAGGCCAATTAGCATTTTTAGGTCATTTGAAGCAATGTTGACTTTTCAAAATATCCAAAAATTTCCCAACTTCCACAAGGCATAACTTGCTCAATTTTTAAGCTTTGCTCATGTTCTTGAATATTTTGGAAAGTTCTTTGAGTCCTCTAACCAATGTCTTTGGTCCCATGTCATTTTGATTTACCAATATCAAGTTATGGCCTTTGACTTAAAGTCCCTTTTTGTTGACTTTTGAAAATGACCTATAATGTTGAAATTGATAACTTTTTGTGAGAGCATTTCTTGGACTTGAAGTGTGAAGAGGAGTTGTAGGACATGTCATTCTCTTAAAAATGAGATTTGGATGGAATTTTTCTGATAATCCATGTGGAAGTTATGCCCTGGTCAATTTACAGTTGACTTTTTCAACTGTCCAAATATGGAAACTTTTGCGTCTTGATGATTTTTGAGCCAAGCTTTGAGAATCATGATCAAGAATTTATCAAATGATGTTTATGGCTTCAAAATGAGATGTTGACCAAAAATTTGGACTTTTGACTGTCAAATGACCATTTTGCCCCTACAGTTGACTGTAGTGCAATTAGGGTTTTTGACTGTGCAATTTTATGCTGAAAGTCTTGAAACTTGACATGAGGATGCTTGACCATGTTTGTAGGCATGTGGGACTTGATTGGACCCTTGGAAACTTCATTTTCTTTGTCAGAACCAAAACCCTAATTTTGACTGTTAGGAGGCCCTTGATCTGTGCAACCCTTGGGGAGACTTTGAAGCTTGCTCTTGGCAAATTTTGAAGAATATGGGAGGGAAAATTTTGGGGTACAATAGTTGCCCCTGTTCAATCTTCTTAGACCTGAGGATGCAGATTGGCTGACGTGCCTTTCGTAATCCGAAGGTGGAAGATGATTGAACACTAGAGTGCCCAGAAATTTGCGCTCACATAGTAGCAGTGTGTTGATGGGAATGGGCTTACAGATGCCACTTGGAGATTGATGATGGATAGGGGGATGGGCTTATAGATGCCATCTGGAGGTGTGACAGAACTTTGTCGGGAATGGGCTTATAGATGCCATGCTAAGGGATGATGGAAGGTGGATGGGCTTATAGATGCCATCTGGATATTGATTGTGTAAGAGATTCCTTAGCGAGAACTTGCGTACCTGCAAAAGAGAAAAATGATTACCTAACCTGTTACAGGAGCTGGTCTTCAGATGCTTGGTGTAGATGTGTCCTGACTGGTTACAGGAGCTGAATCTGGAGCTTCAAACGGTGATGAATGAACCAGGGATGGTTACTACTTCAACAGGAACGGTGAGAGAACCTTGGATGATTACATCCTCAACAACAATCATTGAGAGAATCTTGGGCGACTTCGACTTCAACAGTATCATTGAGCGAATCTGGGGATGATTACTACCTCCGCAGTATCGGGGAGAGAACCATAGGCGACTACAACCTCAACAGCAATCATTGAGAGAATCTTGGATAACTTCAATCTCAACAACAATCGTTGAGAGAAACTTGGGATGATTACTACCTCCGCAGGATCGGGGAGAGAACCATAGGCGACTACAACCTCAACAGCAATCATTGAGAGAATCTTGGGCGACTTCAACCTCAACAGCAATCGTTGAGAGAAACTTGGGATGATTACTACCTCCGCAGGATCGGGGAGAGAACCATAGGCGACTACAACCTCAACAGCAATCATTGAGAGAATCTTGGATAACTTCAACCTCAACAGCAATCATTGAGCGAATCTTGGGATGATTACTACCTCCGCAGGATCGGGGAGAGAACCATAGGCGACTACAACCTCAACAGCAATCATTGAGAGAATCTTGGATAACTTCAACTTCAACAGCAATCGTTGAGCAAATATTGGGATGATTACTACCTCCGCAGGATCGGGGAGAGAACCATATGCGACTACAACCTCAACAGCAATCATTGAGAGAATCTTGAATAACTTCTACTGAGTCTTCATCAGAAAAATCTGTTTGGGGTCGACTTAACTGGACTAGAGAAGGCCTTGGACTGGATAAGAAACAGAAAATCTTAGGGTCGATTAACTGAACCGGTCTAGGTCTTGAAATGTCTTCAACTGGATAAGAAACAGGGAGATCTTAGGGTCGATCTGACTGAACCAGAGAAGGCCTTTGACTGGATAAGAAACAGAGAAACCTTTGGAGTCGATTTAACTGAACCGGTCTAGGTCTTGAAATATGATTGAGAACTTAACTGAATATTTCCTGAAAGGTAAAGGTCAGTCATATGCAATGCATGATATGGATCAGGCAATGATGTTCTCAACATAAATGAGACTTGTAAGATATGATGCGTATATGCATGCTACAATGATGTATGTGATGTTTACGAATGTATGTTTTTCGTCTAGGAAAGTAAATCCTTGACGGGTGCCGGGAAGTCACTCCTGGGCTGATGTTGGAGAATAGATTTTGCTTCCGCTGGGGATGGTAGTTGCAGGAATACCGGTAGGAGAAGATAACTCCGTTGGGGAATAAACTTGGCGAACGGATAACTCTGCGGGGAGAAAAGTACTCTAGTGATCTTGCTGGGGAGCAATACTCTGTGGGAAGAGAGGTACTTTGCTGAGTGTTGATAATAACTTGCTGGGGATACCCTTGTTGTGCTGGAAGTGTTAATAGACTTCGCTGGGGATAAGAAGACTGTGTCGAGGACGCTCTTTCCGTGGCTTTTGGCTGAGGATAACCCAGTTATATCCTGGTAAGGAAATAACTCTTTGAATAAAGTCGAGGGACGCGTTCGTGTTCTGCGAGGATAAGCTTCCAGAATCTACTGGGGATAAGCTTTACTACTTGGGGAGATGGATTCCAACTTTCTTGGGGAAACTGGATTGGACTCTCCTGGGGAAGTTTGAACCGTACCGGGAAGTAGCTCCATTTGAACGTTTGGTATACCGCCGGGGAACAATCTTTAGACCAAGATTGTCGGGGATGCTTGTTAAGACTGTATGCTGCTGGGGAAGGTTGAGATCTGCGGGAGTATACCCAACTTCCTTAAGGTTTGACAATAGCTTTGCCTGAGAGTGCTCTGACTGGCTGGCTCACTCTCTGGGGAATTAGGATATCTGGTTATGTTCTTTAGTTGAACCTACCTTGGTACCTTAGTGGATAGAACAATTAGATTGCGTAGACAACTCTTTATTGCCCCTGTTTCTGATGTTACCTGTAATTAATCCTTTGTTTCGTACGCAAATATTCATGAGTTAGCAAATTATTGTCTATGCATATATCACAAATTGAACCTTGGACGTTCTTCGCAAAACAAAACAAAAAAAGGAAAAACAATTGGCAATTTTAACTGAAAAGTGTATTTGTATTGATTTTGAATTTGCCTGTAAAATAGGCGTTTTATGTACAAGAGGCTGACGTCCTAGTAAGAGAACGCCGCCGAACCAAAGAGTTTATACAAATTTTGTACAAGAGAAAATAAAACAGCTGTGTGAAATGAATGATCCCACTGGGTTTCAACTCTGCTATTGCCTTTATAACTCCGAGCGTCTCATCACTTGTTGACCTTGGTTGAAGGTGAAGCTGACTGATCGATGTCGTATGAACTTGATGTAGATACCGGATTCTGGATGCAAAGTGATCCAATGAGACATAGTATTACGCTTTATCCCTAACTTTTGCCTGGACTGCCCTTTCGGGTTTTCAGTCCACCGGGATACCCATTTTTGCCCAAGCCGCCTTTTCAGGTTTTCGACTTGCCGGGTGTACAGATTTTTTTTTATTTCATCCCTCATTTTGCCCGAACCCTTTTGGTTCGCCGGGAAGCCCTAATTTTTGCCTAGGCATGTCAGCCTAGCGGGTCCTTTTTTATGCGTAGTATATTTTTACTATGTCTGCATTGGCGGGGTGAGGAAGGTCGTCACCGTCCATATTGGTTAGAATCATGGCTCCTCCTGAGAACACATGTTTAACCACAAATGGCCCTTCGTACGTAGGGTTCCATTTGCCCCTTGGATCACTCTGAGGAAGGATGATTCGCTTGATTACCAGATCCCCAACTTGATATTCTTGTGGTCTGACCTTTTTGTTAAATGCCCTGATCATCCGTTTCTGATACGTCTGACCATGACAGATAGCAGCAAGTCTTTTTTCATCAATTAAGTTTAGCTGATCAAGTCGTGTCTGGATCCAATCATCTTCACTCAGATATGCATCCTTCATTATCCGGAGAGAGGGTATTTGCACTTCGATCGGTAAGACTGCCTCCATACCATAAACCAAGGAGAAAGGAGTTGCCCCGGTTGACGTCCTGGATGAAGTACGGTACCCATGTAGAGCGAACGGTAACATCTCGTGCCAATCTTTATAAGTCACTGTCATCTTCTGCACGATTTTCTTGATATTTTTATTTGCTGCTTCTACAGCCCCATTCATCTTCGGTCTGTAAGGAGAAGAATTGTGGTGCTGTATTTTGAACCGCTCGCAGAGCTCAGTGATCATCTTATTATTCAGATTGGTACCGTTGTCTGTAATGATCCTCTCTGGGACGCCGTACCGACAGATCAGATTATGCCGAATGAACCGTGCCACAACAATCTTGGTTACCGTAGCGTAGGAAGCTGCTTCAACCCACTTTGTAAAATAATCAATCGCCACTAGGATGAAGCGATGCCCATTAGATGCCGTAGGTTTAATCTCACCAATCATGTCTATGCCCCACATTGCAAACGGCCAAGGCGCAATCAGAACATTCAGAGGAACTGGAGGAACATGCACCTTGTCTGCATAAATCTGGCACTTATGGCATGTCCTGGAATATTGGTAGCAGTCAGCTTCCATTGTGGACCAGTAATACCCTACCCGAAGGATCTTCTTTGCCATTGTATGTCCACTGGAATGTGTACCAAAGGTCCCTTCATGTAGCTCTTCCATGATCCTTTCTGCTTCAGTCTTATCCACACAACGCAGTAAGGTTGAATCATGGTTTCGCTTGTACAAGATGTCGTTGCTAAGGAAGAATTTTGCCGCGAACCTTCTCAGAAACTTCTTATCATTGACAGAGGCACCTTCAGGGTATTCCTGAGCTTCCAAATATCTCTTCACCTCGTGGTACCAAGGCTTCTCAATCACCAACTCAGTCTCGAGATCACAACAGTATTCCGGTTCGTCCAGTTTCCAGATGATGATCCGGGGAGCCTCATTATCCCATTTGACCTTGAACATAGAAGACATTGTAGCTAACGTGTCCGCCAACTGATTCTCTTCTCTTGGAAAGTGTTCAAAGGTTATCTTCGTGAAGTGGGGGATCAAGGTCAACACACATTCTCTGTAAGGAATAAGATTCGGGTGTTTCGTATCCCACTCTCCTTTGATCTGATTGATCACGAGAGCGGAATCTCCGAAGACACTCAGAAACTTGATCCTTAAGTCGATCGCAGCTTGAAGACCCATGATGCATGCCTCATACTCCGCCATGTTGTTGGTACAGTTAAAACATAGCCGGGCAGTGAGTGGAGTATGAGTGCCTTGAGGTGATATGATTATGGCGCCGATACCGTTACCCAAAGCGTTGGAGGCTCCGTCAAAGTGCATAGACCATCGGGATCCTTCCTCAGGTCCTTCATCCGGTCCAGGTACTTCACAATCAGTCACAATCATGATGCTTTCATCCGGAAACTCGAAGTTCATTGACTGATAGTCATCTACTGCCTGATGTGCCAAGTGGTCTGCCAATACACTTCCCTTGATGGCTTTTTGGGTCGTGTACTGAATGTCATATTCCGTCAAGATCATTTGCCATCTTGCTATTCTCCCAGACAGAGCAGGCTTTTCGAATATGTACTTTATAGGATCCATCTTTGAGATCAACAAGGTAGTGTGAGTCAGCATATACTGTCTCAGTCGGCGAGCAGCCCATACCAAAGCGCAGCAAGTTTTCTCAAGCAGTGAGTATCGGGTCTCACAGTCGGTAAACTTTTTGCTAAGGTAATAAATGGCATGCTCTTTTCGGCCAGACTCGTCATTCTGCCCCAGCACACACCCCATTGAGTTGTCAAGCACTGTTAGATATAGTATCAAAGGTCTCCCTTCAACCGGTGGCATAAGAACGGGTGGTTCTTGGAGATACTCTTTGATTCTGTCAAAAGCAGCCTGACATTCATCATTCCAACGTACTACCTGATCTTTCTTCAGCAGCTTAAAGATTGGCTCACAGGTAGCGGTTAGATGCGAGATGAACCGAGCAATGTAATTCAGGCGTCCTAAAAAGCCTCTGACCTCTTTCTCTGTCCTAGGAACTGGCATCTCTTGAATAGCTTTAACTTTGGCAGGGTCCACTTGAATACCTTTATCACTTACAACGAAGCCTAGCAACTTCCCAGATCTTACCCCGAAGGTGCACTTGTTTGGGTTTAATCTCAGTTTGTACAATTTCAACCGATCAAACAACTTCTGCAGATGATCTAGGTGCTCCTCCTCAGTTTGGGACCTTGCGATCATGTCGTCAACATACACTTCTATCTCATGATGGATCATGTCATGAAATAAAGCAACCATGGCACGTTGGTAAGTTGCCCCAGCGTTCTTCAGTCCAAAAGGCATGACCTTGTAGCAGAAGGTGCCCCATTGAGTAACAAATGTAGTCTTTTCCATGTCTTCAGGTGCCATCTTGATCTGATTGTAACCTGAAAAACCATCCATGAAAGAGAACACCTTATACTGAGCTGTATTATCAACAAGGACATCAATGTGAGGTAGGGGGAAGTCATCCTTGGGGCTGGCCCTGTTCAGATCCCTGTAGTCAACACACATTCTGACCTTACCGTCCTTCTTCGGTACCGGCACCACATTGGCAACCCACTGAGGGTAAGAAGTCACTGCAAGGAACCCAGCATCAAACTGTTTCATAACCTCGGTGTGATCGGTGGATCTGGAACTGACTGTTTAACGCTGGTTCGCGAAATGTCGCGGTAAGCAAGAGTCGCCACCGTCTTTTATTTTCTCCAAATGGAAAGGACAAAAGCACAGAAAAATTCCTTAAAGAGATTGCTCTCGGTTCAGAGATAGGTTATAGAAAGGGAAGGTGTTAGCACCCTTTCTATCCATGGTTATCCATGGGCTCTTAGATACTTGCTCATTTGTGTTTTCAAAAATGGTTTGTTTGCTTTTCAACTGTGGATTTTAAAAAGTTTCTTTGAAAATTCCAGTTCGACTCTTGTATCGGTCCTCAAGAGTGTTTGAAAAAATGCTTTCGAAAGCTTTTTGAAAAGGTGTTGGTGTGAAAAGTATTTTTTTGAATTGTTTTGAAATTAGAGCAAGTATCTAGAGTCGTCTACCTACCCTAAGGAATTCGTCTGTGTAAATGTCCTTTAAAGTAGTGCCCTCCCACCATTGAGAGGTAGGTAGCACCACCGTTGGAGGTGTTCGGGTAAATTCGAGGTTCGGGACATGGTGATCACCGGAGCAATAGGAAGACACCTTAGAAGCTACCCTCATGCCAGGTTCCCGGATCATGAGGACTTACTAAGACATCCTCTACTCGACGATCACCTTTCGAGGCAAGGCAACAGTGAGGCGTACCCTAGGGGTGGTGTGTGATTTGTGTGTCAGATTCGTTTATTTTTGTCTTGTTCATGTTAAAGTGATCTAAGCGTTTGTTTTTATTTTTTTGTCATTCATTCTTGCATGCATTTATTTAACAGTTAAAAAGATGCGGAAATTAAAAGTTCCTAAACTATTACAAAGGCGCGGGTCCACATCGCCAAATTTAATCCAGGACCCGATTTGACAGAAAATAAAGAAGTAAAGTGCGAGAAATAAAATGTCTGAGTTTACAAGGCTTTGGGAGAGTTACATAAATATTTAAAAGAGGAAATAAATAAAAATGCGCGAATAGGAATTAAAATTGGAAACGAGGGCGTTGGACCCTTTTTAATGAAATTAAATTAAATGATTAAACTAATGAAATTAAAGAGAAAAAAGAAATTATTATTTTTTTTTGAGTTTTTGGTATTTATGTTTTTTATGTATTTTTATGAGAAAGATTAAATGAAATTAAAATATTAACCCTAATTCTAATTTTTTTTATTTATTAAGAAAAACATGTTAAAATTAAACCTAAAATTAATCTAATTATTTACATGCAATTTTGATTTATAAAAATAAATAATTAATTATTAGTGAAATTTATTTACAAAAAATATTAATTAAATAAATATATTTTGATTTTTATGACTTTTCTGTTTTTTACTATTTTTTATATTTTATGAAAATAAGTTAAATTAAAGGAATTAATTAAAAAAAGAAATAATTGAAATAAATAAAATAAGGAAAAGAAAGAAAATACAATACCTTGGGGGGTTTCTGTCCCCTTTTTGGAGGTGAATTGGAGTGGTTTGGCCATTTGTGTTCTGGCCTCATCATGCATAAGTTGTTCTACTTTGGCCATTTGGCTTTTGGCTTTTGGCCATTTGCGTTTTGGCCTCAACGTTCCTTAATCTTCTCAGGATGTCTGTCTCGCCACGTATTGGTGTCATGTGTAAAATGTTCTGTTTTGGCCATTTGGCTTTTGGCTTTTGGCCATTTGGCTTTTGGCCTCAACGTTCCTTAATGAACCTGCATGGGATCCTGTCTAAATCTGCAACCTCATGAACACATTAAATAAAATCATAAAAATTCAAATAAAACCAACATATGAAGAAATTTAATGTTTAGGCACAATATGGCATGTATGAATGATTATACCCTTTTGATCATGGAGATCAAATCAACTTTACCCTTACTGGAAAAGTAGTGACATGAATGCTTTTATGCCCTTTGGATCATGGAGATCAAGCCAGCCTTACCCTTACTGAAGAAGTAATAAGATGTTGGTTTGTAACTGAGATGGCTTGTTTGTAATGAGAGAGGGATTTGTAATAAGGATTTCAAGGTTTTAGGGTTCTTGAAAGAGTTTGATATTCTGACAGTGTTGTGGCAAGGTTTTTTTTTCTCTTTTCCTCCCCTTTCTCCTCTCTGGTTTGTGTGAATGAAGGTGATTATATAATGGAAATTAGGGTAAAGCAAATGGGCTTTGAATGTGCAATTGGGCCTCCAATATTCACTTGAATTCGTCACTTTCCAGGCTAAATCGCAGGGACTTAAGTGCATTTTTTGAAGTTGAAATGTGAAAACAAAATGTAGCCGACATCGAGAACTAACTCCTGTCCGAAAATCGACTCAATCGGATAAACGGTGAATTAGTTATGAATTTTTGAAGTTTCAGCTCAGACAAACTTATTTTGGGCTTCAGTGTCGACTCTGACACGTTCTTCAATAAAAAACTGGTATTGATCGGAGCATAATCCGGTCTCGACTTTTGAAGCAAAGTTGTAGATCTACGAGTCAGGTACCTTGTGTAAAAATATGAGCCCAATCCGATAAAAATTGACCGAGTTATGAATTTTCGAAGTTTCGGCCCAGATGAAATAATATTCAGCATTCAGGATTTTCAGCGTGTCACGCACTCTGAGCAAAAAATGAAGGCCTTTTGAATACCGTTTGAACTCAATACCTTCTGTGAAAATGTAACCAACTCAATTTGTGAAATTTTGGCACCGGAACCAGCTCGATACGATGAAAATCGACCAAATTATGGTTTTTTTGAACATGACGCAAATAAACTTCTGTCACAAATTTTCTGCACGAAAATACTTGATAAATCCACATTTTTGAAGACCTTCTGATCGAAATTGGCTTCCAGCCGTGAGAGATGAAAACGTAGATAATGTCAAGACGGAATTTTGGCCACCGGAACGGGTTCAAAACGAGTCACGATCTTCAAGTTATGAATTTTTTAGCGCGTAAAAACTGCACTTTCAGCACACTTTTTCACTATATTTCTTCAAGAAAACTCACACATTCGGATACCTTCTTTAAAGAATTGACTCTTGAGCCGAACCTGAATTTGAGAATACGTTATCAGAGATATCTTGGCAATAGAATACCTGAATATGACGCGTCAGGTTGGACTTGTGAATTTTTCTTGAAATGTTTTGAGAAATATGGGAGGACAAATTTTGGGGTACAATAGTTGCCCCTGTTCAATCTTCTTAAGCCTGAGGATGCAGATTGGCTGACGTGTCTTTCGTAATCCGAAGGTAGAAGATGATTGAACACTAGAGTGCCCAGAAATTTGTGCTCACATAGTAGCAGTGTGATAATGGGAATGGGCTTATAGATGCCATTTGGAGATTAATGGATAGGATGATGGGCTTATAGATGTCATGCTGAGAGATGCTGGAAGATGGTGGATGGGCTTATAGATGCCATCTGGATGTTGATCGCGTAAGAGATTCCTTAGCAAGAACTTGCGTACCTGCAAAAGAAAAAGATTACTTGACCCGTTACAGGAGCTGGTCTTCAAACTCTTTGTAGATGTGTCCTGACTGGTTACAGAAGCTGGATCTGGAGCTTCAAACGATGATGAATGAACCAGGGATGGTTACTACCTCAACAGGAACGGTGAGAGAACCTTGGATGACTTTAACCTCAACAGCAATCTTTGAGAAAATCTTGGGATGATTACTACCTCCGCAGTATCGGGGAGAGAACCATAGGCGATTACAATCTCAATAGAAATCATTGAGAAAAACCTGGAATGGAATTATCAGCTCCGCAGTATCGGGGAGAGAACCATAGGCGATTACAATCTCAATAGCAATCATTGAGAAAAACCTGGAATGGAATTATCATCTCCGCAGTATCGGGGAGAGAACCATAGGCGATTACAATCTCAATAGCAATCATTGAGAAAAACCTTGGATAACTTCTACTGAGTCTTCATCAGAAAAATCTGTTTGGGGTCGATTTAGCTGGACTAGAGAAGGCCTACGACTGGATAAGAGACAGAAAATCTTAGGGTCGATTAACTGAACCGGTCTAGGTCTTGAAATGTCTTCAACAGATACACCCTGGCAAGATTCAGGTATCGGATCCTTGAACTCTTCAGACACACCCTGGCAAGATACAGGAATCGGATCTGGTAATGTTAGTCTTCAACGGATACACCCTGGCAAGATTCAGGCATCGGATCCTCGAACTCTTCAGACACACCCTGGCAAGATACATGAATCGGATCTGGTAATGTTAGTCTTCAACGGATACACCCTGGCAAGATTCAGGCATCGGATCCTCGAACTCTTCAGACACACCCTGGCAAGATACAGGAATCGGATCTGGTAATGTTAGTCTTCAACGGATACACCCTGGCAAGATTCAGGCATCGGATCCTCGAACTCTTCAGACACACCCTGGCAAGATACAGGAATCGGATCTGGTAATGTTAGTCTTCAACGGATACACCCTGGCAAGATTCAGGCATCGGATCCTCGAACTCTTCAGACACACCCTGGCAAGATACAGGAATCGGATCTGGTAATGTTAGTCTTCAACGGATACACCCTAGCAAGATTCAGGCATCGGATCCTCGAACTCTTCAGACACACCCTGGCAAGATACAGGAATCGGATCTGGTAATGTTAGTCTTCAACGGATACACCCTGGCAAGATTCAGGAATCGAATCCTCGAACTCTTCAGACACACCCTGGCAAGATATAGGAATCGGATCTGGTAATGTTAGTCTTCAACGGATACACCCTGGCAAGATTCAGGCATCGGATCCTCGAACTCTTCAGACACACTCTGGCAAGATACAGGAATCGGATCTGGTAATGTTAGTCTTCAACGGATACACCCTGGCAAGATTCAGGCATCGGATCCTCGAACTCTTCAGACACACCCTGGCAAGATACAGGAATCGGATCTGGTAATGTTATCAACAGATACACCCTGGAGAGATTCAGGAATCGGATCTTTAGTTGCGACCATTGATGGTAATCATTTTTGTACTTTTGTCCTGAAAAGACAAGCGTTAGTTGTATGCGATGTCATGTGGTATGACATGCGAGATGCTCTCTGAATACGTGAGATTGTATGTTCATGATGCATGTATGCATGCTATAATGTATGAAGATGTTTATGAATGTATTTTTCGTCTAGGAAAGTAAATCCTTGACGGGTGCCGGGAAGTCACTCCTGGGCTGATGTTGGAGAATAGATTTTGCTTCCGCCGGGGATGATAGTTGCAAGAATACCGGTAGGAGAAGATAACTCCGTTGGGGAATAAACTTGGCGAATGGATTACTCTGCGGGGAGTAAAGTACTCTAGCCATCTTGCTGGGAAACAAAACTCTGTGGGGAGAGAGATACCGTGCTGAAATGTTGATGGTAACTTCGCTGGAGATACCATTGTTGTATTGGAAGTGTTGATAGACTTCGCTGGGGATAAGAAGAC
This sequence comes from Vicia faba, assembly GCA_948472305.1. Lineage (NCBI taxonomy): Eukaryota > Viridiplantae > Streptophyta > Magnoliopsida > Fabales > Fabaceae > Vicia > Vicia faba. The sequence continues at coordinate 332,216,514 of OX451737.1, forward strand.
TTCGTCGAGGACGCTCTTTCCTTGGCTTTTGGCTGAGGATAACCCAGTTATATCCTGGTAAGGAAATAACTCTTTGAATAAAGCCGGACGACGCGTTCGTGCTCTGCGAGGATGAGCTTCCAGAATCTACTGGGGATAAGCTTACTGCTGGGGGGATGGATTCCAACTTTCCTGGGGAACTAGATTGGACTCTCTGGGGGGAAGTTTTGAACTGTATTGGGGAAGTAACTTCACTGAATGTTTGATATACCGCCGGGGAACAATCTTTAGGCCAAGACTGTCGGGGATGCTTGTTAAGAATATACGTATACTGCTGGGGAATGTTGAGATCTGCTGGAGGATACCCAACTTCTTAAAGATTTGATAGTGGCTTGGAGAGAGCGTACTGACTGCTGACTTACTCTATGGGGAATTGAGATACCTGGTTATGTTTTCCAGCTAAACCTACCTTGGTACCTTAGTGGATAGAATAATTAGATTGTTTAGACAACTCTTTATTGCCCCTTTTTCTGAGGTGGGAGAGGAAGACCTGTGAGGTGCTTGATGACTGCCGATTGCCAACTCTTTATTGCCCCTGTTTCCATGTGAGAAGGCACCTGTGGGGTGCGGATAGTTGTTGATATACAAACCTTCTTTTGGTAGGCAGGTGACGAGATACCGGGACATAGTCGTACGCTTTGATCCCTAATTTTTACCTGGACCGCCCTTTCGGGTTTTCAGTCCACCGGGATACCCATTTTTTCCCAAGCCGCCTTTTCAGGTTTTCGACTTGCCGGGTGTACATATTTTTCCATTTTCATCCCTTATTTTTGCCCGAACCCTTTTGGTTCGCCGGGAAGCCCTTATTTTTGCCTAGGTGTATCAACCTAGCGGGTCTTCGTTTATGCGTAGTACTTTTTTCGACTATGTCCCTGTTCTCAGAATGTAGGGAGTTGCCCCTGTTAGAAGTGTTTTGTCATGCTACCAGAAGGTGTTTGATCAGGCAAGGTTCACTGTTGGACTGCCCCAAGTGACTCAGGTGGAGATTTGCCCCAGGCTATTTGGCCTTTGAGAGATTCTCCGAATCTTGATTGGACTGCCCCAGATGATGGACCATGATCATGTCATGCCCCTTGATTGGAAGTGCTTTTGTTCACTAGGTATTCGTCGTGCGAATTTCTATGCTGTTCAAACAAAAAGTCATATGCAAACAAAGTTATGTTAAAAATGCAAAGCTCATGTCTGTCTTGAAGATTTTAAAAATGCATTCTTTTTCATAAAACAAGTGAATGTTTGTAAAACGTGATGTCAACTCGTCATTTACCGTAGGCCTTAAGGAGTCAGGATACCTTTTGTAACAGTATGCTTTCGAACTAACCCATGCTTCAGCTAGGACTTTTGAGGGTTATAACGTGGCCTGGTTCACGGTTTAAGAAACAAAGGATAAAGGCTCAAATTTTATTTGTACCCACCCGCTCTTCGTGATGTTCTTCAAACCTAAACTCAGCTGATCGTATGTTAGACCTTGATTGAATTTTTGTCCTGACGTTCCAATGATGGTTCAGATATTGATGATTTATTCTGAATAAGCAGTCATTCCTTTTTTTTTGTTGAGGGTTTGTAAGACCTCTTTCTCTTTCTTGATTTTGCTATCCCTGAATTTTGCCTGAACTGTTTCTTTTGTGATTACAGTCAGCGGGATGCCCCCGTTTTGTAAGTCTCCTTCATAGGTTTTGACTTAATGGGCTTTTATTTTGAGAGATATAATGACTGCCTATCTTTATGATTATTCGGAACCAATCACTGTCTTTCTTTATTTTGTAAGGACCTCTTTGGTGCCATTTGTTATGCACTTGGATCAACTGAGAACTACCCTGCCCCAGGTTATGATTAAGGGTTTTTAAATTTCGAAAAGAAAAAACTCCTGCTTCTTTGGCTCAGAGGGGTTGACGAGGGATTCTCTTCCTTATAACTCCAGTGTTTAGGATTTGAAACAATGCCTGTACCTCATCAGCGAGGTCTGTTCAAAAGCATACTGTAAAGATCGTGGTATCGTTTTCTTCATCCTCCCTCAAGAGGCTTAGAATTTTAGATCAAGAGTTGACATCAGAAAAAATATGAAAATAATTTGCATATAGTGAATACGAATATATGGTTTCAGAACAGACATATGCGATGCATTAATGAAATAACGATGTTTAACATGAGTAAATGTTTGAACAATAAAAAAGAATTACAACTTGAACATTCGAATGAACAAAAGTTTTCTAGTCTCAGGGCTTGTCACTTCAACTGGCGAGTCTTGGAGGGATGGTAGAAAAATTCAGCCTGACCCTCTTGGGTGAACTCCAATGCCCCTTCATCAATCAGATCCTGGATCTTGTTTTTCAAAGCCCAACACTCGTTTGTATCATGTCCTGGACAGGCAGAGTGGTAGGCACACCTTTTATTGGGATCATAGACAGGAGATGCTGTGTTCTGGTTCCGGGGATGAGCCCTTAATGTTATCAGGTTCAATCTTAACAGGCGTTGTAAAGCTTGGAACAACGACATGTTGAGCTGGGTGAATTGCCTCCTGGGCTTGTCTGGCTGAAGCTGGTGAGGTTGATGCTGAATTTGTGACACTGGAGCCCTTTGAGGAGCTCTCCCCTTATCTCCTGGTCTCAAAGATGGTGGAATGATGCCTGGCTTTTTACCCTTAGACGTTTGCCACAGTTGGTTACCCTGAAGCAGTTGGTTGATGAGAACCCCGAGCTCGTCTTGTCTTTGAGCTAAACTTTGAATGGCAGTCGCCTGCCCCAGCATATGGACTTTCAATGCATCCACCTCAGGTTGCCGATGTTTCAGCCGTTCGTCCTCAGCGCTGTTCCTGACCAAAGTCTCCATGAGAAGTGTCCTTAGCTCCTCTTGCCCCTTGGATAGATTCAGGAGGATTTCCCCGAACCGAGTTTCTTGAGTAAGAAGGTCCTGGTTATCTTGTTGGGAAGCCATTGCTGGAATAAACAGCGAGAGAGGTAAGTGACCTGCAACAAGGATACCTGTTATGATGTGTATGTATGCATGCAATGTTTTCCAGGACCTCGCGGGATAAACAAGAAGACTGTTAGCATTTGAATTTGTTAGCTTGATTGGAGGAGCCCTATGTTGCTGAGAATCCTTCTTCAAGGGTCAAAAGCTCACCATTCCAGTGGGTCATAGCCCCTGACAACCTTGGCTAGGGCAACCTTCTTCAAGTGTCAAAGCTCACCATATCAAGTGGGTCATAGCCCCTGACTACCTTGGCTAGAGGAAAATAAATCCTCTTTGCCCCTTGCTGGGATAGTTGATTCACCATGACCTGCATCACAAGCCCTTGAGATCCTTGAAATGGGTTAGGATGTATGCAATGGTATGATGTTATGGTATGCATGGGGTAATGTGAGTAGCCCTGTTATGAGTCCCAATTAAGGACTGCAAACCAAAACCTGCAAGAAACTTAGTAAACCCTGTCATGAGTCCCAATTAAGGACCACAAACAAAACCTGCAAGAAACCTAGTAAGTCATGTTATGAGTCCCAATTAAGGACTATAGACAAAACCTGCAAGTAGTTCATGTGTCAGCTAACAAGCATGCAAGTAGTCAAGTACGAAGGCACACAAGTCACACAAGAGAAGCCCTTAGAGTTTAGGCCAGCATGGGGTCTAGGTATTACCCTCTTGAAGTTGGTGGGTTTAACCTGTCCTATTAGAAGTAACCGGGTTCTAAGGGTCCCAATATCACGGGATTGCTTTCATTGTTCATCGTTTCGATTTAGCCACTGAACTGGCGACCGAAATATTCCAGGAAAACAACCCTCAATTGGGTGTAGTATCGATTATCAACCAACCTCGGACTGCACCAAAGTCAGTTATCTCACTACCCTAAAGAGGCCAAGATAGTTCAATTAAGGTTCCTAAGGTCTGTTGATGCTTCACGACACCACGCGGAGGCCCCGTACTCTCCTTGACTGAACTCAAGGGTTATCGGTACACACCAAAGTGCCACATCAACGTAGCAGACTGTTTCAACCATGTCGGTATACCCCGCACAATTCCCTCACAGCCTTGTTGCTACTTTCTAAGAAGGTATCCCCCAGATCCGGGTTAGGATCTATAGAACTCCCAAGACAGTCCCACAATAATAAAGCAAGCAAGTCAATACAATTGAAAACACAGTTATGAACTATCCCTAAGGTGCACCTGTTTCCAGTGATTTCTGGTAAACAACCGCTAGTCTTCCAAACTATCGAATAATCTTTATTAACGCTATTCAATCTCTCTGGTAACTCACAGGATCGACTAGATTGATCCTAGGACTCCTTGGATATTAAGGTTACTCTCACAATCGAACAATTATTCATGGTTGCTATTGTACAAGTGTTTGGTTTATTTCGATCCCTCTCTCTAAGAGTTTAAAAATGTGGTCAAAATGTATATGAAAACTAAGTTATAGGAATAAATGCTAATTGTAATGCTGATTGAAGAGACATATAAAACTATATGAAAAATGAAGTAAATGGTTTCGATTTGCAAAACATTTAACATAAAAGGTTTCTGGAATGTAGAAGTTTAAAATGTGAGGAAAGCGTTTAATGCAAGAAATCTATAAATGATTTTAAGTAAAAGTATGCACTTGAAAAACAATATTTGAAAGTAAAGGTATTGAAAGTGTAACAGTTCTCTGAAATATAAAGTGCTCGAAACATAAAGAAAGCAGTAAAACGTAAAACTTTGAGGAAAAGACTTTGAAATGAAAAGACAGTAAATAAAGAAACTTGCAAATGTTATTCGACAAAAAGAAAAGAGGAAAGTACTGGAAATGGTAAAAAGGCTTTCATTAAGTTAGAAATACATGGTGCTATCATACATACATTTCTCTTGCATTCGTTTCCCTTGCCATGTGGTAGTTTGAATGTTATTGAGTATTTTGTATAACAGATATGACACACTGAAATCCTAATACTAAGACTTCTATTTATACTAATTCGACCCTAACGGTCTCGCTATAGGATCATGCCACGTTTCGAACATGCAAGACAATGCTTCTTTCATCTTTCCACGTGTCCCCAAATGCTCCAACACATAACTTTCAAACTTTGAAAGTCCCGCTTCCATTTGAATTTTAAATGCTTTGGTGTTTCTCCGTTTCGAACGCTCTTCCCAAACCTAACCTCGCTGTTGTTTCGAGACCCCTTTGGATATGTTCCCAAAATCACCGTTCGAAGCTTCAAGCTTTGACACACTTATTCGAAACACTGCTTCTGCAACTTCGAAATATGGCGTTTAATTCCATTTCGATCAGAACTTTTAACTCTTTTGAATTCTAAATAACATTGTCAAAATCTTCAGCCAACAAATTGCCCCTTTAAAATATGTATTTCGATCTCTTTGAGAAATACCTATTTTAAACATTTATACAAGATTTTGATAGGATTTTCGAATCATCATAACATTTAATGCATTTGACTCCAGTCACATCAATCATAGCACCTTTTGGGTTCCTTAACCGCCCAGAGTCACTTCACAGCGTGGTGCAGTTATAAGCAATGATTATTTTTAAATCACGCCTATTACCTATATCAACTTCTCGCCACCTCTTCATCACACCAACCCATGATCTCCACGTATCACACTTTTACTCGGTGGATGCTTAATCTTCTCATTATAAAACATCAACTTAATCTTCCTTTTTCTTTTATTTTTTTACACTCTAAATATTTCATACTCTGGATTTTTACTCTTCTTCTCTCATAAAACAATCTAAGCTCTCAAACAACAAAAATGTCTTCTTCCACCTCATCCCAACTCAAGAAAGTCTCCAAGAAGAAAGGAAAAACTACAGGAGCAACCATGGAGAGTAAAATCGTCACCATTCAAGGCCAATCTGCTCTTGCTCCTCAAATGATTTCCAAAGAAAAAGAAATGATGTACGCATCACAGGTACTCATCCCTACCCATGTTGCTGGTAAGAGGTTAGCCTTAAATGGCCCTCTTACAGTTTTTGAAATACTAAAGGACACCAGGACAATTTTTCCCGTATGTTATAGCTTCAAACCCTTATTCAACAAAATGGATGCCCCTAGGGCAGTAGAATCTCTTAGTTCGAATACCGTAAAAACCCCAACTGTTCCTCCCAAGGACCCATTTGTTTTGGACTATGTAAAAAGCAATTTTAAGCCATTTAGATCTTGCCCTACTTCTGATATTGCCTATCAAAACTGGTTCACGAAAGTAGAAGCCAAAAAATCCCAGCAATGGGAAGAATTAGGCATTTCTAACCTCATTAAGCTATCGAAACCTGGATTCACCTATAGCCATCCTCTGCTGTTTGCATCCCTTTATTTCTGGGATAGTACCTACAACACTTTCCATCTCCCAGGTGGAATGATTACCCCAACCTTCTTCGATATAGCGGCCATTACTGGGCTGTCGCCAGTGGGAGAAACTTATGTTCCTGACAATGAAGAGCACTCAAGCATAATTGACTTCGAAGTCAAGTTAGCCAGCTTTTCCAAATTTATCAGCCATTATCATGCTGAAGGGGACAATGTGTCTGACATAGAGCACATTGCTTTCTTGACCCTGTGGCTGTCTAGGTACGTTTTCTGCAGTAGATCCCTGCAGGTAGCTAGTAGGTTCATTCCTCTAGCTAGGGATTTACACGAAAATCGCAAAGTGTGCCTAAGTGAATTACTCTTAGTTGACCTCTATGAGAGCCTGAGGTCAGCTGTTTTGAGCCTCAAATCCCACACCCCCAAAAATATTCTATTAGCTGGCCCATTTTGGTTACTTCAACTATGGCTAAATGCCATGTTCGAACCTTCTTTATCAACCGCCAACACCATAGATGAGCAAGATTCGGAAATAAGTGATAGGATAGTCGAAGGCACTAGGCTTCGAAGACTAACTCCTAATGATGACAAGGATGACTTCAAGGTTCAATTCTCGAAGTACATCATGATACTCTCAAAAAGGCAAAAGTTTGAAGAGAGCATGGCGCCTTTTGCTTCGAGGGCTCATGGACCTTCTTGGTTCACCATGGCTCTCTCAGAAGCCATCAAGAGCAAGGAGATCCAAGATGTATGGAGAGCTTTCTTGCTTCCTAGACTCATCTCTTCAAGGATAACCCCAGCTAAGAACCAAATTCTTCTCTTTGCCTACCAACCAAACTTCGTTTCGAGGCAGTTTGGCTTATGCCAACTGATTCCTGAACCTTTGTTCCAAACTGAGAGCGCCATCACATCTGGTCGAACTTTCAAGGCAAGGGAAGCCAAGATCCAGCAAGAACAATATCAAGGCTTTGCCCAATTTGAGCTGATAGCCTTCGAACCTACCCATCTCGCGGCTAAAGGATTTCTGGAGTGGTGGATTAAGTTTTATCAAACTTGTATGTTCGATACACTTACAATTCGACAGAAACTAATTGATGCCTTCGATGTGCAGGTACCAGCAAAGAAAGGTATGTTTACTCATGCCAAAGAGATAAAAGCTTTTCAAAATTATTTTGAAACTACTTACGACCCCACGCGCTTGGACTCCACTGTGCATCAAGCAGCTGAGACCTTGAAGGAAAAATTTAAACAAAAAGTTTCTAAGCTAAAACTTCCTTCAGGGCTGTCACCTGAGGATAGGTATAGGTTGGCATTCGAAATGCATCCACCTAAATTTCCCAGATTACCTACCTCAGAACTGGCTCTGGCTTGGTTTCCCCCATATCCATGGTGGTTTACTTGCAAAGAGATGTTCAAATATCTTCAAAGGAAACCAAAGCCATCTGAGATTGTGACATGGGCTCGATACTGGCTTCATGATTTCCCAGGACACCTTCGATACGACCTTTCTGCCATGTCAATTAAATCTGATCAAGGCACATGTGCGAATGCTTGGGAAAAATCCCAAATGTCTTTTATTTTCCATATCTTTAACCTTTGCTTTAATTGTTTTGGTTTTCAGCTATCAGGATAAAGACCGCTGCCTCGAAATCGAAGGAAGGGAGTGCCTCTCAAGCCTCCATCGAAACTACCGAAAAAGCTAATCCACCCGAAACAACTACTACTGCTGCAACTACAACAATAACAATAACGCCAACAACAACAAGTGCCCCAATTCCAACGGTAATCACTTAGTTTTTTATGCTTCGAATTCACTCAAGCTCTTTATATCTAACTCCGTAAAAATTCGTTCAAACCAACAAGCTTCCTCCCACTACTCCCAAGAAGCGGAAACCAAGCACTACTGGGGAAGATCCCACTGCTGGAGGAAACTCAAATACTGCTTCGAAGAAGAAGCTAAAGAAAGCTACACCTAAAAGCACTGTTCCGACTAGTGTCTCTGGACTCGACTCCAGGGATGCTGCTCCCTTACCTAAATCCAAAAATCCACCTTCGACCTCCAACCCACCGTTGGAACGCATAGCTAGTAACCTCTCCTCTGAGGGTCCACAGGTAAATCGAACTTCTTCTAAAAATGTTTAACTTCTTATTACCTTGGTGAATGTCTTTCTTTAACATTCTGCTGCTCCTTGCAGAATATCTTGAATCCCACTTCTACCATTTCGACCTCACCGTCCAGAGCTGCCGCTCCGCTTAACTCCTCTCCTCAAGGAGATTCCAGCAATTTGGTCCAAAACAAAGGTTCTTCCAATGTGGCGGTTTTGGCTGGAACTTCTGAACAGCCAGATGACCAAGGTACCTCCATTCCTCTGAAAGAGGTGAACGAAACGATACTTCAAAGGTCTGCAGAGGATTCACAAAGGGTTCTTCAAAAGTCCCCTCTTGAAACTCTTCAAGAGGACCCAAAGGATACTCAGACTGAAGAAGAAAAAGCTGATTCTGGGCGAGGCTTCGAAGAATCTGCAGACGAAGAATCTGAGGAGGAAAACGCCAATGACGAGGAAGACGTCAATGATGGTTCGACTGCCGGGACGGAGTCTAACGCACATAGCGGCGAAAAGGATGGTATCGAAGTGGTAGATTTAGACGAAGATGAAGAAGACCAAGAGCACGAAGCAAATGAAGGGGATGGTGATGCCATCAACGAAACCCTAGAGGTTGAAAAAAACGTGGTTCCCCTACGCGTGGAATTCCCCCAATCCTCTCCATCTCGAATGACTGACGAGGAACTGGCATTCTTGAGGCGAAATGACCCCATTGGGTATATGAAGGCAAAGTTGGCTCAGAGGGACGTTCCACTCGCTAGGGCTGGCACAAGTTCAATCAGCTATCCTCTTCCCACAGATGAAAGAGTTGTTCTTCTCAACAAAATTAGGAGAACTATTCTCAATGTGGATATATTCAAAGTGCTTAAGCAAGATAGTACTGCTTGCTATACTATGAAGGAGCTGCTCACAAAGGTTAATCTTTCCAACTGCTCTTTGCCAGTTAGTACTCTCTTGTTTGATCTTCAGAATTTACTGGACAACGTAACTGGCTACCTTCTCCAAGACGAATCTGCTGCCAAGAAGGTTCACGAGAAACGCATTGCTATGGATGCCGCTTATGAACAAGCTTCGAAGCTTTCTCAAGAAGCTGAGGATCAGGCTATGCATCTGAAGCAGGCGAAAACTGAATATGAGGCTCGAGCTGAGTCCATTCTTATTTGGGAAAGGCAGATTCTGGAACTTCAGCAGAAAGTTAAGGAGGCTAAGGAACAACAACTAGCCTTCGAAACTAATCCTGCAGGTAACCAATTCGAAGAGCTTCTCAACCAGGGGCTTGCAGAAATGGAGACTGCAGAACAACTTAAAGGAGGAGTGGCAACCTTGGAAGGTGCCAGGCGGTTTGCTCAGCAGAAACTTGAAACATTTCGAAGCACCTTTAATCGATTGAAAAATAATGTTTATTTCTAGATTTTTATGTCTATCTGACCATAACTTTGGTTTTTTACATGTAATATTCGAACAACGCCATTTTGGCATTCTATCTTGCCATCTTGGCTCTTTATAATATTTTGTTTACGTTGTTATTATTCGAATCTCCCGCAGGCTTGGCTTATATTTCTTTAAATATTTCCCATTAACCTTTAGGACACGTTTATCATCCAAGAGTTCTTCGAATTCGTATGCATTATTTGAGAATACTTTTAATATTCGAAAAGGTCCTTCCCAATGAGGTGACCATTTACCTAATGCTTTGTTCTTCTTATCCATAGGCAATATGACTCTCCAAACCAAGTCATTAATAACGAATACTTTTTTCTTCACCCTTTTATTGTATGTTCTGGCCACTCTTTCTTTTTGCCTCATCAAAATTTCCAACGCATGTAACCTAATTTCGTCCAACTCAACTAATTCATTCATCATCATTTCCCAATATAATGCAGCTGGAATTTCGTTTTGTTTCTGGATTCGAACTGATTGCAGATGAATTTCTACTGGTAACACTGCATCATGGCCGAATGTAAGTTGGAAAGGCGTAGTGTTAGTGGCTTCCTTGGGAGATGTTCTACAAGCCCATAACACTTGGTCCAGAGTTTTGTGCCAAATTCTTGGCTTCTTGCCAATATGCTTCTTGATTAATCCTATTATTACTTTATTTGCTGCTTCGACTTGTCCGTTTGCTTGAGCATAGTATGGTGTTGATGTTAGCAATCTAAACCCCATTTCTTGGGCAAATCCTTGCATCTTTCTACCAGTAAATACAGAGCCTTGGTCTGTAGTTATACTTTCTGGCAATCCAAACCTATAGATAATGTGCTTTTGTATAAATTCGATAATTGCCTCTTGATCAGCAACTACCAGAGGTATAGCTTCGATCCATTTGGTAAAATAATCTACTCCTACCAAGATATATTTCTGACCTTTGGATGAAGCAGGATTTATCTCCCCTATCAGATCCAATGCCCATCCTCTGAATGGCCATGGTTTGATGATCGAATGCAACTCACTTGCAGGGGCGTGTTGAATTCCTGCATGTTTGACATTCCTCACATCCTTTAGCAAAGTCTATGCAATCTTTGAGCATGCTAGGCCAATACAAACCATATCGAAATAGCAGCCATTTCATTTTATGGCCTGCTTGGTGTGCCCCACATGCCCCATTATGGACTTCAGACAATGCTAAATATGCCTCACTTTCTCCTAGGCATTTCAATAATACACCCTCTTGGGTCTTTTTGAACAATTCGTTCCCCATGAGGAGATATGACAATGCTCTATATTTTGTTTTTCTATCCACCTTTAGAGATGGGTCTGCTAAATAACTCTTTAATGGACTTCGCCAATCTGTATCTGACAAAGTATTTATGGCTAAAATTTCGAATCCCTGTTTCTCAGCATATCCCAATCTCATACTTTCCAGATCCGATGGTGTGAATCTAGTAGCCATAACTCTTCCCCTTATTTCGACCAAATCCTTAAGATTCTTGGTAGATACTCTATAACCTGAAGCCAACTGCGCTAAGTCATTTGCTTCTTGGTTTTCTAATCTTGGTATGTGTTGAATATCCATGTATTCAAACTTTCTTAATAGCCTATTGACTATGACGAAGTATACCATTAAATTTTCCTTTATGCACTTGTATTCTTTTGTGATTTGTTTGACCACCAATTCAGAGTCTCCTTTAATTTCGACTCTGGTTGCCCCCAATTCCAACAAAGCTTCAAGTCCAACAATGAGCGCTTCATACTCAGCTTCGTTGTTCGAACAACGGGGACCATCCAATTTATACTTGAATTTTGTTGGAATTCCTTCAGGAGAAATTAGAAGGACTCCAACACCACTTCCATTTCTGTGGGTTGAACCATCAAAGTACAATTTCCATGGTTGCATTTCGACGTAACTCATGCTTGTCGGCTCAACCAACGAATGATCCACAATAAAATCGGAAATCACTTGACCTTTCATAGCTTTTAAGGGCATGAACGTCAATGAATATTCTGTTAAGGCCAGAGCCCACTTTCCAACTCTACTATGCATTATTGGCTTTGAAAGCATATGTTTAATGACATCGAAGTGAGACGAAACATAAACATCAACAGGTTTTATATAATACTTGAGTTTCATACAAGAGAAATATAAACAGAGACATAGCTTTTCTAAATTGCTATATCTGGTCTCTGCATCATTTAGCACTCTACTTAAATAGTATATGGCCCTTTCGACGCCATTGTCATCCTCTTGTGCTAACATACTACCTATGCTAACTTCAGAGGCAGATATGTACAATCTCATGGGCTTCCCCCATGATGGTGGAGACAAAATAGGAGGCTGGGAAAGATATTCTTTTATTTTGTCAAACGCCTCCTGGTGAGCTTCGTTCCATTCGAAGGCCTGACCTTGCTTCAGACGAAGTAACGGAGAGAAAGCTTGGGTCCTTCCACTCAGGTTCGAAATGAATCTTCTGAGGAAGTTAACTTTCCCTAGTAGAGATTGCAACTCCCTTTTTAACGCAGGTGCTTTCGTCTCCATTATGGCTTTGGTTTTGTTCTGGTTGATTTCAATTCCTTTCTTGTGGACCACAAAACCAAGAAAATCTCCAGCCTGCACAAAAAATGCACATTTAAGGGGATTCATTTTTAAGCCATGTTTTCGCATTCGTTCGAATGATTGGCTTAAATGATGCAAATGTGCTTCTGCAGATATAGATTTGATGACTATATCATCAATATACACCTGCATGAAGGTTTCGATGAAGTCATGAAAGATTGAATTCATCGCCCTTTGATAAGTTGCCCCAGCATTTTTTAAACCAAAAGGCATCACCACCCATTCGTAGGTGCCTAAGGCTCCTGGGCAACGAAATGCTGTTTTTGCAACATCTTCTTCAGCAATGAAAATCTGGTTATATCCAGAGTATCCATCTAACATGCTCAAGTATTCGAATCCTGCAGCAGAATCTACTAGCATTTCTGCCACGGGCATGGAATACTCATCCTTAGGGGTCGCAGTATTTAAATCCCTAAAATCTATGCAAATTCTTAAAGAACCATTTTTCTTAATAACAGGTACTATGTTTGCTAACCATTCAACGTACCTTGTTGTTCTGATGAATTTGCAGCGCAGCAACCTTTCGATCTCAGCTTTAATTTTTGTGAGAACCGCTGGTGCGAATCTTCTGGGAGTTTGTTTGATGGGCCTCTTACCATCTTTGATTGGCAGTCTATGTTCGACCAACTCCCTCTTTAAACCAGGCATCTCATCATAATCCCATGCGAAACAATCTTTATTTTCCTTAAGGACTTCGATCACTTTTTCCTTGAGGCCTGGGCTAAGTTTAGCACTTACGTAAGTTACTCTTTTCGTTTTTTCATCCCCTGAGTTGACTTCTTCGAGCAGGTCCTGTGCCAACATTTTGACACCTGAGTTTATGGGGTCCCTTTCGAAGCCTAAGGGTTCTTTGTCATAGATGGCATCCAACCTTTGATCCATCTCCAACTCTTTGATGGGTGAGCATTTCGAACCCCCCCCCCACTAACTTCATTCGTCTTTACAGTTGATTCATTTATTTCAGCCTCTAAGGCCGCTTTCGATTCATTCTCAGCCATATAGGCCGAAATCCTTTCGAAGAAGGTAGACTCAGTCATGGTTAAGGTTGTCGAAGTCCCAGCCTGCTGGCCGTTTTTGTATAGCACCTTCAACTTCCTCTTCTTCACTGATTATTGTTCTATCCCAGAAAAGACCATCATGACGAAGTGTCATGTAGTAGTGGGCGTTTCTAGTTTCATTCATCTCATCGTTTGGAACACATGGAGCAATCTTTTCCAGATTTTTATCATAATCCCTTTTGTCAACTAAATTGACAGTTGACATAAAGTAACTCTGGTCTGCTTCAATGTTTTCCACGATTCCGTCATCTCTCCACAGAACTAGTCGTTGATGCATTGACGAAGGAACTGCCCTCACGCCATGGATCCACTCTCTTCCTAGCAGTAGGTTATAGTTGGCCTTGGCTTCGATAACCATAAACATGGTGGGCCTGCAACTTGAGCCTATTGTCAATTCCAACTGGACCACCCCCAGTGTTTTGCCCACTTTTCCCTCATAATTGGATAGAACCATATTATGGGGCTTGATATCTCCTTCGCGGATCTCTAACCTTTTTAGCATGAAATGGGGAATCAGGTTGACTGCCGCACCCCCATCCACTAGAACTTTGTTCACACCATGGACACCTACTTTCGCCCGAATGAAAAGTGGCTTGAGATGATTCTTCATTGCAGGCTCTGGACGTTCGAAGAACGCATTTTGTTCCTCAACAGCCCCATTGTCCATCACGTAGTAGCACACGAGCCTATGTTTCATTAAGTCTGTGGTGTCTTCCTCCTCATATTCATTGATTTCGGTTTCCTGCCCAAATTCGCAGGGAAGCACAGACACCACGTTACAGTTCAGGTTGAATGAAGACTCCCCCTCCGATTCGAAGTTATCTGTTATCATATCTTTGTCCTCTTCCGGGCCTGGAGTGTATTCCTTTGGTTCGTCTCGTTGGTCTTCAGAAAAAAGCCTCCTATTGACTGGAGGTTTCTCTTCAGTCTGATTTTTTGGTTTGTTGGTGCTCGATTCACCTTGTATCTTCGTTGAAGTATCCCCTTTGTTTGCCACAGCTTCTCTCTCAGCCTTTCGAATCCTTTGCTGTCTGCGCCACTGGGATCTTGACATGGGGTTCCTTCCTTTGTAATTCTCTAATCTCACTTCCTCCCTTTTTTGTGTATTGAATTGCCTCCTGTATGTCACAGCATGGCGTGCATTTCGCTCAGCACTCCTCCATTTGTCTTTGCCTTTGTCATTTCTGACTTGTAGCCATCTATCGGTTGGTACTTCAGCAGGGAGTTTGAAAGTCACTCTTCGAGCAACTTTGGGGTGAGGGCTATCAGGTCTTTGCTGTTTGTATCTGCTGTCGAAACGCGGGCCCATCTGGGCAGTTTCTTGATGGTTCCAGCAAGGGGCGAAGGGGATCGTTTCGAAGGCCCTGGCCATGCTTTGGTCATACACAGCAGAACACCTTGGGCAAACCAAGCACTTAGTTGCCCCTTTGTAGCAGCGAAAAACAAACTCCAACAAACTCTCTCCAGCCTTGGGATAGCACCTAAAAAGTTGGTTATCCTGGCGCCAATTGTTGCCAGTTCGAGCCCTCTGTACCCTTTCGAAATTTGCAGCAATTCTTTGGTTGCAGAGGATGCTGCACCTAGGGCACAATATCATGCCTGGATCTCCTTTGTGGCATGTCATGAGATAGTCTTTGAGAGTAGCATCTCCAGTGTGATTATCCCCCATTCTGTGCTTTTCTTTTTCTAAGTATTTTTCCACTTCCTCCATCTCAGAACGGGGTCTTTCCATATCCACCATATTTATTTCCACATCCCCCTCTTTAGTTTCGTCATCGCCCCATCCTGTGGGCTTTATATCTTCGATCTGGACCTTCGAACTTTCTGGGGCAGAATATTTGACCAGATAGTCAAATTTTCCACTGGGTTCCCCTAGAGTGTCCCATATTTCCTTCTGAAGGGGAACTGGCTGCGTAATTTGGACTTTCTCCAATTCCAGCCTCAAGCCTTCAGTGACTTGTGTCAATCCTTCGTTTTGATTCCCTTGGCCTTCAGTAGCCTGGGTTTCTCCTGCAACAGCCACAGGTGCAGCAATCGAAGTGTCTGGCGTATTCTGGATGTCTTCAGTGACTTCCTCGCTGACTTCGACCATCACCCAGTTTTCGACTCCAGTGTCCTTCTCTCCTGTTAGGGCGTCGCTTCGATCAGTTTCCACCATGTTGACCTCTCCAATGCATGCAGGCTCGGAGTAGTTGGTGTCTGCGACGTCCAAAGGATCTTCGTCCACTTTCATCTTCACCTTGTCAGCAAACTTTAGTCTGCCATCTTTGATCGCGTTTTGAATCAAGTCCCTGAAAAGAAAACATTGTGAGGTCTTGTGGCCTAGGAAACTATGATATTTGCAAAATCCCCTTTTCTTCCTCTGATCCAAGGGAGGTATTTTGACATTTGATGGCACAATTAGTTGGCCATCCTTGACAAGCAAGTCAAAAATTTCGTCACACTTAGTGACGTCGAAGGTATAAACCTTCTTTGGAAACTTGTCACTTTTCTCATTTTCAACAATATCTTTCCCTTTCGTGGGAACTAACCTTTTGCAGGAGTAAGGCGGGGCCTGTTTTAATTCAGCGAGGTCGATTTCGACCTCTTCGAATTCGAATTCAGGATATTCTTCTACTTCCTCAGTCCCAACATAGGAAATCCTTTCTTTCTTACTATTCTTAAAGACTCTGGCTTTTTCAGCTTTTAGTCTTTCGACCTGTCGAACCCTATCGGCTAATTGAGCCATATCCCTCAAATACTGAGTATCTAATTTCTTTCGAATAGAATAATCCAAACCCCCAGCGGCCATTTCGACTAACTCATGTTCAGGCACTACTGTGTAACATCTGGATTTTAACAGCCTAAATCTATTCAAATGATCATCTATGGGTTCAGTGAACTTTCTCTTAACACTGGCCAATTCCTTCAAACTTATTTTCGATTGTCCCATGTAAAATTGTTCATGGAATAATCTCTCTAAAAGGGTCCAAGTGTCAATAGACCCAGGAGGCAACGTGGTAAACCAAGTGAAGGCGTTTTTTGTCAAGGAACTTGGGAAGTATTTGATCCTGAGATCTTCATTATTGGCTATATCTCCCGCTTCGGTTAGATATCTCGCTATGTGTTCGACTGTTGACTCGTTGGTATCCCCAGCGAACTTTGTAAATTTAGGGACTTTGTACCCCCTTGGTAAATCAGTATGCATTATACAATCCAATATAGGAGAAGCGTAATTTGGCCTCCTCATTCCCGTATTGAGGCCATTCTGGGCCATGATCCTCTCTATCATGGTGGTTAGGTTATTTTCTGCCACGATGTTATCGTTTCGAATCCTATGAACGACGGCATCGGCATCTTGATTTCGACCAACCAAAACCACTCCCCTAGGTTGTTCTTCTCGAAATTCTGGGGCTTCTGGCCTTTCGATCCTTGCCCCTGGTTCCATAACTTCCCTTTGTGGGCCTGGAATTATTGGGGCTTCTAACCTTGGTGCTCTGGCCCCTAAGTTAGCTTCTTCTCTGGGTGGTCTATGAATTGGGTCGTTAGCGATTTGCTCTATAACAGGCATGTTTGTTCGAAATCCCGCCTGGTTCTGCCTACGCCTTTCTGTGGGAGCAAAGAAATCTGCTATTCGACTCATATTGTCAGCGTTTTCCCTGTTCGTCACAGTCACATTCTGAACTATTGGGGCAAATATTTCCTGCATGGTTTGCGCTAACACCCCTATCATATTGTGGTTGCTGTCATCCATCAATTGCCTAAAAGCCAACTGGTTATCTGTGGTTAGGATAGGCAACGTGCTATAACCCACTGACCCTTGGTTATTTGTCATAAATTGGTTCGCCCCAGACCCAGATCCTAGTTGTGGGGATGAATTCGATGTGGAATTGTGTAAGCCTGCCATAAAAGATGTTGGCATTCCGTAAGAAGAACTTCTAATTCTATTCCCATCGAAGTCGGGTGGTCTAGTTAATGGTGTGGCGAAATGGGATTGTGTTCCTGGTGGTGGAACGAATCCCCCAGGGTAGCCCATAGTTCCAGTATTTCCTAAGATCGAACTGTTAGTTGATATGCCACTTACTCCATTGGTGGCTGTGTTACTGGTTGAAGATGCAACAGACTGTGCATTCGAAGGGATTACATTAGATGTTCCGCTCGAAATGGACGCGTTAGTGCCTGTTGCATGTGGGCCACCTTGGTCTCCTTGTTGATTGTCTGAATTAGACATTTTGTCCAAACGTTTTCTTCTGGATAAAGGTTAGTTGCTGTTGGTTATCTTACCACTTCTCAGGTTCATAAAACAACAAACTTCTCAGGTTCCTACGTTTTTGGGATGGCTACGTCTCGACAATCCTTAATTCTGATATCCAACTATTGGTCCCACCGGGTGTGCCAATTTGTTTCCAGTGATTTCTGGTAAACAACCGCTAGTCTTCCAAACTATCGAATAATCTTTATTAACGCTATTCAATCTCTCTGGTAACTCACAGGATCGACTAGATTGATCCTAGGACTCCTTGGATATTAAGGTTACTCTCACAATCGAACAATTATTCATGGTTGCTATTGTACATGTGTTTGGTTTATTTCGATCCCTCTCTCTAAGAGTTTAAAAATGTGGTCAAAATGTATATGAAAACTAAGTTATAGGAATAAATGCTAATTGTAATGCTGATTGAAGAGACATATAAAACTGTATGAAAAATGAAGTAAATGGTTTCGATTTGCAAAACATTTAACATAAAAGGTTTCTGGAATGTAGAAGTTTAAAATGTGAGGAAAGCGTTTAATGCAAGAAATCTATAAATGATTTTAAGTAAAAGTATGCACTTGAAAAACAATATTTGAAAGTAAAGGTATTGAAAGTGTAACAGTTCTCTGAAATATAAAGTGCTCGAAACATAAAGAAAGCAGTAAAACGTAAAACTTTGAGGAAAAGACTTTGAAATGAAAAGACAGTAAATAAAGAAACTTGCAAATGTTATTCGACAAAAAGAAAAGAGGAAAGTACTGGAAATGGTAAAAAGGCTTTCATTAAGTTAGAAATACATGGTGCTATCATACATACATTTCTCTTGCATTCGTTTCCCTTGCCATGTGGTAGTTTGAATGTTATTGAGTATTTTGTATAACAGATATGACACACTGAAATCCTAATACTAAGACTTCTATTTATACTAATTCGACCCTAACGGTCTCGCTATAGGATCATGCCACGTTTCGAACATGCAAGACAATGCTTCTTTCATCTTTCCACGTGTCCCCAAATGCTCCAACACATAACTTTCAAACTTTGAAAGTCCCGCTTCCATTTGAATTTTAAATGCTTTGGTGTTTCTCCGTTTCGAACGCTCTTCCCAAACCTAACCTCGCTGTTGTTTCGAGACCCCTTTGGATATGTTCCCAAAATCATCGTTCGAAGCTTCAAGCTTTGACACACTTATTCGAAACACTGCTTCTGCAACTTCGAAATATGGCGTTTAATTCCATTTCGATCAGAACTTTTAACTCTTTTGAATTCTAAATAACATTGTCAAAATCTTCAGCCAACAGCACCTCACTTTAAGTTTATTCCCCAGCAGAGTCGCCAGTTCTGTGATCGGTGGATCTGGAACTGACTGTTTAACGCTGGTTCGCGAAATGTCGCGGTAAGCAAGAGTCGCCACTGTCTTTTATTTTCTCCAAATGGAAAGGACAAAAGCACAGAAAAATTCCTTAAAGAGATTGCTCTCGGTTCGGGAGATAGGTTATAGAAAGGGAAGGTGTTAGCACCCTTTTTATCCATGGTTATCCATGGGCTCTTAGATACTTGCTCATTTGTGTTTTCAAAAATGGTTTGTTTGCTTTTCAACTGTGGGTTTTAAAAAGTTTCTTTGAAAATTCTAGTTTGACTCTTGTATCGGTCCTCAAGAGTGTTTGAAAAAATGCTTTCGAAAGCTTTTTGAAAAGGTGTTGGTGTGAAAAGTATTTTTTTGAATTGTTTTGAAATTAGAGCAAGTATCTAGAGTCGTCTACCTACCCTAAGTAATTCGTCTGTGTAAATGTCCTTTAAAGTAGTGCCCTCCCACCATTGAGAGGTAGGTAGCACCACCGTTGGAGGTGTTCGGGTAAATTCGAGGTTCGGGACATGGTGATCACCGGAGTAATAGAAAGACACCTTAGAAGCTACCCTCATGCCAGGTTCCCGGATCATGAGGACTTACTAAGACATCCTCTACTCGACGATCACCTTTCGAGGCAAGGCAACAGTGAGGCGTACCCTAGGGGTGGTGTGTGATTTGTGTGTCAGATTCGTTTATTTTTGTCTTGTTCATGTTAAAGTGATCTAAGCGTTTGTTTTTATTTTTTTGTCATTCATTCTTGCATGCATTTATTTAACAGTTAAAAAGATGCGAAAATTAAAAGTTCCTAAACTATTACAAAGGCGCGGGTCCACATCGCCAAATTTAATCCAGGACCCGATTTGACAGAAAATAAAGAAGTAAAGTGCGAGAAATAAAATGTCTGAGTTTACAAGGCTTTGGGAGAGTTACATAAATATTTAAAAGAGGAAATAAATAAAAATGCGCGAATAGGAATTAAAATTGGAAACGAGGGCGTTGGACCATTTTTAATGAAATTAAATTAAATGATTAAACTAATGAAATTAAAGAGAAAAAAGAAATTATTATTTTTTTTTTGAGTTTTTGGTATTTATGTTTTTTATGTATTTTTATGAGAAAGATTAAATGAAATTAAAATATTAACCCTAATTCTAATTTTTTTTATTTATTAAGAAAATCATATTAAAATTAAACCTAAAATTAATCTAATTATTTACATGCAATTTTGATTTATGAAAATAAATAATTAATTATTAGTGAAATTTATTTACAAAAAATATTAATTAAATAAATATATTTTGATTTTTATGACTTTTCTGTTTTTTACTATTTTTTATATTTTATGAAAATAAGTTAAATTAAAGGAATTAATTAAAAAAAGAAATAATTGAAATAAATAAAATAAGGAAAAGAAAGAAAATACAATACCTTGGGGGGTTTCTGTCCCCTTTTTGGAGGTGAATTGGAGTGGTTTGACCATTTGTGTTCTGGCCTCATCATGCATAAGTTGTTCTACTTTGGCCATTTGGCTTTTGGCCATTTGCGTTTTAGCCTCAACGTTCCTTAATCTTCTCAGGATGTCTGTCTCGCCACGTATTGGTGTCATGTGTAAAATGTTCTGTTTTGGCCATTTGGCTTTTGGCTTTTGGCCATTTGGCTTTTGGCCTCAACGTTCCTTAATGAACCTGCATGGGATCCTGTCTAAATCTGCAACCTCATGAACACATTAAATAAAATCATAAAAATTCAAATAAAACCAACATATGAAGAAATTTAATGTTTAGGCACAATATGGCATGTATGAATGATTATACCCTTTTGATCATGGAGATCAAATCAACTTTACCCTTACTGGAAAAGTAGTGACATGAATGCTTTTATGCCCTTTGGATCATGGAGATCAAGCCAGCCTTACCCTTACTGAAGAAGTAATAAGATGTTGGTTTGTAACTGAGATGGCTTGTTTGTAGTGAGAGAGGGATTTGTAATAAGGATTTCAAGGTTTTAGGGTTCTTGAAAGAGTTTGATATTCTGACAGTGTTGTGGCAAGATTTTTTTTTCTCTTTTCCTCCCCTTTCTCCTCTCTGGTTTGTGTGAATGAAGGTGATTATATAATGGAAATTAGGGTAAAGCAAATGGGCTTTGAATGTGCAATTGGGCCTCCAATATTCACTTGAATTCGTCACTTTCCAGGCTAAATCGCAGGGACTTAAGTGCATTTTTTGAAGTTGAAATGTGAAAACAAAATGTAGCCGACATCGAGAGCTAACTCCTGTCCGAAAATCGACTCAATCGGATAAACGGTGAATTAGTTATGAATTTTTGAAGTTTCAGCTCAGACAAACTTATTTTGGGCTTCAGTGTCGACTCTGCCCCGTTCTTCAATAAAAAACTGGTATTGATCGGAGCATAATCCGGTCTCGACTTTTGAAGCAAAGTTGTAGATCTACGAGTCAGGGACCTTGTGTAAAAATATGAGCCCAATCCGATAAAAATTGACCGAGTTATGAATTTTCGAAGTTTCGGCCCAGATGAAATAATATTCAGCATTCAGGATTTTCAGCGTGTCACGCACTCTGAGCAAAAAACGAAGGCCTTTTGAATACCGTTTGAACTCAATACCTTCTGTGAAAATGTAACCAACTCAATTTTTGAAATTTTGGCACCGGAACCAGCTCGATACGATGAAAATCGACCAAGTTATGATTTTTTTGAACATGACGCAAATAAACTTCTGTCACAAATTTTCTGCACGAAAATACTTGATAAATCCACATTTTTGAAGACCTTCTGATCGAAATTGGCTTCCAGCCGTGAGAGATGAAAACGTAAATAATGTCAAGACGGAATTTTGGCCACCGGAACGGGTTCAAAACGAGTCACGATCTTCAAGTTATGAATTTTTTAGCGCGTAAAAACTGCACTTTCAGCATACTTTTTCACTATATTTCTTCAAGAAAACTCACACATTCGGATACCTTCTTTAAAGAATTGACTCTTGAGCCGAACCTGAATTTGAGAATACGTTATCAGAGATATCTTGGTAAAAGAATACCTGAATATGACGCGCCAGGTTGGACTTGTGAATTTTTCTTGAAATGTTTTGAGCAATATGGGAGGACAAATTTTGGGGTACAACACTCGGCTTTGATCTTCTCAGACATCTCTGGACGCATACGGCAGACCTTTTGCTTAACCGGAGGGCAGTCTTCCTTATTAGGCAAGTGATGGACCACAATATCGGTATCCAACCCGGACATGTCTTCGTAGGACCAGGCAAAGATCTCCATATAATCATGTAGCATCTGAGTCAACCGTTGCTTCACGCTGAGCTCTAGGTTGGCACCAATCTTTACCTCTTTCCTGTCTGCCTCAGTACCCAAGTTTATTATTTCCACTGGCTCTTCGTGTGGTTGAATTGCCCTCTCTTCCTGGAGTAACAGTCTTGCAAGCTCGCCAGGCACTTCGCAATCATCTTCACCTTCGTCTTCGGCTAAGTTGATCGGATTTTCGAAGTCATAACTGGCAGTAGCAGAGTCGTTACCAGTGAGATCCAGAGTGGATTGGAACCTGTATGAGTGAGTGTGTGTAAATACAGCTGTTTTGAAAAATATGTAAAGGAAGGAAAGACAGAAAAGGAGCATAAGATTTGAAATGCGAGAAAACGTCCAAGATTTTCATTTATGATATATGAAATGACAATTTATATGCCCTCACAAATGAAACCACGGTGCCTCGGGTAAGACACCGGGCCATAGAGTTTATTTATTGTTTATTACAAATAACAAAACAAAGAAGTTTATTACTGCGTAACAAAATTAACAGGAGTATGGTCTTTGACAATCCAATTGGTCAATCCGCCTTCAGTCGTCGGGTAGATCCAATTATTGAACTCAGCTTCATCCACTTCATTATCCTCCCCAACAGCATTCACTCCTGGATTTGTGATGAGCACAGGAGGTCTTCTGGTCTTCGCCTTCCGCATAGCTTTCTGACCCTCTGCAGTAAAACCCAGTCCAAATTTTTCAGTTTTCTGTGTAAAGTCGGGAAGCCTACCCCAGTTAGCACATTCACCTTTCTGAACCATAGCCCGGGCATCCTTCAGGGAAGCCATCTTCAGAGGAACATCCTCTTCGACCGTTGTTTCTGCTGCTGCTGAAATTGGAAGTACCTCTTCGAAATGCTGAAAGGGGGTTTCAATAAACTCCCCGTCCATCTCAATGTATCTGAAAGAATTCAAATGGCTCACCATATACTCCTCCTCTCCCTGCACAGTGACGATCTTCCCTCTGACAGGGTATTTCAGCTTCTGGTGCAAGGTAGAGGTCACTGCCCCAGCTTTGTGGATCCAAGTTCGACCCAGTAGACAAGAATATGATGGACGGATATCCATCACATAAAAAGTAGAGTCAAACACCTGAGAGCCCACACGAATAGGAATGTCAACCTCTCCATGAACCATCCTTTTTGAACCGTCAAAGGCCCTGACGATGATATTGCTGGGTTTCAGTTCCAAGCCTTCACAATCCAAACGGTCTAAAGCCTTCTTGGGTAGCACATTCAAACAAGAACCAGTATCCACCAATACATGTGCCAGAGTAGTGCCCCTGCATTCAATAGAGACATGCAGGGCGTCATTGTGGTCTCTTCCCTTTGCAGTCAGGTCAGCATCTGAGAAACCCAAGCCATTGTCTGCTGTCAGATTTGCTACGCAATCAGTGAACTGGACTGCAGATGTCTCCTGTGGCACATGGGCCGTCTTGAGAAATGAGATCAAGGCCTTAGCATGGGCCTCTGAGCATAGCAATAAGGAGAGCATGGAGATCTTGGAGGGCGTATGCCCCAGCTGCTCGATAACATTGAAATCACTCTTCTTTATTATTTTCAGAATTTCCTCCATTTCTTGTCGGGAGGCTTCAGCAGTTATAGGTATTGGTGCCTCCATCCGGGAAGGCTCAACTTCAATCCCTTTGCCCCGAGCATTAGAAAACTCGGCAGCAGGGGAAACAACTTGATCAGCAACAGGAACAGGTACACTTGTAGGTGTTATAAGGAGGGGTCTTCGAGTAGCGGGCGGTGCAATGTCAGGCGAGAAGAGCCTTCCACTGCGGGTAACCTTGGCTGGGCCAGTGATATCGCAGATACTGGCGCCAGTGTTGAATTCTTGTTTGATTCCATTCACATATACGTCTGCCCCATAATGCCAGGGGACAGCTTTATCAGATACATAGGGAAGAGGCCCCGAAACAGTGATAACAACAGGTGCGACAGTCATGATTTGGACAGGCTTCTTCGAGAGAGCCTTGATTGGATTATTGAAGTTGGTAACCACAGAAACCTCTTCTACCGGAACCAGCTGAACAGCAGACTTCTTGAACAGAATCTCCTTACTGTCCATCAGGCTTTGGATGCCTAACTTCAGCAAGGGACAACCGGATAGGGAAACAGCACAGAACAGGCAACCCTCACTGCAACCCGGAAATAAACCGGCCAGTAGTAGGTTCTTCTTGACAGTCATTAAGGGAGTGGCTAGATCATCCACAGAAACAGCGTACACCTCTTCATCAACAACATTTACCCCATGCTGAGGCATAGGAGCAGTCACCACATTCGGCCTCTCAGGCGCTTCAAACTGTATCTCCTTTGCGTCAATAAGGTCTTGCACCTTATTCCTTAATGCCCAACAGTCATCAATGGAGTGCCCCGGGCTATCAGAATGGTACGCACAGCAGGCATTTGGATTGTATTTCGGAGAGGCAGTGTTTACAACTTTGGGGGCCTCTCTGACAGTCACTAGGTTGGTGGATAGCAACTGTGGCAGGATCTGCGATAAAGTCATGCTCAAACGGGTAAACTCTCTCCGGGGTCTTTCAGCCCTTTGAGGATTGGTTGGCCGAGGAGCGGCAGCAGGCTTGGCAATCATTACCGCACTGACAGATTGGCGGTGCTCAGATTTCTCTTGTCTCCTGGACCCGTACACAGCACTAGCATCCTTCTTGAAGGGTTTCTTCTCTGCACCCTTCGGAATCTTTCCAGACTTCAACCCAGCCTCAATTCTCTCTCCAGTCAGAATAAGATCAGTAAACCCTGCAGACGAGTTACCGATAAGATGGTTGAAAAATGACCCAGATAGGGTCCCCAAGAACATGTCCACCAACTCCCAATCAGTCAACGGAGGCTGCACTCTGCCAGCCAGATCCCTCCACTTCTGAGCGTACTCTTTAAAACCTTCACTTGAACCTAACGACATACCCTGGAGTTGGGTACGTGTAGGGGCAAGGTCGGCATTATACTGATACTGCTTATAGAAAGCAGTAGCCAACTCCTCCCAGTTACAAACCTTGGTCCCATCCAGCTGATAGAACCATTCGAGATGAGTCCCTGAAAGACTCTCCTGGAAGAAGTGGATCCATAAATTCTTATCCACTGAGTACGGTTGAATCTTCTGAACATAGGACCTGAGATGTAGCTTGGGACAAGACGCCCCGTCGTACCTAGTGAAAGATGGTGCTTTGAATTTACGAGGAATGATCACACCAGTAGACAAACCCAAATCTCCAAAATCCAGCCCAGGTACCTGTTGTATCTCCATAGCATTCAGCCTGTCTTCCAACTGCTTGTATCTGTCTTCTGCAGGAGGATATTGCTCTTCATCAAAATCAGTCTCGTTGTCAGAGACTACCGGACTAGGACCTTTTTCCGCTTGAGGAGTACCCTTGCCAATGGAAGAACCAGCCTCTTCATTTTGCAGAGTATTGCCAAACCTTCGGCCCGAGTTAAAAAGGACAGTTCTCCTCTTCTTCTTCTTTTCCTTCTTCAGGAGCAGAGCCTTCAGCTCTTCTTGGCCCTGAGCCAAACCCATGATTAGTTCCTGAAATTGCGCGTTCTGCGCCTGAAGAGCCTTGATGGACATCTCGGTTGATGATGAGTCAGGATTCATGATGCTGAAATAAACAGCGAAGAACTGTAAGCAACCTGAAAAGAGGAAAACCTGCTATGCACATGATGAATGATATGTGTTTATGCAATGCATTCAAGGGTTCGAAAGTTCAAATTTGTTGTAGACAAAAAGGAACACACGTTATCATTAAGGAAATAATTGTTCAGTACATCAAAGCCTCATGGGAAAAATAATACAAAAGCAAATCAATCCCAAAATACACTACGCATCCTCTTTGGAGCTATGTAAGTGTTGAGATTCCTCTCCTCATGCAACAGGCGGGTGAGCTCCAAGACCTTCTTTTCACTAGCATGTAGACTGGTCTCAAGAGAATTCCGTTCTTCCTTAAGCTGGATCCAGCTCTTCTGCATCTCTTCCCAGGATGTGGGCATATCAGGGTGCTGAATAGTGTAGGACACTTCTCATTCCAAGACTGGCTCTTTGATCGCAGGGAGCATATGGGGATAAGGCATCACTAACTTCTGGGAGCGGGCTCGTACCCACTTGAGATAAGGTTCCAACGGGATGGAGTTCCTGTGCCCCAATGTCTTACTGTCTATCCTACTTGGCATCCTCCAGGCTCTGATAAATCTCCGGCGAAGTCTTTGAGTATCGTTGTCGAAGTCAAAAACTATGTCAGGAATTAACATGTCATGAGGACCATCCCTCCGAGCATAACCAAACTGTCTCCAAGCCAGGCATGGGTTGTAAGTAATACCTCCTCTGATTCCAAGTAAAGGAACATTAGGGTACTCTCCGCAACGATCAATGATAGTGACATCCTCTCTGGACCTAGGGCACCAATGTATATCTGCATGTGTGAGAGTCATCAACCGTTGTGACCATCTCAAACCCCGCTCGTTCTTCAAAACTGATTGTGGAAGGTGCGAAATAAACCACCTTCCCAGGAGAGGAGTGCAACACATAAGGACACCTCTTTTTCTCATGGTTCGAGTGTAACATGAGTGGAGGATATCCCCCAGCAACGTAGGTATAGGATTCCTGGACATAAAGATCTGGACAGCATTGATATCTATAAGCTGATCTGGGTTAGGGAACACCACCAAACCATAGACAAGGAGGGCCACAACTTCTTCAAAATCTTGTAAGTCAAGGGAGTTCCAACATTCATGGGCCTTCTCAAACAGAAACCTGGCTAAGAACCCTTTGATACCACTTCTAACTTCCCAATGTCCTTTGAGGTCAGATGACTGTAGGTGCAAGGCTTTAGAAATCTCTTCAAGCTTGGGTTCCTTTTCCGTACCGTTGTAGGGTAGTTGATCAAGGATAGGGATCTTCAGGAGCCGGGAGAACTCCTCCAATGTAGGTACCAGCTGATAATCCAAGAAGGTGAAACAGTGATGCAGAGGGTCAAAGAACTGGAACAGGACCTTTATCATGTCTTCCTTAATATTGGTATTGACCAAGCTGATGAGTCTTCCATGTCTCTCACTGAATGAAGAGCTCTCGGGAATCCTGGATATAAGTTCCTTAAGCTGAGGAGGGATCCTTACAAGACTGATTTGAATTGTCTTTCTACGAACAGTTTCCATGTCCTACAAAACAAGAACAAAGATGAAGATTCGAACCCCTGAAATGGTTAGTCAATGCATATGATGCTGGATGATGTCATGATGCTATGATTAAACACACCACAGATATTTACAAAGACAAACATGTAAGGCACACAAGGCACACAAGACAAGCCCTTAGGGTTTAAGGCCAGCATGGGGTCTGGGTAGTACCCTCTTGAAGTTGGTGGGCTCAACCTGTCCTATTAGGAGTAACCGGGTTCTAAGGGTCCCAATATCACGGGATTGCTTTCATTGTTCATCGTTTCGATTTAGCCACTGAACTGGCGACCGAAATATTCCAGGAGAGCAACCCTCAATTGAGTGTAGTATCGAGTATCAACCAACCTCGGACTGCACCAAAGTCAGTTATCTCACTACCCTAAAGAGGCCAAGATAGTTCAATTAAGGTTCCTGAGGTCTGTTGATGCTTCATGACACCACGCGGAGGCCCCGTACTCTCCTTGACTGAACTCAAGGGTTACCGGTACACACCAAAGTGCCACATCAACGTAGCAGACTGCTTCAACCATGTCGGTATACCCCGCACAGTTCCCTCACAGCCTTGTTGCTACTTTCTAAGAAGGTATCCCCAGATCCGGGTTAGGACCTATAGAACTCCCGAGACAGTCCCACAATTTAAAGCAAGCAAAGAAAGCAATTGAAAACACAATTATGAACTATCCCTAAGGTACACCTCACTTTATAAAGATATCCCCAGCAGAGTCGCCAGTTCTGTGATCGGTGGATCTGGAACTGACTGTTTAACGCTGGTTCGCGAAATGTCGTGGAAGCAAGAGTCGCCACCGTCTTTTATTTTCTCCAAATGGAAAGGACAAAAGCACAGAAAAATTCCTTAAAGAGATTGCTCTTGGTTCGGGAGGTAGGTTATAGAAAGGGAAGGTGTTAGCACCCTTTCTATCCATGGTTATCCATGGGCTCTTAGATACTTGCTCATTTGTGTTTTCAAAAATGGTTTGTTTGCTTTTCAATGTGGGTTTTAAAAAAAGTTTCTTTGAAAATTCCAGTTCGACTCTTGTATCGGTCCTCAAGAGTGTTTGAAAAAATTGCTTTCGAAAGCTTTTGAAAATGTGTTGGTGTGAAAAGTATTTTTTATTTGTTTTGAAATTAGAGCAAGTATCTAGAGTCGTCTACCTACCCTAAGGAATTTGTCTGTGTAAATGTCCTTTAAAGTAGTGCCATCCCACCATTGAGAGGTAGGTAGCACCACCGTTGGAGGTGTTCGGGTCAATTCGAAGGTTCGGGACATGGTGATCACCAGAAGACACCTTAGAAGCTACCCTCATGCCAGGTTCCCGGATCATGAGGACTTACTAAGACATCCTCTACTCGACGATCACCTTTCGAGGCAAGGCAACAGTGAGGCGTACCCTAGGGGTGGTGTGTGACTTGTGTGTCAGATTCGTTTATTTTTATCTTGTCATGGTATAGCTGAGCTACGCGTTTGTTTTTATTTAATCATTCATTCTTGCATGCATTTATTTAACAGTTAAAAAGTTGCGAGAAAGGTAAAGTTCTAAACTATTACAAAAGGCGCGGGTCCACATCGCCAAAATTTCCAGGACCCGATTTGACAGAAAGTAAATAAATAAAGTAATAAAGTAAAGTGCGAAAGATAAATATTTACATGGCTTTTGGAGAGGTACATAAATATGATAAGAAACAAAAAAATGCGCGAAACAAATTAATAGTCGAAAGCGAGGGCATTGGACCCCTTTTAACGAAATTAAATTACATTGTTAAATTAATTAAATTAAAAAGAAAGAGAAATTATTTTTTTGTATTTTTGCATTTTATGATTTTAATGAGAAAGGTTAATTGAAATTAAAATGTTAACCCTAATTCTAATTGTTTTTTAGTTTATTAAGAAAATATGACAATTATCTAAAATTAAGCCTAATTAATTAATTGCAACTTGATTTATAAAATAGCTAATTAAGAATTAATAATTAATATAGTAAAATAAAAAAGGATGAAAAATGCTTGAAACCCTAATTCTACCAATTTTAGATTTTATTGAAAAATATTAAGATTAATCCTAGATTAAAAAGCTAAAATTAATTAATGCAATTTATTTACAAAAAAAAAAATTAATTAAATAAAAATACTTATTTTTGTCCTTTTTTGATTTTATATTGTTTTTTATATTTTTTATGAAAATATTTAAATTAAAGAACTAATTAAAAATAATAATTGAATCAAAATAAAAATGAAAAAAATATAAAAAGAAACTTGCAAACCTAGGGGGGTTCTGTCCCCAGTTGGAGGTTTTTGTAGCAATTCTGGCCCAAGGTCTTAAGGCCCTTTTTGACTTCCCTTGCCAGCGTGTGAAGGTATTGACTCATGTCCACTATGTTCCTCAAATTGTGGCCCTCTGATTGATCTTGGCATATGCGTGGCAAGCTGGATGGTGAGTTGCATGGTAGACTCTTTGTATTGTAACTGCATAGGATGATAATTAAAGGAAAAATATAAGGAAAGGGGGGGGGGGGACCTGGGATCGAACCCAGGTCCTAGAGATTACCACTACCAAGCCTTGCCACTGAAGCACTCTACACGCGTTGTATAATGAATAACAATCAATTAATATAAAATAAAATAAAGCGTTGGTTTCTTTTTCGCGCGAAATTTTGAATGAACCAATCGCTGCCTTCCACTTCATCATCTTCTTCGTGGTTTGTATTTTCCCTGAAACAAAAGATGGTTAGCGGGGGTTTTGAACCCCCCCAAAATATGCAGCTTTTGATAATAGCGATTAAGCCATGGTAGTACATAAATTAGGCGCGAGGGTTGATTTGTTTTCGTCCAAGCACGCTGAATTCATTCATGGCATTATGGTGTTCTAATTTTATGGCTTTTAGAAACGCCCAATTCAAAGCTTGCAAAACCCTAGCCTGTATCAATGGTGGAATCGCGTATAACACATGAAAACTCAATTGAATTATACAGTTAGCTTCAGAATTAAACAATGAACATAAATCAAATATTAAAAATTGCTAAAGATGCATGAATCGAGATGCAAGAATGTCAAATATTTTCTGTACAGGTCAACATCGTTCTCACGTTTCTTGGTGTTAGAATGGTTGGTTTTGATTTGAAAACCTTCCTTGAAGCCTCAGGAAGGTGATGGAACAAGTCTTTTTGCTTGAATCAACCTGTAACCTAGTTTTCAGTTTCCAATTTTTTGCAAAAAAAACTCAAGTTTTCTTCTTGGTCTATGGCGCAGCTGGGAGGTTCTATGCATTAGGGTTTGCATTAGTATGTATAGGTGAACGATTAGGGTAAGAATTCAGAGCCAAAGGATCAAGGAATTGATGGAGAGGATATTGATTTTCATGGCAAAATATTTCAAATCTTTTTCAAGCATATTTGATACAAATCATGGCCTATTGACTTGATTCTTTCTATATTTGGTCTTGCACGAAATCTTAAGCTTATTCCTTGCATAAAAAGATTTGATTGCATTGGTTTGGTATTTTTTATATATTTTAATTAATTAAATGAATTTCTAGCATTTAAAAATTCAAATAAATAAAATAAAAATGATAAAAAACTTCCCTTTGGGCCAAATGGTCGTGCACATGCTTTGGATGATGAATTGTGGAAGAAAAAGAGGCCCATTAGCATTTTTAGGTCATTTGAAGCAATGTTGACTTTTCAAAATATCCAAAAATTTCCCAACTTCCACAAGGCATAACTTGCTCAATTTTTAAGCTTTGATCATGTTCTTGGACATTTTGGAAAGGTCTTTGAGTCCTCTAATCAATGTCCTTGGTCCCATGTCATTTTGATTTACAAATATCAAGTTATGGCCTTTGACTTAAAGTCCCTTTTTGTTGACTTTTGAAAATGACCTATAATGTTGAAATTGATAACTTTTTGTGAGAGCATTTCTTGGACTTGAAGTGTGAAGAGGAGTTGTAGGACATGTCATTCTCTTCAAAATGAGCTTTGGATGGAATTTTTCTGATAATCCATGTGGAAGTTATGCCCTGGTCAATTTACAGTTGACTTTTTCAACTATCCAAATATGGAAACTTTTGCGTCTTGATGATTTTTGAGCCAAGCTTTGAGAATCATGATCAAGAATTGATCAAATGATGTTTATGGCTTCAAAATGAGATGTTGACCAAAAATTTGGACTTTTGACTGTCAAATGACCATTTTGCCCCTACAGTTGACTGTAGTGCAATTAGGGTTTTTGAATGTGCAATTTTATGCTGAAAGTCTTGAAACTTGACATGAGGATGCTTGACCATGTTTGTAGGCATGTGGGACTTGATTGGACCCTTGGAAACTTCATTTTCTTTGTCATAACCAAAACCCTAATTTTGACTGTTAGGAAGCCCTTGATCTGTGCAACCCTTGGGGAGACTTTGAAGCTTGCTCTTGGCAAATTTTGAAGAATATGGGAGGGCAAATTTTGGGGTACAACAAAGATGTTTTGACCTAAAATGCCTAACATGACTTTCATGCTTCATATTGGACTCCCAAGTTTATCCACATCAAGTTTCAAGTCTGGATTTCAGGTTTTGCCCAGTCAATTGGACAGTTGACCTAGAAATCAGCTACATTGGGGAAAAAGTCAACTGTGGCCAATTGACAGTCAAATCTCATGAAAATTGACCCACATCAACATTATGAACTCATATGGATCATTTGATCAAGTTTGGATCACAATTCCACAAGAAATTTGATCAGATCACCAAAAGGGCAAAATGGTCATTTTTAGGGTTTTGACTGCACAAAGGCAATTTTTGACTGTTTGACCTAGCCAATGGAAAACCAAGATCACATATGGACTCAAGGACCCCATGGAATGGTCTTGACATGTTCAACAAGTTCAAAAGATCCCAAATGCACAAGATTGACAATTGAATTTCCCAGTCAATTGATCAATTTTGACTGTATACTGAAAAGTCAAACTTTGACTTTTTGGTCAAAATCAAGAGTCAAGATTCATTTTTCATCAAAACATGCCAAATCATGAAACTTGTTCATCAAGAAATCAAGAATTGCAAATTAGGGTTTGAAATGAAGATTTTTCATAACTTAGAATTTTTCTAAGTTATGAAAAACCCTAATTTTTTTTTAACTTTGCCCCACTTTCTCACCAAGATTCATTTGGATTCAAGCAAAAGTCAAAACATGAAAGTTGTAGCCTATTGCACAATCTACAACTTTGATTCACAAAGTTTTCCCAAAAGAAGCTTGTATCTCAAGTTACAATTTTTGGAACAAGGGTACTAAACCATTCTTAACTTAGTGAAAATTTGACCTATTTTAGGCAAGGTTTTTACCTAACTTCAAGACCATTTTTCACATGCTTCCACCTGGAATTTCAATTTTCATTTTAAAGATGGATTGTAGTACACATTCAAAGCTTTCCAAAATGTCCAAGAACTCATCAAACAACCTCATGGTTAGGGAGAATCGAATTTGGCAAGTTGGGCAAAAGTCACTTTTGTTCTTGACCAAGACATGTTCATACACATTGCCATTTTCAAGTCAGCTTGGTTTATGATACATTACAGGCCTCTAATCCCATTTGCACTCAATAATTTAATGCACATTCATTGTGCCAAAGCCTTATTTTTTGTGTCCAAACATTATTTGCAAGATTAAGCCATTTTTAGATAAAGCATAATATCCATTTTTGAAAAGGTAAACTTTATGTCAAAGTTGCAAATTAGCAAGTACAGATCAAATATCTTTGGCACAAGTTTATGAACAAAACACACTGATCAAGGGGAGGGTTAGCAGCACATTAGGGGGGCCTCTAGCTGTCTAAAACTCAAGTGGACATTTGCTTGCTTAAGTGTGAAGAAAGCTAGCATAACATAACACAACTTTCATCTCAGCAGAAGCAAGCTTAAGAAAATACTTTGTGCACTTTCTAAACATCCATCCTAAGCTAGAACACAGCTAATCAAGTCCCAAACACTATCATTCCCAGAATCACCCTCAAACTGCCCAAACAGAGCATCTGCTGCAGTTTGAGTTCCCCAGTTCAAACCTTCCATGCCCTCTTGCTAAAACCACCTCAAATACATCCCATAACATCCCTTGAAGCTAATCAAAACCTCAAACACGACCTGTAACACTCCCAGGCAACATCACCATTTTCATTTTCTTGTTTTGCAGTTGAAGTTCTATAGCACGATTCAAAAGGTTTCAAGACAAAGTAAAGCTTGGAATAGCATCCCTGGACATCAAGGAAGCTGTACTAATCATCACCTTGCTCTGAAAGTACCTCCATCATCAGATACAACTTCAACTGAACAGGTATCTTCTTGAACTTCTATCTCCCAATGTAGGCATCATTAGCTCTAAGTTTGTGAATAAGAAGTGTTCTACTCATGCCCCTGAAACTGTACATACTTTTACTTTCCATTTATTTTGCCTGAGCTATGAGAATTTAAGGTCTGAATGTTGATAAAAAGTTAGGTTAGGATTTGGGAATGATAAAATTCTCTCTCATTTTTTAGAGTTAGGAGGAGTTCTTTACATATTCAGAATCGTGATTCAATGCTTAACATTTTTGGTGTTGTAAGTTTGTGCAAAAAATCAAGGAATCCAGATGTTTGAATCAGTGTACAGGCGCGCGTTTTTTAAACAATTTATGGCTGGAGGTTGAAGAAAGACTTGGTGGGCTGGGCCTGTTGTGCTATTTCTCTTCACACCCTATTTTTACTTTGACACCCCCTAGGCCCATTTGGTTTATTTTTATGATTTTTTGACTTTTGTTTTTTATTCCTGACTTATTTATTTTTCCTCATGATATTAAAAATATAAAAATAATTTTTAAACCATTTTTGAATTTTTTAGGTATTTATTTGTTTAGATTAGTTATTTATACATAAATAAGTAAATAAACACTTTTTACTTAAAATACTAAAAAATAATGTAAACACATTTTATTTTCATTTTTGTTTTATTATATCTTCTGAAAATATTTTATATAAAATATACTTTTTTTTATAAATATTAAATATTATTATTTTTGTATATATAATACATATTTAGAAAATAATACATATTAGTATATTTAGGTTAAAATACAAAAATACCTATATTTTTTCTTTTATTAATATTTGACCTCAAAAAATACTTTTTTTTAATAAATATACTTCATTTTTTATTTTATTTTGTATATAATTATTAAATATTGTACATATTAAATAATTAATGCATTTTACTTAATAAAATTAGGGTTTTGCCCTAAACATAAAAAACTCCAAAAAATAATTCTTTTTTATTTTAATTATTTGACATATAAAAAAATACTTTTTTCATACACACAAAAACATTCCTTTTTTGCATCTTGCATATTTATTTTATTTCCATTTAATTTGTGCAATCAATTATCTTGTAAATAATTCCAAATTGATGTAATAGCTAGGTTTAAATTCCTTGTCAAATACCCCCCATTCGAACATTTGTACCCCCCTTCCCATATTGTGTTGTAATAGCTTAGGAACTTTAATTTTCGCACTTTATTGCTTTCTAAATATACCATGTTAGAATTAGGGTTTGTATGCAAATAAAAACAACAAAATAGTTTGACCTAATTTCAAGATAATCAAAACGTGAAAATGGACAACACTAATCACACTTGCACCCCTAGGGTATTCCACTTGTTGCCTTCAATAAATGGGCCATATTGCATGTTAGGTCTCTTTGGGTAAAACAAACACAATTCAAATGATCATAGTCCCTCGATGACGCTTTCGAAAAGTTACCTAAAATGATCAAGTCCCTTAAAGAAAAATTGCTCAAAGATACTTGGCACCATTGCAATTATGGTCTAAACGATGACCCGCGCCCGTCCCTTTCACATCCTAACACAAGATTGTCCACCAAATTCAATGGTGGAACAAAATTGTTAAAAGGGTTAAAACATAACAAAAATCTTTGAGAACTTTAGGGTAGATAACTCTTAAGTACTTGTTAACTTGCAAAACAAAAACACTTGCCTATTTTTCAAACCACACTTCACAAACACTTTCAAAACAAACTTTCAAAAACCTTGAAACATCTTTTCAAAAAGACAAACACCTTTTGTAAAACGTTCGAGTAAAGAATTGTTACAAGGGTAGCCTAAGACAAGGCATCTTTTTCAAAACATTTTTCAAAAGCCACACACAAAGCACCATTTCAAACAATTGAAAACCAAGGCAAGTTGATCTAAGCAAAGTACCTAAGAACCCATGGATAACCATGGATAGAAAGGGTGCTAATACCTTCCCTTTCTATAATCTACTCCCCGAACCCAAGAAAAAATCTCAAAGGTTTTTGCTGTGCTTTTTAAACCTTTCCTTAGGATAAAAAAAAGTCAGTGGCGACTCTTGCTCAACCGAAACATTTGCAAAAACAAACGCAAACCTCAAGTCAGTTCTCCCACCGTATCACACCTATATACATTGGCAAGCATCTACATGTCAAATTTCAAGACTCACAGAGTCAAATTGCACAGTCAAAAGTCCTAATTGCTTCACAGTCAATTGCAGGGGCAAAATGGTCATTTGGCAGTCAAAAGTCAAAATTTTTGGTCAACATCTTATTTTGAAGCCACAATCATCATTTGATCAAGTCTTGATCATGATTCCACAAGCATGGCTCAAAAATCATAAAGATGCAAAAAGTTGCTATTTTTGGACAGTTGAAAAGTCAACTGTAACTTGACCAAGGCATAACGTTTTCATGGTTCATCATAAAAATCCCATCCAATGCTCATTTTGAAGGGGATGACATTTCCTACAACTCATCTTCACACTCCAAGTCCAAGAAATGCTCTCACAAAAAGTTATCAATTTCTACATTATAGGTCATTTTCAAAAGTCAACAAAAAGGCACTTTAAGTCAAAGACCATAACTTGAGATTGGTAAATAAAAATGATATGGGACAAAGGGAATTGGTTAGAGGACTTCAATAACTTTCCAAAATGTCAAAGAAAATGTTCATAGCTTCAAAATTGAGCAAGATATGCATTGGAGAAGTTTGGAAATTTTTGGGAATTTGCAAAAGTCAACTTTGCCCAAAACACTTCATTTTTGCTAATGGGCCTCAAATTCTTTCTTGAATCTTTACCCAAGGCTTATGCACGATCCATTAAGATTATTTTGAATTATTTTCTTATTTTTATTAATTATTTGGATTTTTAATTGATTAATAATTCATTTAATTAATTTAATTGTAGGAAAATATCAAAACATGGTTTTCAAATCTTTTTATGAAGCAAATGAGATCAGGGCAAGCTGGCAATTCGTGTACATATCAAGGACATCAAAACTACCCAATTTTGGAAAGTTTTATCAATAAAAAAAGTTGGAAAAGATTTGATTAAAATCAAATATTGCAAACATGAATACAATGGATTCTTGACCAAGATTTGCCCTAGTTTTCATTCTACTATATATGCTAAAGCAAACCCTAAAGCCTTTCACGTGCAAAAGCTGCTGAGAACACCATAACCAAATTGCAAAAAGTCAAGAAAAAACTCAAAACCGAAATCAATCTTCCAGGCGAATTCAAAGCCTTTTCTTGATTCAAACACCTTGCACAAGTCTCCAGAAACAATTTGCAACCAAGAACGAGTCCTAACACTCAAAGAATCATCCACAACAAGTCCCACGGTTTGAATATTTTTCCACAATCGCATATCCTTATTCATGCATTTTTAACCTCTTTTTTGGATTGATTTGCGTTAATAGGACCATTCTGAAGCTATTGGTATGATTCAATTTGATTATGGTGTTCTGAATCAAAAACCACCATTGAAGAACTTTAGGGTTTCGAAGCTTGAATTTTAGGGCTTTCCACATACAGAAAGATTGGACATTGAAACGTACATGGTTGAATTCGTCAAGGCCAGACGAATTCAACCCAACCATCGCGCCTTTTTTATATTACCTGTAGCCCTAATCGCTATTTTTGACATTTGCATTTTGTGGGGGTTTAAAACCCCCGCTATTTGATTGTTTTGGTTACAGGCCAGATGAAGAAGATGATACGTGGAAGCATGTGACTGGGGCATTCAAACTCTTGGCGCGTTTTTTCTGATTTCCAGGTCCACGTGCTTGGCAATTGTTGGGACCTGGGTTCGATTCCCAGGTCCACCGAATATTTGTTTCTATTTTTCATAACATGATCTCATGCAGCTTTCCAATACGTTCCACCATGCACTTCAACCAGCAATGCGCCATGTGTCTCTCAGCATACATCCAATGGCCAGGAGATGAAGAGCATGGTACTCCCTAGTCAACAAGCGTGTGGTCAATCCCCAAGGTCAACGAGACTTGCTTCTTAATGGGCCTGAATTCCAGAATAACACCTCCACATTGGGCCATCAAACCCCCCCTGGTTTTGCTATTTTATTTTATTTTCTTTTTTTCCCTTTTAAACTTATTATTATTATTATTAACCAATAAGTTAATTTTTCATAATAAATTCAGAAATCAAAAATTGTAAATATACTTTATTATTTTTACTATTAACTATTATTTTTGTAAATAAATATTGACAATTAACTCAGTTTAATTTAGGCTTAATTTTCACCTTTTTCTCAATAAATAAAAGTTATGTAGAATTAGGGTTCGACAATTTTCAATTATTTTATTAATTAATCATTATTCTTATTAATTATTATTATCTTTGTAAATAAAAAATAAATTAATTAATTTAGTAAATTAGGTTAACTTGGACTTTTTTTTAAATAATTAAAATAAACTTAGAACTAGGGTTTTTCTTAACTTTTAATTTTAATTCCTTTTTATTTTCATTAAAACATTAAAAAACGCAAAAACATTTTTCTTTTTAATTAATTAATTAATTAGTAAACTAGGGTTAATTTTAATTAAATGCAAAGGACTAAAAAACTCATATTTTCTCAAAAGGGTCAAAAACCCTAGGACGTTCCAATTTAACTCTTTCGCGCACTATCTTATTTTGATTATTTATGTATTTGCTCAATGGATGTAATAGTAACTAGGATTTACCGCTTTCTTTACTTTCCGCACTTTCTTCCAAAACGGGTTATGTTTTTGGCGATGTATAAACCCGCGCCTTGTAATAGCGTAGATTCATATTTCCGCACTTTAATTTTCCGCACTCTTAACTGTTAATATGCATGAAAGACTGAATGACAAATTAAAAACAACTCGTAGCTCACAAATAACATGTACAAGATAAACATTAACTGAATTCAACACACATGCACATGCCACTCCTAGGGTACGCCTCACTCGTTGCCTCGACGTGGTCATCAATATAGGGTGTCTTAGAGGTCGCCCTCCTGTCTAAGATCCAGTTGCCTCGAAACGGTTGCCTCAGATAAAAAAAGGATCTAGGACATTAGGGTTACTTCTAAGGTGTCCTACTATTGCTTCGGTGACCACACATGTCCCTTAATCGAATTGACCCGAACACCTCCAACGACGGTGCTACCTACCTCTCAATGGTGGGATAGCACTGTCTAAAGGACTCTTACACAGCCTAATTCCTTAGAGTAGGTAGATTCTCATAGGTACTTGCTCTTTTCAAAACAAACAAAAACATACTTTTCACACTGACACTTTCAAAAGTTTTCCAACAAATTTTTCATACACTCTTGAGGACAGATACAAGAGTCACCTAGAAGTTTTCAAAACGAAACTTTTTCAAAACCCACATACACAAGAAAAGCAAAAAAAATTTGAAAACATAGTGAGCAAGTACCTAAGAGCCCGTGGATAACCACAGATAGAAAGGGTGCTAACACCTTCCCTTTCTATAATCTACCTCCCGAACCGAGAAACATCTCGAAAAGGAATTTTGCTGTGCTTTTGTCCTTTCCTTGTTGGAGAACATAAAAGACGGTGGAGACTCTTGCTTACCGCGACATTTTGCGAACCAGCATTCCAAAACAGTCAGTTCTATTTCCACCGATCACAGAACTGGCGACTCTGCTAGGGACACTTAAAGTGAGGTGTACCTTAGGATTAGATCATGCTTATGTTTTCAATTGCCTGTTTTGATTGCTTTAATATTATGGGCCTGTTTTGGGAGTTTCATAGATCCTAACCCGGATCTGGGGGATACTTTTTAGGTAGCAACAAACTGTGAGGGAACTGTGCGGGGTATACCGACACGGTTGAAGTAGTTGCTACATTGATGTGGCACTTTGGTGAGTACCGGTAACCCTTGAGTCAAGTCAAGGAGAGTACGGGGCCGCCGCGTGGTGTCGTGAAGCATCAACTGACCTTAGGAACCTTACTTGACCATCCTGGCCTCTTTAGGGTAGTGAGATGACCGACTTTGGTGCAGTCCGAAGTTGGTTGATACTCGATACTACACTCATTGAGGGTTGTTTTCTTGGAATATTTTGATCTCCAGTTCAGTGGCTAAATCAAAACAATGAACATAGAAAACAACCCAATGATATTGAGATCCTTAGAACCCGGTTACTTTTGATAGGACAGGTTTTGAGCCCACCAACTTCAAGAGGGTAGTACCTA
This sequence comes from Vicia faba, assembly GCA_948472305.1. Lineage (NCBI taxonomy): Eukaryota > Viridiplantae > Streptophyta > Magnoliopsida > Fabales > Fabaceae > Vicia > Vicia faba. Next base: position 332,256,666 of record OX451737.1, read on the forward strand.
GACCCCATGCTGGCCCAAACTCTAAGGGCTATCTTGTGTGACTTGTGTGCCTTATCATGTTTGCCTTTGTGAATACTGGTGGTTGTTTTATCATAACATCATAATATCATACAACATCATAGGCATCCACTAACCACTTCAAGGGTTCGAATCTTCATCTTTGTTATTGTTTTGTAGGACATGGAAACTATCCGCAGAAAGAAAATTCAGATCAACCTTGTAAGGATCCATCCTCAGCTTAAGGAGCTTACATCCAGGATTCCCGAGAACTCTTCCTTCAGTGAAAGGCATGGTAGACTCATTAGCTTGGTCAACACCAACATTGAAGAGGATATGGTGAAAGTGTTGTTCCAGTTCTTTGACCCTCTGCACCACTGTTTTACTTTCCCGGATTATCAATTGGTGCCTACTTTGGAAGAGTTTTCTCAGCTTCTGAAGATTCCTATCCTTAATCAACTACCCTACAACGGTACGGAAAGGGAACCAAAACTTGAAGAGGTTGCTAAGGCATTACGCCTACAACCATCTGACATCAAGGGACATTGGGAAGTTAGAAGTGGTATCAAAGGATTCTTGGCAAAGTTCCTGTTTGAGAAGGCCCAAGAATGTTGGAATTCCCTTGACCTACAAGCCTTTGAAGAAGTTGTGGCTCTCCTTGTCTATGGGTTGGTGTTGTTCCCGAATCTCGATCAGCTTATAGATATCAATGTTGTCAAGATCTTCATGTCCAGGAATCCTATACCTACGTTGCTTGGGGACATCCTTCACTCATGTTACACTCGAACCATGAGAAAAAGAGGTGTTCTCATGTGCTGAACTCCTCTCCTGGCAAGGTGGTTTATTTCGCACCTTCCACAATCAGTTTTGAAGAACGAGCGGGGTTTGAGATGGTCACAACGATTAATGACTCTTACGCATGCTGATATACATTGGTGTCCTAGGTCCAGAGAGAATGTCACTATCATTGATCGTTGCGGGGAGTTTCCTAATGTTCCTTTACTTGGAATCAGAGGAGGTATTACTTACAACCCATGTTTGGCTTTGAGACAGTTTGGATATGCTCGGAGGGATGACCCTCACGACATGTTGCTTCCTGACATAGTTTTTGACTTCGACAACGATGCACAAGGATTTCGCCAGAGATTTATCAGAGCTTGGAGGATGCCCGATAGGGTAGATAGCAAGACACTGGGGCACAAGAACTCCATCCCCTTGGAGCCTTATCTCAAGTGGGTACGAGCCCGCTCCCAGAAGTTGGTGATGCCATATCCTCATGTTCTCCCTGTGATCAAAAGGCCAGTCTTGGAAGGAGAGGTGCCCTACACCATTCAACATCCTGACATGCAAACATCTTGGGAGGAAATGCAAAAGAGCTGGATCCAACTCAAGGAAGAACGGAATTCTCTTGAATCCAGTCTACATGCCAGTGAGAAGAAGGTCTTGGAGCTCACCCGCCTACTGCACGAGGAAAAGACTCTCAATACTTACATAGCTCCAAAGAGGATGCGCAGTGTCTTTTGGGATTAAATTATTTTGTAATGTTTTGCCCATGAGGCCTTGATGTACTGAACAGATTATTTCTTAATAATAACGTGTGTTCCTTTTTGTCTACAACAAATTTGAACTTTCGAACCCTTGAATGCATTGCATAAATAGCATATCATGCATCATGTGCATAACAGGTATTCTTTTCCTACAGGTTGCTTAATCTTCTTAGCTATTTATTTCAGCAGTCTCATCATGAATCCTGAATCATCTACTGAGCAATCCATCAAGGCCCTCCAAGCCCAGAACGCCCAGTTCCAAGAGTTGATCATGAGCTTAGCCCAAGGTCAAGAGGAATTGAAGGCTCTGCTGGTGAAGAAGAAGAAGAAGAGAACTGTACTGTTCAACACTGGACGGAGGTTTGGTAACACACTGCATAATGAGGCTGATCAAGCTGCTTCCTCTGTAGGGAAAGACAGCCCCCAAGGGGGAAGGGTTCCTAGTCCTGTGGTCTCCGACAACGAGACAGATTTCAATGATGAGCAGTACCCTCCCGCTGAAGACAGGTACAAGCAGTTAGAGGATCGTCTGAGTGCCATGGAAATTCAACAGGGGCCTGGGTTGGATTTTGGAGATCTGGGTTTATCTTCTGGGGTGGTGATCCCACACAAGTTCAAGGCACCTTCTTTTGCGAAGTATGACGGGGCTTCCTGCCCTAAGCTACATCTCAGATCTTATGTGAGGAAGATCCAGCCTTACACGGCAGACAAGAACTTATGGATCCATTTCTTCCAGGATAGCCTTTCAGGGGCTCAACTCGAGTGGTTCTATCAGCTGGATGGAGCCAGTATTCGAAAATGGGAGGACTTGGCTACTGCTTTTTATAAGCAGTATCAGTACAATGCCGACCTCGCTCCTACACGTACCCAACTCCAGGGTATGTCGCTAGGATCGGGAGAAGGTTTTAAGGAGTACGCGAAAAAGTGGAGAGACCTGGCTGGCAGGGAGTAGCCACTGTTGACTGACTGTGAACTCGTGGACATGTTCTTGGGTACCCTGTCTGGGCTGTTCTTCAACCACCTGATTGGTAATTCTTCTGCAGGGTTTACAGACCTCATTCTGACTGGTGAAAGGATAGAAGCTGGTATGAAGTCGGGGAAGATACAGAAAGGTGCATCCTCAAGTTCTGAAAAGAAGCCTTTCAAGAAGGAAGCTAGTGCTGTGTATGGTCCCAGAAGACAAAATAAACCGGAACGCCGCCAAGCTATCAACACGGTGGTTATTTCTAAGCCTGCTGCTGCTCCTCAGCAATACAACCAACCAAGGGGTGAGAGACCCAAAAGGCAGTACACTCGGCTTAGTATGACCCTCTCTCAGATATTGCCGCAACTGTTGTCAACCAATCTGGTAACTGTCAAAGAAGCTCCGAAGGTGGTAAACACAACATCTCCGAAGTATAACCCCAACGCCCGCTGTGCTTATCACTCTGATAGCCCGGGGCATTCTACTGATGATTGCTGGGATCTAAGGAATAAGGTCCAGGACCTTATTGATGCTAAGGAAATACAGTTCGAGGCTCCCGAAAGGCCCAATGTTGTGACTGCTCCCATGCCCCAGCATGGAGTGAGTGTTGTGGAAGAAGACCGGTATGTGGCCTCTGTGGAAGATATTGTTGCTCCGTTGTTGGCTATCAAGAGGAACCTGTTACTGGCCAGTTTATTTCCGGGATATGGTAAAGGTTGCCTTCTATGTGCTGTTTCACTTGCTGGTTGTCCTTTGTTGAAGTCAGGCATCCAAAACCTGATGGATAACAAAGAGATCTTGTTCGAGAAGATTGCTGTTCCTGTTATCCCTACTAAAGAAGTGTTTGTTGTCACCATTTTCAACAATCCTACCAATGCTCCCCTGAGGAAGCCTGTCCAAATTATGCCTGTTCAGAAGATTGCTCCTATCATCATCACTGTTCCGGGGCCCCTCCCCTATAAATCTGACAAAGCTGTCCCGTGGCACTATGGGGCAGATGTGTATGTGCTCGGAGTGAAGAAAGAGTTCAATACTAGTACCAGCATCAGTAACATCACTAGTCCTGCTAAAGTTACTCGCAGTGGCAGGCTCTTCTCGCCTGATATTGCACCTCCAGCTATTCAGAGACCTCTTGTTATCACACCTGCCAGTGTGCCTGTTTCCCCTCCTGATCAAGTTTCTACCCCTGCGGCCGAGTCATCTGACACTCGGGGAAAAGGGATTACTACTAATGTGCCTGCCCAGATGGAGGCACCGAAGACTGTTAATGTTGAAGCCTCCCAGCAAGAGATGGAAGAGATTCTCAAGATTATCAAGAAGAGTGATTTCAACGTTGTTGAACAGCTGGGGCACACCCCCTCTAAGATCTCTATGCTATCACTGTTGTTGTGTTCAGAGGCCCATGCCAAGGCCCTGATTTCCTTCCTGAAGACGGCCCATGTGCCACAAGAAACGTCTGCTGATCAATTTACTAATTGTGTGGCCAACTTAACCGCTGATAATGGTCTGGGTTTCTCTGACGCTGATCTGACCGCTAAGGGAAAGAACCACAACGATGCCCTACATGTCTCCATTGAATGCAGGGGCACTACTCTTGCCCATGTGTTGGTATACACCGGTTCTTAGTTGAACGTATTGCCCAAGAAGGCCTTAGATAGGTTGGATTGTGAGGGTTTGGAGTTGAAGCCTAGTAACATTATTGTCCGAGCCTTTGACGGGTCGAAGAGGATGGTACATGGTGAAGTAGATATTCCGATCCGGTTTGGTTCTCAAGTCTTTGATTCAACATTCTATGTGATGGACATCCGACCATCCTATTCTTGTTTACTGGGTCGTCCTTGGATCCACAAGGCTGGAGCTGTGACCTCCACTCTACATCAAAAGCTTAAGTACCCGGTCAGAGGGAAGATTGTTACAGTTCAGGGGGAGGAAGAATACATGGTCAGCCATCTTAACTCGTTCCGATACATAGAGATGGATGGGGAGTTCATTGAGACCCCCTTTCAACACTTTGAAGAGGTGCCTCAGACATTGGCATCAGCAGAGACTGTGACTGAAGAAGACTCTCCTTTGAAGATGGCTTCCTTAAAGGATGCCCGGGCTGTGATTGAGAAGGGTGAGTGTGCAAACTGGGGCCGACTTCCTGATTTTACTCCGAAAACTGACAAGTTTGGGCTGGGTTTCACTGCAGAGGCTCAGAGGGCTGTACGTAAAGCAAAGATTGGAAGACCTCTCGTATTCATCACCAACCCGGGAGTGAATGCTATTGAAGACAATGCGGAGGAATCTGAATTCGACAGCTGGATCTACCCAACGACCGACGGTGGACTAAACAACTGGACTGCTAAAGACCACATACCTATTACTTTTGTCACTCAGTAATGAACTCTTTTGTTTTAAATTTGTAACGAACAATAATTTGAAACTTTAGGGCTCGGTGTCTTACCCGGGACACCGTGGCTTCATTTGTGAGGGCTTATTACTTGTCATTTCCATATATCATGAATAAAAACATTGGACGTTTTTCGCATTTCGAATCTTGTGCTCCCTTTCTTTCTTTATATATTGCAAAATAGCTATATTTACACACACTCACCTATACAGGTTTCAATCCACTCTGGATCTCACTGGTAACGACTCTGCTACTGCCAGTTGTGACTTCGAAAATCCGATCAACTTAGCCGAAGACGAAGGTGAAGATGATTGCGAAGTGCCTGGTGAGCTTGCAAGACTGCTACTCCAGGAAGAGAGGGCCATTCAGCCACATGAAGAGCCAGTGGAAACGGTAAACCTGGGTACTGAGACAGACAGAAAGGAAGTTAAGATTGGTGCCAATCTGGAGCTCAGTGTGAAACAACGGTTGATTCAGATGTTGCATGATTATGTGGAAATCTTTGCCTGGTCTTACGAAGACATGCCTGGGTTGGATACCGACATTGTGGTTCATCACCTGCCTACCAAGGAAGAATGCCCTCCGGTAAAACAAAAGGTCCGCCGTATGCGCCCAGAGATGTCCGAGAAAATCAAAGCTGAGGTTATGAAAAAATTTGATGTCGGGTTTCTAGCAGTGACTTCTTACCCTCAGTGGGTTGCCAACGTGGTTCCAATGCCGAAGAAGGATGGTAAGGTCCGAATGTGTGTTGACTACAGGGATTTGAACAGGGCGAGCCCCAAGGATGACTTCCCCCTGCCTCACATCGACGTTCTGGTTGACAATACTGCTCAGCACAAGGTGTTCTCCTTCATGAATGGTTTTTCAGGTTATAATCAGATCAAAATGGCTCCTGAAGACATGGAGAAGACCACTTTTGTTACTCAGTGGGGAACCTTCTGCTACAAGGTCATGCCTTTTGGGTTGAAAAATGGTGGGGCAACTTACCAACGTGCCATGGTTGCTTTATTTCATGACATGATCCATCATGAGATAGAAGTATATGTCGACGATATGATTGCAAGGTCCCAAACTGAGGAGGAACACCTTGACCATCTACAGAAGCTGTTTGACCGTCTGAAGTTGTACAAGCTGAGGTTGAACCCGAACAAGTGCACCTTTGGGGTGAGATCTGGAAAATTGCTAGGTTTCGTCGTGAGCGACAAAGGTATTCAAGTAGACCCTGCCAAGGTGAAAGCCATACAAGAGATGCCAGTTCCCAAGACAGAGAAAGAAGTCAGAGGCTTTCTAGGACGGCTGAACTACATTGCCCGATTCATCTCGCACCTAACTGCTACTTGTGAACCAATCTTCAAGCTGCTGAAGAAAGATCAAGTAGTACGTTGGAACGATGAATGTCAGGTTGCTTTCGAAAGAATCAAAGAGTATCTCCAAAAACCAACCATTCTTATGCCACCGGTTGAAGGGAGACCTCTAATCTTATACTTGACAGTACTTGACAGCTCAATGGGATGTGTGCTGGGGCAGCATGACGAGTCTGGCCGAAAAGAGCACGCCATTTATTACCTTAGCAAAAAGTTTACCGACTGTGAGACCCGATACTCACTGCTCGAGAAAACTTGCTGCGCTTTGGTATGGGCTGCTCGCCGGCTGAGACAGTATATGTTGACTCACACTACTCTATTGATTTCAAAAATGGATCCAATCAAGTACATATTCAAAAAGCCTGCCTTGTCCGGAAGAATAGCAAGATGGCAGATGATCTTGACAGAATACGACATCCAGTACACGACTCAGAAAGCAATCAAAGGAAGTGTATTGGCAGACCATTTGGCACACCAGGCAGTAGATGACTACCAATCTATGAACTTTGAGTTTCCAGACGAGGATATCATGGTAGTGACTGATTGTGAAGTACCTGGACCGGATGAAGGACCTGAGGAAGGATCCCGATGGTCTATGCACTTTGACGGAGCCTCAAACGCTTTGGGTAATTGCATCGGCGCTGTGATCATATCCCCCAAAGGCCCGCATACTCCACTTACCGCCCGGCTATGTTTCAACTGCACTAATAACATGGCAGAGTATGAAGCATGTATCATGGGTCTTCAAGCTGCAATTGACTTAAGGATCAAGTTTCTGAGTGTCTTCGGAGATTCCGCTCTCGTGATTAATCAGATCAAAGGCGAGTGGGATACGAAACACCCAAATCTTATTCCTTACAAAGAGTGTGTGTTGACGTTGATCCCCATTTCACGGAGATAACTTTTGAACACTTCCCAAGAGAGGAGAATCAGTTGGCGGACGCGTTGGCTACGATGTCTTCTATGTTCAAAGTCAAATGGGACAACGAGGCTCCCCGGATCATTATCTGGAAATTGGATGAACCTGCATATTGCTGTGATCTTGAGGCTGAAGAGGTAACTGAGAAACCTTGGTATCATGAAGTGAAGAGGTACTTGGAAGCTCAAGAATACCCCGAAGGCGCATCTGTCAACGACAAAAGTTTCTAAGAAGATTCGCGGCAAAGTTCTTCCTCAACAACGACATTCTCTACAAGCGAAACCATGATTCAACCTTACTGCGTTGTGTGGATAAGACTGAAGTAGAAAGGATCATGGCAGAGCTACATGAGGGTACCTTCGGAACGCATTCCAGTGGACATACTATGGCAAAGAAAATCCTTCTCGCAGGATATTTCTGGTCCACAATGGAAGCCGACTGTTACCAACATTCTCGGACATGTCACAAATGTCAGATATATGCAGATAAGGTGCACATTCCTCCAGTTCCTCTGAATGTCTTGACAACACCGTGGCCTTTTGCAATGTGGGGCATTGATATGATCGGCGAAATCAGACCTACGGCATCTAACGGGCATCGCTTCATCCTGGTAGCGATTGATTACTTTACAAAGTGGGTTGAAGCAGCTTCCTACGCTACGGTAACCAAGAACGTCGTAGCACGATTCATTCGGCATAACCTGATCTGTCGATACGGCATCCCGGAGAGAATCATTACGGACAATGGTACCAATCTTAATAACAAGATGGTCACTGAGCTCTGCGAGCAATTCAAGATACAACACCACAACTCTTCTCCTTACCGGACGAAGATGAATGGGGATGTCGAAGCGGCAAATAAGAATATCAAGAAGATTGTGCAGAAGATGACAATGACCTACAAAGATTGGCATGAAATGTTACCGTTTGCTCTTCATGGGTACCGTACCTCAGCACGAACATCAACAGGGGCAACTCCCTTTTCCTTGGTCTATGGCATGGAGGCAGTCTTGCCTATCGAAGTCCAGATACCCTCCCTCCGGATAATGAAGGATGCAGGTTTGAACGAAGATGACTGGATCTAGACTCGGCTTGATCAATTAAACCTGATTGACAAAAAGAGACTCACTGCTATTATTCATGGTCAGACGTACCAAAAACGGATGATCAGGGCATTTAACAAGAAAGTCGGACCATAAGAGTATCAAGTCGGAGACCTGGTAATCAAGCGCATCATCCTCCCTCAAAGTGATCCCCGGGGCAAATGGACCCCTACGTACGAAGGGCCATTTGTGGTTAAGCATATCTTCTCAGGAGGAGCTATGATTCTAACCACCATGGATGGTGACGACCTTCCTCACCCCGCCAATGCAGACATAGTAAAAAGATACTACGCATGAATTAAAGACCCGCTAGGTTGACGCACCTAGGAAAAAATAAGGGCTTCCCGACGAACCAAAAGGGTTCAGGAAAAAATAAGGGATGAAATGAAAAAAAAGCTGTACACCCGGCAAGTCGAAAACCTGAAAAGGCGGCTTGGGCAAAAATGGGTATCCCGGTGGACTGAAAACCCGAAAGGGCGGTCCAGGCAAAAGTTAGGGATAAGCGTAATACTATGTCTCATTGGATCACCTTGCATCCAGAATTCGGCATCAACTATCAGGCTCAGACGGCATCGATCAATCAGCTTCATCTTCAACTAAGCAGCCAAGTGATGAGACGCTTGAAGACACAAAGGCGATAGCAGAGTTGGAACCCAGTGGGATTTTTTCACATAGCTGTTTTGTTTTCCTTTTCACAAAATTGTAAACTCTATGTTGTTCGGCGGCGTTCTCTTACTAGGACGTCAGCCTCTTGTACATAAACGCCTATTTACAGGCAAATTTCAAAATCAATACAAATTCATCTTTTCCAGACAAATTGCCAATCGTTTTTCCTTTTCTGTTTTGTTTTGCAAAGGACGTCCAATGTTCATTTTTGATATATGCATTTGACACTAATTGCTAACTCATAAATATTTGCATACGAAACAAAGGACTAATTACAGGTGACAATGGAAACAGGGGCGATAATGAGTTGTCTAAGCAATCTAATTGTTCTGTCCACCAAGGTAGGTTCAGCTGAAGAATTTGACCAAGATACCTTCACTCCCCGTAGAGTAAGATAAGATGCAGCAATACTCTCCCCCGAGCAGAGTTGGTCTCCCATCAGCCCCAAAAAGGCACAGTATCTCCAGCAAGTCAGCAACACTCTCCCCAAGCAGAGTTAGATTACAGTCAGCCTTAAGGAAGTTGGATATCCCCAGAAGATCTCAATATTCTCCAGCAGAGTATACAGTATTCCTCAGAAAGCATCCCCGACAGTCTCAATATTCCTCGACGGAAATATAAGATTGTTCCCCGACGGAATACAGACACCCCAGTGGAGCCATTCCCTAGTACAGTTCAAAAGTTTCCCCCAGGAGAGTTAAATCATCATCCCCAGTAGATCCTGGAAGCTTATCCCCAGTAGATTCTGGAAGCTTGTCCCCTGCAGAGTACGAAAGCCTCTCCCCGACTTTATTCAGAAGGTTATTCCCCACCAGGGTCTAATTGGGTTATCCTCAGCTAATTACCACAGAAGGATCGTCTTCGGCGAAGTTCTTCCTATCCCCCAGCGGATTTCATCAAATCTTCCAACATAACATATCAACGGAATCCCCAGCGGAGTTCTCATCAAAACCTCAGCAAGCGTCTCTTCCCCATAGAGTATTTCCCTGTAGAGAAATCTCTCCAACAAGTTTATTCCCCAACGGAGTCATCTTTTCCTATCGGTTTATTCTTGCAATCATCATCCCCAGTGGAAACGAAGAACTCTACTCTTCAACATCAGCCCAGGATTTAAGTTCCCGGCATTCGTCAAGGATTTATTTTCCTAGACGAAAATACATTCATAAACATTGCACATTTTATACATCCTGCTCACATACATGATAAAGTGCATGCGACACTATCTTATTTATTTTTTGAACATCATGACATCATGCATTTCATACATCATGACATTGCATACAACTGATGTTTTTCCTTTTCAGGAATAAGGTCAATACAAAGATGATTACTATCAACTGTCGCAATTTCGGATTCGATACCTGTATCTAGCCAGGGCATATCTGTGAGCGATTACTTGTGGATTCGACACCTGTATCTAGCCAGGGCATATCTGCATCAAGAAATTCCAGATTCGATTCCTGTATCCAGCCAGGGCACGTCTGAAGAGTTTGAAGATTCGATTCCTGTATCCAGCCAGGGCATATCTGTTGACGACTAATTCCAGATTCGATTCCTGTATCCAGCCAGGGCACGTCTGAAGAGTTTGAAGATTCGATTCCTGTATCCAGCCAGGGCATATCTGTTGACGACTAATTCCAGATTCGATTCCTGTATCCATCCAGGGCACGTCTGAAGAGTTTGAAGATTCGATTCCTGTATCCAGCCAGGGCATATCTGTTGACGACTAATTCCAGATTCGATTCCTGTATCCAGCCAGGGCACGTCTGAAGAGTTTGAAGATTTGATTCCTGTATCCCGCCAGGGCATATCTGTTGACAACTAATTCCATATTTGATTCCTGTATCCAGCCAGGGCACGTCTGAAGAGTTTGAAGATTCGATTCCTGTATCCAGCCAGGGCATATCTGTTGACGACTAATTCCAGATTCGATTCCTGTATCCAGCCAGGGCACGTCTGAAGAGTTTGAAGATTCGATTCCTGTATCCAGCCAGGGCATATCTGTTGACGACTAATTCCGGATTCGATTCCTGTATCTAGCCAGGGCATATCTGTGAGCGATTGTTTGTAGATTCGATACATGTATCCATCCAGGGCATATCTACATAAAGAGTTTGAAGATCAACCCCTGTAACAGGCCAGGTAATTATCTTTCTTTCTCAGGTACACAAGTTCTCGTTAAGGAATCTCTTACGCGATCGACACCCCCGAATGGCATCTTTAAGCCCATCTCCACAACTATGCATTACAATTCCAAATGGCATCTATAAGCCCATTCCCGACAAGGTTCTGTCACGTCTCTAGATGGCATCTATAAGTCCATCCTCCTATTCACCATCTTTCCAAATGGAATCTGTAAGCCCATTCCCGCCATCACGCTGCTGATACTCTACTATGTGAGTGCAAATTTCTGGGCACTTTAGTGTTCAATCATCTTCCACCTTCGGATCACGAAAGGCACGCAAGCCAATCTACATCCTCAGGTCTAAGAAGATTGAACAGGGGCAACTGTTGCACCCCAAAATTTGCCCTCCCATATTCTTCAAGATTTGTCAAGATCAACCTCCAAATGGTTCAAAATCTCTCAAGGGTTGCAAAGTCCAATTGCCTCCTGACACAGTCAAAGTTAGGGTTTTGGTTCTTGCAAGGAAGTTGAGGTTTTCAAGGGTCCAATAAAGTCCCATATGCCTATATACATTGGCAAGCATCTACATGTCAAATTTCAAGACTCACAGGGTCAAATTGCACAATCAAAAGTCCTAATTGCTTCACAGTCAATTGCAGGGGCAAAATGGTCATTTGGCAGTCAAAAGTCAAAATTTTTGGTCAACATCTTATTTTGAAGCCACAATCATCATTTGATCAAGTCTTGATCATGATTCCACAAGCATGGCTCAAAAATCATCAAGATGCAAAAAGTTGCTATTTTTGGACAGCTGAAAAGTCAACTGTAACTTGACCAAGGCATAACTTTTTCATAGTTCATCAGAAAAATCCCATCCAATGCTCATTTAGAAGGGGATGACATTTCCTACAACTCATCTTCACACTCCAAGTCCAAGAAATGCTCTCACAAAAAGTTATCAATTTCTACATTATAGGTCATTTTCAAAAGTCAACAAAAAGGCACTTTAAGTCAAAGACCATAACTTGAGATTGGTAAATCAAAATGACATGGGACCAATGGCATTGGTTAGAGGACTTCAAGACGTTTCCAAAATGTCCAAGAACATGTTCGTAGCTTCAAAATTGAGCAAGATATGCATTGGAGAAGTTGGGAAATTATTGGTAATTTGCAAAAGTCAACTTTGCCCAAAACACTTCATTTTTGCTAATGGGCCTCAAATTCTTTCTTGAATCTTTACCCAAGGCTTATGCACGATCCATTAAGATTAATTTGAATTATTTTCTTATTTTTATTAATTATTTGGATTTTTAATTGATTAATAATTCATTTAATTAATTTAATTATAGGAAAATATCAAAACATGGTTTTCAAATCTTTTTATGAAGCAAATGAGATCAAGGCAAGCTGGCAATTCGTGTACATATCAAGGACATCAAAACTACCCAATTTTGGCAAGTTTTATCAATCAAAAAAGTTGGAAAAGATTTGATTAAAATCAAATATTGCAAACATGAATACAATGGATTCTTGACCAAGATTTGCCCTAGTTTTTATTCTACTATATATGCTAAAGCAAACCCTAAAGCCTTTCACGTGAAAAAGCTGCTGAGAACACCATAACCAAATTGCAAAAAGTCAAGAAAAGACTCAAAACCGAAATCAATCTTCCAGGCGAATTCAAAGCCTTTTCTTGATTCAAACACCTTGCATAAGTCTCCAGAAACAATTTGCAACCAAGAACGAGTCCTAACACTCAAAGAATCATCCACAACAAGTCCCACGGTTTGAATATTTTTCCACAATCGCATATCCTTATTCATGCATTTTTAACCTCTTTTTTGGATTGATTTGCGTTAATAGGACCATTCTGAAGCTATTGGTATAATTCAATTTGATTATGGTGTTCTGAATCAAAAACCACCATTGAAGAACTTTAGGGTTTCGAAGCTTGAATTTTAGGGCTTTCCACATACAGAAAAATTGGACATTGAAACGTACATGGTTGAATTCGTCAAGGCCAGACGAATTCAACCCAACCATCGCGCCTTTTTTATATTACCTGTAGCCCTAATCGTTATTTTTGACATTTGCATTTTGTGGGGGTTTAAAACCCCCGCTATTTGATTGTTTTGGTTACAGGCCAGATGAAGAAGATGATACATGGAAGCATGTGACTGAGGCATTCAAACTCTTGGCGCGTTTTTTCTGATTTCCAGCATAGTTATCATTCTTAATATATTATATTTGTTGGTTATTACGTTAACAAAGACAACGCGATGGCTCAATGGTTGATGACGTGCTTGGCAATTGTTGGGACCTGGGTTCGATTCCCAGGTCCACCCAATATTTGTTTCTATTTTTCATAACATGATCTCATGCAGCTTTCCAATACGTTCCACCATGCACTTCAACCAGCAATGCGCCATGTGTCTCTCAGCATACATCCAATGGCCAGGAGATGAAGAGCATGGTACTCCCTAGTCAACAAGCGTGTGGTCAATCCCCAAGGTCAACGAGACTTGCTTCTTAATGGGCCTGAATTCCAGAATAACACCTCCACATTGGGCCATCAAACCCCCCCTGGTTTTGCTATTTTATTTTATTTTCTTTTTTTCCCTTTTAAACTAATTATTATTATTATTAACCAATAAGCTAATTTTTCATAATAAATTCAGAAATCAAAAATTGTAAATATACTTTATTATTTTTACTATTAACTATTATTTTTGTAAATAAATATTGACAATTAACTTAGTTTAATTTAGGCTTAATTTTCACCTTTTTCTCAATAAATAAAAGTTATGTAGAATTAGGGTTCGACAATTTTCAATTATTTTATTAATTAATCATTATTCTTATTAATTATTATTATCTTTGTAAATAAAAAATAAATTAATTAATTTAGTAAATTAGGTTAACTTGGACTTTTTTTTAAATAATTAAAATAAACTTAGAACTAGGGTTTTTCTTAACTTTTAATTTTAATTCCTTTTTATTTTCATTAAAACATTAAAAAACGCAAAAACATTTTTCTTTTTAATTAATTAATTAATTAGTAAACTAGGGTTAATTTTAATTAAATGCAAAGGACTAAAAAACTCATATTTTCTCAAAAGGGTCAAAAACCCTAGGACGTTCCAATTTAACTCTTTCGCGCACTATCTTATTTTGATTATTTATGTATTTGCTCAATGGATGTAATAGTAACTAGGATTTACCGCTTTCTTTACTTTCCGCACTTTCTTCCAAAACGGGTTATGTTTTTGGCGATGTATAAACCCGCGCCTTGTAATAGCGTAGATTCATATTTCCGCACTTTAATTTTCCGCACTCTTAACTGTTAATATGCATGAAAGACTGAATGACAAATTAAAAACAACTCGTAGCTCACAAATAACATGTACAAGATAAACATTAACTGAATTCAACACACATGCACATGCCACTCCTAGGGTACGCCTCACTCGTTGCCTCGACGTGGTCATCAATATAGGGTGTCTTAGAGGTCGCCCTCCTGTCTAAGATCCAGTTGCCTCGAAACGGTTGCCTCAGATAAAAAAAGGATCTAGGACATTAGGGTTACTTCTAAGGTGTCCTACTATTGCTTCGGTGACCACACATGTCCCTTAATCGAATTGACCCGAACACCTCCAACGACGGTGCTACCTACCTCTCAATGGTGGGATAGCACTGTCTAAAGGACTCTTACACAGCCTAATTCCTTAGAGTAGGTAGATTCTCATAGGTACTTGCTCTTTTCAAAACAAACAAAAACATACTTTTCACACTGACACTTTCAAAAGTTTTCCAACAAATTTTTCATACACTCTTGAGGACAGATACAAGAGTCACCTAGAAGTTTTCAAAACGAAACTTTTTCAAAACCCACATACACAAGAAAAGCAAAAAAAATTTGAAAACATAGTGAGCAAGTACCTAAGAGCCCGTGGATAACCACAGATAGAAAGGGTGCTAACACCTTCCCTTTCTATAATCTACCTCCCGAACCGAGAAACATCTCGAAAAGGAATTTTGCTGTGCTTTTGTCCTTTCCTTGTTGGAGAACATAAAAGACGGTGGAGACTCTTGCTTACCGCGACATTTCGCGAACCAGCATTCCAAAACAGTCAGTTTTATTTCCACCGATCACAGAACTGGCGACTCTGCTAGGGACACTTAAAGTGAGGTGTACCTTAGGATTAGATCATGCTTATGTTTTCAATTGCCTGTTTTGATTGCTTTAATATTATGGGCCTGTTTTGGGAGTTTCATAGATCCTAACCCGGATCTGGGGGATACTTTTTAGGTAGCAACAAACTGTGAGGGAACTGTGCGGGGTATACCGACACGGTTGAAGTAGTTGCTACATTGATGTGGCACTTTGGTGAGTACCGGTAACCCTTGAGTCAAGTCAAGGAGAGTACGGGGCCGCCGCGTGGTGTCGTGAAGCATCAACTGACCTTAGGAACCTTACTTGACCATCCTGGCCTCTTTAGGGTAGTGAGATGACCGACTTTGGTGCAGTCCGAAGTTGGTTGATACTCGATACTACACTCATTGAGGGTTGTTTTCTTGGAATATTTTGATCTCCAGTTCAGTGGCTAAATCAAAACAATGAACATAGAAAACAACCCAATGATATTGAGATCCTTAGAACCCGGTTACTTTTGATAGGACAGGTTTTGAGCCCACCAACTTCAAGAGGGTAGTACCTAGACCCCATGCTGGCCCAAACTCTAAGGGCTATCTTGTGTGACTTGTGTGCCTTATCATGTTTGCCTTTGTGAATACTGGTCGTTGTTTTATCATAACATCATAATATCATACAACATCATAGGCATCCACTAACCACTTCAAGGGTTCGAATCTTCATCTTTGTTATTGTTTTGTAGGACATGGAAACTATCCGCAGAAAGAAAATTCAGATCAACCTTGTAAGGATCCCTCCTCAGCTTAAGGAGCTTACATCCAGGATTCCCGAGAACTCTTCCTTCAGTGAAAGGCATGGTAGACTCATTAGCTTGGTCAACACCAACATTGAAGAGGATATGGTGAAAGTGTTGTTCCAGTTCTTTGACCCTCTGCACCACTGTTTTACTTTCCCGGATTATCAATTGGTGCCTACTTTGGAAGAGTTTTCTCAGCTTCTGAAGATTCCTATCCTTAATCAACTACCCTACAACGGTACGGAAAGGGAACCAAAACTTGAAGAGGTTGCTAAGGCATTACGCCTACAACCATCTGACATCAAGGGACATTGGGAAGTTAGAAGTGGTATCAAAGGATTCTTGGCAAAGTTCCTGTTTGAGAAGGCCCAAGAATGTTGGAATTCCCTTGACCTATAAGCCTTTGAAGAAGTTGTGGCTCTCCTTGTCTATGGGTTGGTGTTGTTCCCGAATCTCGATCAGCTTATAGATATCAATGTTGTCAAGATCTTCATGTCCAGGAATCCTATACCTACGTTGCTTGGGGACATCCTTCACTCATGTTACACTCGAACCATGAGAAAAAGAGGTGTTCTCATGTGCTGAACTCCTCTCCTGGCAAGGTGGTTTATTTCGCACCTTCCACAATCAGTTTTGAAGAACGAGCGGGGTTTGAGATGGTCACAACGATTAATGACTCTTACGCATGCTGATATACATTGGTGTCCTAGGTCCAGAGAGAATGTCACTATCATTGATCGTTGCGGGGAGTTTCCTAATGTTCCTTTACTTGGAATCAGAGGAGGTATTACTTACAAACCATGTTTGGCTTTGAGACAGTTTGGATATGCTCGGAGGGATGACCCTCACGACATGTTGCTTCCTGACATAGTTTTTGACTTCGACAACGATGCACAAGGATTTCGCCAGAGATTTATCAGAGCTTGGAGGATGCCCGACAGGGTAGATAGCAAGACACTGGGGCACAAGAACTCCATCCCCTTGGAGCCTTATCTCAAGTGGGTACGAGCCCGCTCCCAGAAGTTGGTGATGCCATATCCTCATGTTCTCCCTGTGATCAAAGAGCCAGTCTTGGAAGGAGAGGTGCCCTACACCATTCAACATCCTGACATGCCAACATCTTGGGAGGAAATGCAAAAGAGCTGGATCCAACTCAAGGAAGAACGGAATTCTCTTGAATCCAGTCTACATGTCAGTGAGAAGAAGGTCTTGGAGCTCACCCGCCTACTGCACGAGGAAAAGACTCTCAATACTTACATAGCTCCAAAGAGGATGCGCAGTGTCTTTTGGGATTAAATTATTTTGTAATGTTTTGCCCATGAGGCCTTGATGTACTGAACAGATTATTTCTTAATAATAACGTGTGTTCCTTTTTGTCTACAACAAATTTGAACTTTCGAACCCTTGAATGCATTGCATAAATAGCATATCATGCATCATGTGCATAACAGGTATTCTTTTCCTATAGGTTGCTTAATCTTCTTAGCTGTTTATTTCAGCAGTCTCATCATGAATCCTGAATCATCTACTGAGCAATCCATCAAGGCCCTCCAGGCCCAGAACGCCCAGTTCCAAGAGTTGATCATGAGCTTAGCCCAAGGTCAAGAGGAATTGAAGGCTCTGCTGGTGAAGAAGAAGAAGAAGAGAACTGTACTGTTCAACACTGGACGGAGGTTTGGTAACACACTGCATAATGAGGCTGATCAAGCTGCTTCCTCTGTAGGGAAAGACAGCCCCCAAGGGGGAAGGGTTCCTAGTCCTGTGGTCTCCGACAACGAGACAGATTTCAATGATGAGCAGTACCCTCCCGCTGAAGACAGGTACAAGCAGTTAGAGGATCGTCTGAGTGCCATGGAAATTCAACAGGGGCCTGGGTTGGATTTTGGAGATCTGGGTTTATCTTCTGGGGTGGTGATCCCACACAAGTTCAAGGCACCTTCTTTTGCGAAGTATGACGGGGCTTCCTGCCCTAAGCTACATCTCAGATCTTATGTGAGGAAGATCCAGCCTTACACGGCAGACAAGAACTTATGGATCCATTTCTTCCAGGATAGCCTTTCAGGGGCTCAACTCGAGTGGTTCTATCAGCTGGATGGAGCCAGTATTCGAAAATGGGAGGACTTGGCTACTGCTTTTTATAAGCAGTATCAGTACAATGCCGACCTCGCTCCTACACGTACCCAACTCCAGGGTATGTCGCTAGGATCGGGAGAAGGTTTTAAGGAGTACGCGAAAAAGTGGAGAGACCTGGCTGGCAGGGAGCAGCCACCGTTGACTGACTGTGAACTCGTGGACATGTTCTTGGGTACCCTGTCTGGGATGTTCTTCAACCACCTGATTGGTAATTCTTCTGTAGGGTTTACAGACCTCATTCTGACTGGTGAGAGGATAGAAGCTGGTATGAAGTCGGGGAAGATACAGAAAGGTGCATCCTCAAGTTCTGAAAAGAAGCCTTTCAAGAAGGAAGCTAGTGTTGTGTATGGTCCCAGAAGACAAAATAAACCGGAACGCCGCCAAGCTATCAACACGGTGGTTATTTCTAAGCCTGCTGCTGCTCCTCAGCAATACAACCAACCAAGGGGTGAGAGACCCAAAAGGCAGTACACTCGGCTTAGTATGACCCTCTCTCAGATATTGCCACAACTGTTGTCAACCAATCTGGTAACTGTCAAAGAAGCTCCGAAGGTGGTAAACACAACATCTCCGAAGTATAACCCCAACGCCCGCTGTGCTTATCACTCTGATAGCCCGGGGCATTCTACTGATGATTGCTGGGATCTAAGGAATAAGGTCCAGGACCTTATTGATGCTAAGGAAATACAGTTTGAGGCTCCCGAAAGGCCCAATGTTGTGACTGCTCCCATGCCCCAGCATGGAGTGAGTGTTGTGGAAGAAGACCGGTATGTGGCCTCTGTGGAAGATATTGTTGCTCCGTTGTTGGCTATCAAGAGGAACCTGTTACTGGCCAGTTTATTTCCGGGATATGGTAAAGGTTGCCTTCTATGTGCTGTTTCACCTGCTGGTTGTCCTTTGTTGAAGTCAGGCATCCAAAACCTGATGGATAACAAAGAGATCTTGTTCGAGAAGATTGTTGTTCCTGTTATCCCTACTAAAGAAGTGTTTGTTGTCACCATTTTCAACAATCCTACCAATGCTCCCCCGAGGAAGCCTGTCCAAATTATGCCTGTTCAGAAGATTGCTCCTATCATCATCACTGTTCCGGGGCCCCTCCCCTATAAATCTGACAAAGCTGTCCCGTGGCACTATGGGGCAGATGTGTATGTGCTCGGAGTGAAGCAAGAGTTCAATACTAGTACCAGCATCAGTAACATCACTAGTCCTGCTAAAGTTACTCGCAGTGGCAGGCTCTTCTCGCCTGATATTGCACCTCCAGCTATTCAGAGACCTCTTGTTATCACACCTGCCAGTGTGCCTGTTTCCCCTCCTGATCAAGTTTCTACCCCTGCGGCCGAGTCATCTGACACTCGGGGAAAAGGGATTGCTACTAATGTGCCTGCCCAGATGGAGGCACCGAAGACTGTTAATGTTGAAGCCTCCCAGCAAGAGATGGAAGAGATTCTCAAGATTATCAAGAAGAGTGATTTCAACGTTGTTGAACAGCTGGGGCACACCCCCTCTAAGATCTCTATGCTATCACTGTTGTTGTGTTCAGAGGCCCATGCCAAGGCCCTGATTTCCTTCCTGAAGACGGCCCATGTGCCACAAGAAACGTCTGCTGATCAATTTACTAATTGTGTGGCCAACTTAACCGCTGATAATGGTCTGGGTTTCTCTGACGCTGATCTGACCGCTAAGGGAAAGAACCACAACGATGCCCTACATGTCTCCATTAAATGCAGGGGCACTACTCTTGCCCATGTGTTGGTATACACCGGTTCCTAGTTGAACGTATTGCCCAAGAAGGCCTTAGATAGGTTGGATTGTGAGGGTTTGGAGTTGAAGCCTAGTAACATTATTGTCCGAGCCTTTGACGGGTCGAAGAGGATGGTACATGGTGAAGTAGATATTCCGATCCGGTTTGGTTCTCAAGTCTTTGATTCAACATTCTATGTGATGGACATCCGACCATCCTATTCTTGTTTACTGGGTCGTCCTTGGATCCACAAGGCTGGAGCTGTGACCTCCACTCTACATCAAAAGCTTAAGTACCCGGTCAGAGGGAAGATTGTTACAGTTCAGGGGGAGGAAGAATACATGGTCAACCATCTTAACTCGTTCCGGTACATAGAGATGGATGGGGAGTTCATTGAGACCCCCTTTCAACACTTTGAAGAGGTGCCTCAGACATTGGCATCAACAGAGACTATGACTGAAGAAGACTCTCCTTTGAAGATGGCTTCCTTAAAGGATGCCCGGGCTGTGATTGAGAAGGGTGAGTGTGCAAACTGGGGCCGACTTCCTGATTTTACTCTGAAAACTGACAAGTTTGGGCTGGGTTTCACTGCAGAGGCTCAGAGGGCTGTACGTAAAGCAAAGATTGGAAGACCTCTCGTATTCATCACCAACCCGGGAGTGAATGCTATTGAAGACAATGCGGAGGAATCTGAATTCGAAAGCTGGATCTACCCAACGACCGACGGTGGACTAAACAACTGGACTGCTAAAGACCACATACCTATTACTTTTGTCACTCAGTAATGAACTCTTTTGTTTTAAATTTGTAACGAACAATAATTTGAAACTTTATGGCTCGGTGTCTTACCCGGGACACCGTGGCTTCATTTGTGAGGGCTTATTACTTGTCATTTCCATATATCATGAATAAAAACATTGGACGTTTTTCGCATTTCGAATCTTGTGCTCCCTTTATTTCTTTATATATTGCAAAATAGCTATATTTACACACACTCACCTATACAGGTTTCAATCCACTCTGGATCTCACTGGTAACGACTCTGCTACTGCCAGTTGTGACTTCGAAAATCCGATCAACTTAGCCGAAGACGAAGGTGAAGATGATTGCGAAGTGCCTGGTGAGCTTGCAAGACTGCTACTCCAGGAAGAGAGGGCCATTCAGCCACATGAAGAGCCAGTGGAAACGGTAAACCTGGGTACTGAGACAGACAGAAAGGAAGTTAAGATTGGTGCCAATCTGGAGCTCAGTGTGAAACAACGGTTGATTCAGATGTTGCATGATTATGTGGAAATCTTTGCCTGGTCTTACGAAGACATGCCTGGGTTGGATACCGACATTGTGGTTCATCACCTGCCTACCAAGGAAGAATGCCCTCCGGTAAAACAAAAGGTCCGCCGTATGCGCCCAGAGATGTCCGAGAAAATCAAAGCTGAGGTTATGAAACAATTTGATATCGGGTTTCTAGCAGTGACTTCTTACCCTCAGTGGGTTGCCAACGTGGTTCCAATGCCGAAGAAGGATGGTAAGGTCCGAATGTGTGTTGACTACAGGGATTTGAACAGGGCGAGCCCCAAGGATGACTTCCCCCTGCCTCACATCGACGTTCTGGTTGACAATACTGCTCAGCACAAGGTGTTCTCCTTCATGAATGGTTTTTCAGGTTATAATCAGATCAAAATGGCTCCTGAAGACATGGAGAAGACCACTTTTGTTACTCAGTGGGGAACCTTCTGCTACAAGGTCATGCCTTTTGGGTTGAAAAATGGTGGGGCAACCTACCAACGTGCCATGGTTGCTTTATTTCATGACATGATCCATCATGAGATAGAAGTATATGTCGACGATATGATTGCAAGGTCCCAAACTGAGGAGGAACACCTTGACCATCTACAGAAGCTGTTTGACCGTCTGAAGTTGTACAAGCTGAGGTTGAACCCGAACAAGTGCACCTTTGGGGTGAGATCTGGAAAATTGCTAGGTTTCGTCGTGAGCGACAAAGGTATTCAAGTAGACCCTGCCAAGGTGAAAGCCATACAAGAGATGCCAGTTCCCAAGACAGAGAAAGAAGTCAGAGGCTTTCTAGGACGGCTGAACTACATTGCCCGATTCATCTCGCACCTAACTGCTACTTGTGAACCAATCTTCAAGCTGCTGAAGAAAGATCAAGTAGTACGTTGGAACGATGAATGTCAGGTTGCTTTCGAAAGAATCAAAGAGTATCTCCAAAAACCAACCATTCTTATGCCACCGGTTGAAGGGAGACCTCTAATCTTATACTTGACAGTACTTGACAGCTCAATGGGATGTGTGCTGGGGCAGCATGACGAGTCTGGCCGAAAAGAGCACGCCATTTATTACCTTAGCAAAAAGTTTACCGACTGTGAGACCCGATACTCACTGCTCGAGAAAACTTGCTGCGCTTTGGTATGGGCTGCTCGCCGGCTGAGACAGTATATGTTGACTCACACTACTCTATTGATTTCAAAAATGGATCCAATCAAGTACATATTCAAAAAGCCTGCCTTGTCCGAAAGAATAGCAAGATGGCAGATGATCTTGACAGAATATGACATCCAGTACACGGCTCAGAAAGCAATCAAAGGAAGTGTATTGGCAGACCATTTGGCACACCAGGCAGTAGATGACTACCAATCTATGAACTTTGAGTTTCCAGACGAGGATATCATGGTAGTGACTGATTGTGAAGTACCTGGACCGGATGAAGGACCTGAGGAAGGATCCTGATGGTCTATGCACTTTGATGGAGCCTTAAACGCTTTGGGTAATTGCATCGGCGCTGTGATCATATCCCCCAAAGGCCCGCATACTCCACTTACCGCCCGGCTATGTTTCAACTGCACTAATAACACGGCGGAGTATGAAGCATGTATCATGGGTCTTCAAGCTGCAATTGACTTAAGGATCAAGTTTCTGAGTGTCTTCGGAGATTCCGCTCTCGTGATTAATCAGATCAAAGGCGAGTGGGATACGAAACACCCAAATCTTATTCCTTACAAAGAGTGTGTGTTGACGTTGATCCCCATTTCACGGAGATAACTTTTGAACACTTCCCAAGAGAGGAGAATCAGTTGGCGGACGCGTTGGCTACGATGTCTTCTATGTTCAAAGTCAAATGGGACAACGAGGCTCCCCGGATCATTATCTGGAAATTGGATGAACCTGCATATTGCTGTGATCTTGAGGCTGAAGAGGTAACTAAGAAACCTTGGTATCATGAAGTGAAGAGGTACTTGGAAGCTCAAGAATACCCCGAAGGCGCATCTGTCAACGACAAAAGTTTCTAAGAAGATTCGCGGCAAAGTTCTTCCTCAACAACGACATTCTCTACAAGCGAAACCATGATTCAACCTTACTGCGTTGTGTGGATAAGACTGAAGTAGAAAGGATCATGGCAGAGCTACATGAGGGTACCTTCGGAACGCATTCCAGTGGACATACTATGGCAAAGAAAATCCTTCTCGCAGGATATTTCTGGTCCACAATGGAAGCTGACTGTTACCAACATTCTCGGACATGTCACAAATGTCAGATATATGCAGATAAGGTGCACATTCCTCCAGTTCCTCTGAATGTCCTGACAACACCGTGGCCTTTTGCAATGTGGGGCATTGATATGATCAACGAAATCAGACCTACGGCATCTAACGGGCATCGCTTCATCCTGGTAGCGATTGATTACTTTACAAAGTGGGTTGAAGCAGCTTCCTACGCTACGGTAACCAAGAACGTCGTAGCACGATTCATTCGGCATAACCTGATCTGTCGATACGGCATCCCGGAGAGAATCATTACGGACAATGGTACCAATCTTAATAACAAGATGGTCACTGAGCTCTGCGAGCAATTCAAGATACAACACCACAACTCTTCTCCTTACCGGACGAAGATGAATGGGGATGTCGAAGCGGCAAATAAGAATATCAAGAAGATTGTGCAGAAGATGACAATGACCTACAAAGATTGGCATGAAATGTTACCGTTTGCTCTTCATGGGTACCGTACCTCAGCACGAACATCAACAGGGGCAACTCCCTTTTCCTTGAATTGGTTGAAATATTATGAGATTGCTCAACCCTAATAAGTCATCCTTTGATAGCTTAACTTTTTACATTGCAACTAGTAAGACATACTGATATAACTTAGCTCCTTGAATTTTTTAAGAAATTTTGATATTGCTTAACCCTGTTAAGACATCCTTTGATAGCTTAACTTGTTACATTGCATATTGTAAGCAGGTACTGGTATAGCTTAATCACTTGCATTGTGTGAGATATTATGAGATTGCTCAAATTTGTTAAGACATTCTTTGATAGCTAAACTTGTTACATTGCATATTTTTGCGACATACTAATATAGTTTAACTCCACGAATTATTTGAGATATTCTGAGATTTCTCAACCCAAGTAAGTCATCCTTTGATAGCTTAACTTGTTACATTGAAGTTGTCAAGACATACTGATATTTCTTAACTCCTTGCATTGTGTGAGATATTTTAAGATTGCTTAATCCTGTTAAAATATCCTTTGATAACTAACTTATTACTTTGCATCTAATTAAGATATACTGATATGGATTAACTCCTTGAATTTTGTGACATATTCTAGGATTGCTCAATCATGTTAAGACATCCTTTGATAGCTTAACTTGTTACATTGCAGTTGTAAGACATACTGATATTGCTTAACTCCTAGCATTTTGTGATTGCTCAACCCTGTTAATACATACATTGATAGCTTAACTTGTTACATTGTTATTGTTAAGACATATTGATATATCTTAACTCTTTGAATTGTTTGTGATGTTCTAAGATTCCTCAACCCTATTAAGACATCATTTGATATCTTAACTTGTTACATAATATCTTGTTAAGACATAATAGTATAGCTTAACTCATTGAATTGGTTGAAATATTCTGAAATTTCTTAATCCTAATAATTCATCCTTTGATAGCTTAACTTTTAACATTTCAACTATTAAGACATATTCTAAGATTGCTCAATCATGTTAAGACATCCTTTGTTAGCTTAACTTGTTACATTGTTGTTGTAAGACATACTGATATTGCTTAACTCCTGGAATTGTGTGATTTCTCAACCCTGTTAATACATCCATTTATAGCTTAACTTGTTACATTGTCGTTGTTAAGACATACTGGGATAGCTAAATCCTTGCATTGTTTGAGATATTCTAAGATCCCTCAACCCTATTAAGACATCATTTGATAGCTTAACTTGTTACATAGCATCTTGTTTATACATAATAGTATATCTAAATTCCTTGAATTGGTTGAAATATTATGAGATTGCTCAACCCTAATAAGTCATCCTTTAATGGCTTAACTTTTTACATTGCATCTAGTAAGACATACTGATATAACTTAGCTCCTTGAATTTTTTAAGAAATTCTGAGATTGCTTAACCCTGTTAAGACATCCTTTGATAGCTTAACTTGTTACATTGCATCTTGTAAGCAGTTACTGATATAGCTTAATCACTTGCATTGTGTGAGATATTATGAGATTGCTCAAATTTGTTAAGACATTATTTGATAGCTAAACTTGTTACATTGCATATTTTTACGACATACTAATATAGTTTAACTCCTCGAATTATTTGATATATTCTGAGATTGTGCAACCCAAATAAGTCATCCTTTGATAGCTTAACTTGTTACATTGCAGTTGTCAAGACATACTGATATTTCTTAACTACTTGCATTGTGTGAGATATTTTAAAATTGCTTAATCTTGTTAAAATATCCTTTGATAACTAACTTATTACTTTGCATCTAATTAAGATATACTGATATGGATTAACTCCTTGCATTTTGTGACATATTCTAAGATTGCTCAATCATGTTAAGACATCCTTTGAAAGCTTAACTTGTTACATTGCAGTTGTAAGACATACTGATATTGCTTAACTCCTGGCATTGTGTGATTGCTCAACCTTGTTAATACATACATTGATAGCTTAACTTGTTACATTGTTATTGTTAAGACATACTGATATATCATAACTCTTTGAATTGTTTGTGATGTTATAAGATTCCTCAACCCTATTAAGACATCATTTGATATCTTAACTTGTTACATCATATCTTGTTAAGACATAATAGTATAGCTTAACTCATTGAATTGGTTGAAATATTCTGAGATTTCTTAATCCTAATAATTCATCCTTTGATAGCTTAATTTTTTACATTTCAACTATTAAGACATATTCTAAGATTGCTCAATCATGTTAAGACATCCTTTGTTAGCTTAACTTGTTACATTGCAGTTGTAAGACATACTGATATTCCTTAACTCCTGGAATTGTGTGATTACTCAACCCTGTTAATACATCCATTTATAGCTTAACTTGTTACGTTGCCGTTGTTAAGACATACTGGGATAGCTAAATCCTTGCATTGTTTGAAATATTCTAAGATCCCTCAACCCTATTAAGACATCATTTGATAGCTTAACTTGTTACATAACATCTTGTTTAGACATAGTAGTATATCTAAATTTCTTGAATTGGTTGAAATATTATGAGATTGCTCAACCCTAATAAGTCATCCTTTGATAGCTTAACTTTTTACATTGCAACTAGTAAGACATACTGATATAACTTAGCTCCATGAATTTTTTAAGAAATTCTGAGATTGCGTAACCTTGTTAAGACACCCTATGATAGCTTAACTTGTTACATTGCATCTTGTAAGCAGGTACTGATATAGCTTAATCACTTGCATTGTGTGAGATATTATGAGATTGCTCAAATTTGTTAAGACATTATTTGATAGCTAAACTTGTTACATTGCATATTTTTACGACATACTAATATATTTTAACTCCTCGAATTATTTGATATATTCTGAGATTGCGTAACCCAAGTAAGTCATCCTTTGATAGCTTAACTTGTTACATTGCAGTTATCAAGACATACTGATATTTCTTAACTACTTGCATTGTGTGAGATATTTTAAGATTGCTTAATCCTGTTAAAATATCCTTTGATAACTAACTTATTACTTTGCATCTAATTAAGATATACTGATATGGATTAACTCCTTGCATTTTGTGACATATTCTAAGATTGCTCAATCATGTTAAGACATCCTTTGATAGCTTAACTTTTTACATTGCAGTTGTAAGACATACTGATATTGCTTAACTCCTGGCATTGTGTGATTGCTCAACCCTGTTAATACATACATTTATAGCTTAACTTGTTACATTGTTATTGTTAAGACATATTGATATACCTTAACTCTTTGAATTGTTTGTGATGTTCTAAGATTCCTCAACCCTATTAAGACATCATTTGATATCTTAACTTGTTACATAATATGTTGTTAAGACATGATAGTATAGCTTAACTCATTGAATTGGTTGAAATATTCTGAGATTTCTTAATCCTAATAATTCATCCTTTGATAGCTTAACTTTTTACATTTCAACTATTAAGACATATTCTAAGATTTCTCAATCATGTTAAGATATACTTTGTTAGCTTAACTTGTTACATTGCAGTTTTAAGACATACTGATATTGCTTAACTCCTGGAATTGTGTGATTTCTCTACCCTGTTAATACATCTATTTATAGCTTAACTTGTTACGTTGTCGTTGTTAAGACATACTGGGATAGCTAATCCTTGCATTGTTTGAGATATTCTAAGATCCCTCAACCCTATTAAGACATCATTTGATATCTTAACTTGTTACATTGCATCTTGTTTATACATAATAGTATATCTATATTCCTTGAATTGGTTGAAATATTATGAGATTGCTTAACCCTAATAAGTCATCCTTTGATAGCTTAACTTTTTACATTGCATCTAGTAAGACATACTGATATAACTTAGCTCCTTGAATTTTTTAAGAAATTCTGAGATTGTTTAACCCTGTTAAGACATCCTTTGATAGCTTAACTTGTTACATTGCATCTTGTAAGCAGGTACTGATATAGCTTAATCACTTGCATTGTGTGAGATATTATGAGATTGCTCAAATCTGTTAAGACATTCTTTGATAGCAAAACTTGTTACATTGCATATTTTTGCGACATACTAATATAGTTTAACTCCTCGAATTATTTGAGATATTATGAGATTTCTCAACCCAAGTAAGTCATCCTTTGATAGCTTAACTTGTTACATTGAAGTTGTCAAGACATACTGATATTTCTTAACTCCTTGCATTGTGTGAGATATTTTAAGATTGCTTAATCCTGTTAAAATATCCTTTGATAACTAACTTATTACTTTGCATCTAATTAAGATATACTGATATGGATTAACTCCTTGAATTTTGTGACATATTCTAGGATTGCTCAATCATGTTAAGACATCCTTTGATAGCTTAACTTGTTACATTGCAGTTGTAAGACATACTGATATTGCTTAACTCCTAGCATTTTGTGATTGCTCAACCCTGTTAATACATACATTGATAGCTTAACTTGTTACATTGTTATTGTTAAGACATATTGATATATCTTAACTCTTTGAATTGTTTGTGATGTTCTAAGATTCCTCAACCCTATTAAGACATCATTTGATATCTTAACTTGTTACATAATATCTTGTTAAGACATAATAGTATAGCTTAACTCATTGAATTGGTTGAAATATTCTGAAATTTCTTAATCCTAATAATTCATCCTTTGATAGCTTAACTTTTAACATTTCAACTATTAAGACATATTCTAAGATTGCTCAATCATGTTAAGACATCCTTTGTTAGCTTAACTTGTTACATTGTTGTTGTAAGACATACTGATATTGCTTAACTCCTGGAATTGTGTGATTTCTCAACCCTGTTAATACATCCATTTATAGCTTAACTTGTTACATTGTCGTTGTTAAGACATACTGGGATAGCTAAATCCTTGCATTGTTTGAGATATTCTAAGATCCCTCAACCCTATTAAGACATCATTTGATAGCTTAACTTGTTACATAGCATCTTGTTTATACATAATAGTATATCTAAATTCCTTGAATTGGTTGAAATATTATGAGATTGCTCAACCCTAATAAGTCATCCTTTAATGGCTTAACTTTTTACATTGCATCTAGTAAGACATACTGATATAACTTAGCTCCTTGAATTTTTTAAGAAATTCTGAGATTGCTTAACCCTGTTAAGACATCCTTTGATAGCTTAACTTGTTACATTGCATCTTGTAAGCAGTTACTGATATAGCTTAATCACTTGCATTGTGTGAGATATTATGAGATTGCTCAAATTTGTTAAGACATTATTTGATAGCTAAACTTGTTACATTGCATATTTTTACGACATACTAATATAGTTTAACTCCTCGAATTATTTGATATCTTCTGAGATTGTGCAACCCAAATAAGTCATCCTTTGATAGCTTAACTTGTTACATTGCAGTTGTCAAGACATACTGATATTTCTTAACTACTTGCATTGTGTGAGATATTTTAAAATTGCTTAATCTTGTTAAAATATCCTTTGATAACTAACTTATTACTTTGCATCTAATTAAGATATACTGATATGGATTAACTCCTTGCATTTTGTGACATATTCTAAGATTGCTCAATCATGTTAAGACATCCTTTGAAAGCTTAACTTGTTACATTGCAGTTGTAAGACATACTGATATTGCTTAACTCCTGGCATTGTGTGATTGCTCAACCTTGTTAATACATACATTGATAGCTTAACTTGTTACATTGTTATTGTTAAGACATACTGATATATCTTAACTCTTTGAATTGTTTGTGATGTTATAAGATTCCTCAACCCTATTAAGACATCATTTGATATCTTAACTTGTTACATCATATCTTGTTAAGACATAATAGTATAGCTTAACTCATTGAATTGGTTGAAATATTCTGAGATTTCTTAATCCTAATAATTCATCCTTTGATAGCTTAATTTTTTACATTTCAACTATTAAGACATATTCTAAGATTGCTCAATCATGTTAAGACATCCTTTGTTAGCTTAACTTGTTACATTGCAGTTGTAAGACATACTGATATTCCTTAACTCCTGGAATTGTGTGATTACTCAACCCTGTTAATACATCCATTTATAGCTTAACTTGTTACGTTGCCGTTGTTAAGACATACTGGGATAGCTAAATCCTTGCATTGTTTGAAATATTCTAAGATCCCTCAACCCTATTAAGACATCATTTGATAGCTTAACTTGTTACATAGCATCTTGTTTAGACATAGTAGTATATCTAAATTCCTTGAATTGGTTGAAATATTATGAGATTGCTCAACCCTAATAAGTCATCCTTTGATAGCTTAACTTTTTACATTGCAACTAGTAAGACATACTGATATAACTTAGCTCCTTGAATTTTTTAAGAAATTCTGAGATTGCGTAACCTTGTTAAGACACCCTATGATAGCTTAACTTGTTACATTGCATCTTGTAAGCAGGTACTGATATAGCTTAATCACTTGCATTGTGTGAGATATTATGAGATTGCTCAAATTTGTTAAGACATTATTTGATAGCTAAACTTGTTACATTGCATATTTTTACGACATACTAATATAGTTTAACTCCTCGAATTATTTGATATATTCTGAGATTGCGTAACCCAAGTAAGTCATCCTTTGATAGCTTAACTTGTTACATTGCAGTTATCAAGACATACTGATATTTCTTAACTACTTGCATTGTGTGAGATATTTTAAGATTGCTTAATCCTGTTAAAATATCCTTTGATAACTAACTTATTACTTTGCATCTAATTAAGATATACTGATATGGATTAACTCCTTGCATTTTGTGACATATTCTAAGATTTCTCAATCATGTTAAGACATCCTTTGATAGCTTAACTTTTTACATTGCAGTTGTAAGACATACTGATATTGCTTAACTCCTGGCATTGTGTGATTGCTCAACCCTGTTAATACATACATTTATAGCTTAACTTGTTACATTGTTATTGTTAAGACATATTGATATACCTTAACTCTTTGAATTGTTTGTGATGTTCTAAGATTCCTCAACCCTATTAAGACATCATTTGATATCTTAACTTGTTACATAATATGTTGTTAAGACATGATAGTATAGCTTAACTCATTGAATTGGTTGAAATATTCTGAGATTTCTTAATCCTAATAATTCATCCTTTGATAGCTTAACTTTTTACATTTCAACTATTAAGACATATTCTAACATTTCTCAATCATGTTAAGATATCCTTTGTTAGCTTAACTTGTTACATTGCAGTTTTAAGACATACTGATATTGCTTAACTCCTGGAATTGTGTGATTTCTCTACCCTGTTAATACATCCATTTATAGCTTAACTTGTTACGTTGTCGTTGTTAAGACATACTGGGATAGCTAAATCCTTGCATTGTTTGAGATATTCTAAGATCCCTCAACCCTATTAAGACATCATTTGATATCTTAACTTGTTACATAGCATCTTGTTTATACATAATAGTATATCTATATTCCTTGAATTGGTTGAAATATTATGAGATTGCTTAACCCTAATAAGTCATCCTTTGATAGCTTAACTTTTTACATTGCATCTAGTAAGACATACTAATATAACTTAGCTCCTTGAATTTTTTAAGAAATTCTGAGATTGTTTAACCCTGTTAAGACATCCTTTGATAGCTTAACTTGTTACATTGCATCTTGTAAGCAGGTACTGATATAGCTTAATCACTTGCATTGTGTGAGATATTATGAGATTGCTCAAATCTGTTAAGACATTCTTTGATAGCAAAACTTGTTACATTGCATATTTTTGCGACATACTAATATAGTTTAACTCCTCGAATTATTTGAGATATTCTGAGATTTCTCAACCCAAGTAAGTCATCCTTTGATAGCTTAACTTGTTACATTGCAGTTGTCAAGACATACTGATATTTCTTAACTCCTTGCATTGTGTGAGATATTTTAAGATTGCTTAATCCTGTTAAAATATCCTTTGATAACTAACTTATTACTTTGCATCTAATTAAGATATACTAATATGGATTAACTCCTTGCATTTTGTGACATATTCTAGGATTGCTCAATCATGTTAAGACATCCTTTGATAGCTTAACTTGTCACATTGCATCTTTTTACGACATACTAATATAGCTTAACTTTTTGAATTATTTAATATATTCTGATATTGCTCAATCCTAGTAAGTCATCCTTTGATAGCTTAACTTGTTACATTGCAGTTGTTAAGACATACTGATATTGCTTAACTCCTTGCATTGTGTGAGATATTTTAAGATTGTTTAAACCTGTTAAAACATCCTTTGATATCTAACTTGTTACTTTGAATCTAGTTAAGATATATTGATATAGATTAACTCCTTGCATTATCTGAGATATTCTAAGATTGCTCAATCATGTTAAGACATCCTATGATAGCTTAACTTGTTAAATTGCAGTTGTTAAGACATATTGATATTGCTTAACTCGTGGAATTGTGTGATATATTATGAGATTGCTCAACCCTGTTAATACATCCATTAATAGCTTAACTTGTTACATTGTCATTATTAAGACATACTGATATAGCTTAACTCCTTGCATTGTTTGAGATATTATAAGATTCCTCAACCCTACTAAGACATCATTTGATAGCATAACTTGCTACATAGCATCTTTTTAAGACATAATAGTATAGATTAACTCCTTGAATTGGTTGAAATATTCCGAGATTGCTCAACCCAAATAAGTCATCCTTTGATAGCTTTACTTTTTACATTGCAACTATTAAGACATACTGATATAGCTTAGCTCCTTGAATTTTTTGAGAAATTCTTAGATTGCTTAACCTTGTTAAGACATCCTTTGATAGCTTAATTTATTACATTACATCTTGTTAAGACTTACTGAGATAGCTTAATTACTTGCATTGT
The DNA here is from genome assembly GCA_948472305.1 of Vicia faba. Classification (NCBI taxonomy): domain Eukaryota; kingdom Viridiplantae; phylum Streptophyta; class Magnoliopsida; order Fabales; family Fabaceae; genus Vicia; species Vicia faba. The sequence goes on from OX451737.1 coordinate 332,289,473, forward strand.
GTGAGATATTATGAGATTGCTCAAATCTTTTAAGACATCCTTTGATAGCTTAACTTGTTACATTGCATCTTTTTACGACATAGTAATATAGCTTAACTCCTTGAATTGTTTGAGATATTGTGAGATTGCTCAACCCTTGTAAGTCATCCTTTGATAGCTTAACTTGTTACATTGTAGTTGTTAATATATACTGATATTTCTTAACTCCTTGCATTGTGTGAGATATTTTAAGATTGCTTAATCCTGTTAAAACATCCTTTGATAACTAACTTGTTACTTTGCATCTAGTTAAGATATACTTATATAGATTAACTCCTTGCATTGTGTGAGATATTCTAAGATATTGCTTAACTCATAAGGATATTGCAGTTGTTAAGACATAAGGATATTGCTTAACTCATGGCATTGTGTGAGATATTATGAGATTGCTCAACCCAATTAATACATCCATTGATAGCTTAACTTGTTACATTGTCGTTGTTAAGACATACTGATATAGCTTAACTCCTTGCATTGTTTGAGATATTCTAAGATTCCTCAACCCTATTAAAAAATCATTTGATTGCTTAAATTGTTACATAGCATCTTGTTAAGACATAATAGTATAGCTTTACTACTTGAATCATTTAAAATATTCTGAGATTGCTCAACCCTAATAAGTCATCCTTCGATAGCTTAACTTGTTACGTTACAAATATTAAGACATACTGATATAGATTTTCTCCTTGAATTGTTTGAGAAATTTTGAGATTGTTTAACCCTGTTAAGACATCCTTTGATAGCTTAACTTGTTACATTGCATCTTCTTAGCAGGTACTGATATAGCTTAATCACTTGCATTGTGTGAGATATTATGAGATTGCTCAAATCTGTTAAGACATTCTTTGATAGCTAAACTTGTTACATTGCATATTTTTACAACATACTAATATAGTTTAACTCATCGAATTATTTGTGATATTCTGAGATTGCTCAACCCAAGTAAGTCATCCTTTGATAGCTTAACTTGTTACATTGCAGTTGTCAAGACATACTGATATTTCTTAACTCCTTGCATTGTGTGAGATATTTTAAGATTTCTTAATCCTGTTAAAATATCCTTTGATAACTAACTTATTACTTTGCATCTAATTAAGATATACTGAGATGGATTAACTCCTTGCATTTTGTGACATATTCTAAGATTGCTCAATCATGTTAAGACATCCTTTGATAGCTTAACTTGTTACATTGCAGTTGTAAGACATACTGATATTGCTTAACTCCTGGCATTGTGTGATTGCTCAACCCTGTTAATACATATATTGATAGCTTAACTTGTTACATTGTTGTTGTTAAGACATACTGATATATCTTAACTCTTTGAAATATTTGTGATATTCTAAGATTCCTCAAACCTATTAAGACATCATTTGATATCTTAACTTGTTACATAATATCTTGTTAAGACATAATAGTATAGCTTAACTCATTGAATTGGTTGAAATATTCTGAGATTGCTTAACCCTAATAAGTCATCCTTTTATAGCTTAACTTTTTACATTTCAACTATTAAGACATATTCTAAGATTTCTCAATCATGTTAAGACATCCTTTGTTAGCTTAACTTGTTACATTGCAGTTGTAAGACATACTTATATTGCTTAACTCCTGGAATTGTGTGATTGCTCAACCCTGTTAATACATCCATTTATAGCTTAACTTGTTACGTTGTCGTTGTTAAGACATGCTGGGATAGCTAAATCCTAGCATTGTTTGAGATATTCTAAGATTCCTCAACCCTATTAAGACATCATTTGATAGCTTAACTTGTTACATAGCATCTTTTTAAGAGATAATAGTATATCTAAATTCCTTGAATTGGTTGAAGTATTCTGAGATTGCTCAACCCTAATAAGTCATCCTTTAATAGCTTAACTTTTTACATTGCAACTAGTAAGACATACTGATATAACTTAGCTCCTTGAGTTTTTTAAGAAATTCTGAGATTGCTTAACCCTGTTAAGACATCCTTTGATAGCTTAACTTGTTACATTGCATCTTATTAAGACGTACTGATGTAGCTTAATTACTTTCATTGTGTGAGATATTATGAGATTGCTCAAATCTGTTAAGACATCCTTTGATAGCTTAACTTGTTACATTGCATCTTTTACGACCTACTAATATAGCTTAACTCCTTGAATTATTTGATATATTATGATATTGCTCAACCCTAGTAAGTCATACTTTGATAGCTTAACTTGTTACATTGCAGTTGTTAAGACATACTGATATTGCTTAACTCCTTGCATTGTGTGAGATATTTTAAGATTGTTTAATCATGTTAAAACATCCTTTGATAACTAACTTGTTACTTTGCATCTAGTTAATATATACTGATATAGATTAACTCCTTGCATTGTGTGAGATATTCTAAGATTGCTCAATCATGTTAAGACACACTTTGATAGTTTAACTTGTTACATTGCAGTTGTTAAGACATTATGATATTTCTTAACTCCTGGAATTGTGTGAGATATTATGAGATTGCTAAAACTTGTTAATACATCCATTGATAGCTTAACTTATTACATTGTCGTTGTTAAGACATACTGATATAGTTTAACTCCTTGCATTGTTTGAGATATTCTAAGATTCCTCAACCCTATTAAGACATAATTTGATAGCTTAACTTTCTACATAGCATCTTGTTAAGACATAATAGTATATCTTAACTCCTTGAATTGGTTGAAATATTCATAGATTGCTCATCCCTTATAAGTCATCCTTTGATAGCTTAACTTTTTACATTGAAACTATTAAGACATGCTTATATAGCTTAGCTCCTTGAATTTTTTAAGAAATACTGAGATTGCTGAACCCTGTGAAGACGTCCTTTGATAGCTTAACTTGTTACATTGCATCTTGTTAAGACGTACTGATATAGCTTAATTACTTTCATTGTGTGAGATATTATGAGATTGCTCAAATCTGTTAAGACATCCTTTGATAGCTTAACTTGTTACATTACATTTTTTTACGACCTACTAATACAGCTTAACTCCTTGAATTATTTGATATATTTCGATATTGCTCAACCCTAGTTAGTCATCCTTTGATAGCTTAACTTGATACATTGCAGTTGTTAAGACATGCCGATATTGCTTAACTCCTTGCTTTGTGTGAGATATTTTTAGATTGCTTAATCCTATTTAAACATCCTTTGATAACTAACTTATTACTTTACATCTATTTAAGATATACTGATATAGATTAAATCCTTGCATTGTGTGACATATTCTAAGATTGCTCAATCATTTTAAGACATCCTTTGATAGCTTAACTCGTTACATTGCAGTTGTTAAGACATACTGATATTGCTTAACTCCTGGCACTGTGTGAGATATTATGAGATTGCTCAACCCTCTTAATACATACATTGATAGATTAACTTGTTACATTGCTGTTGTTAAGACACACTGATATAGCTTAACTCCTTGCATTTTTTGAGATATTCTAAAATTCCTCAACCCTATTAAGATATCATTTGATAGCTTAACTTTTTACATAGCTGTTGTACCCCAAAATTTTCCCTCCCATATTTCTCAAAACATTTCAAGAAAGATCTCCAAATTGCTCAAAGTAGTCCAAGAGTTGGTCAGACAAGCTCTCTCCTAAGGCAGTCTACCCCAAATTAGGGTTTCATGTTGCATCAAGATCCTTGATTCCAAGTGACCCTAAATGCTCAACATTGTACTAATATGTTATCAAGATCATCCATGTCAAGTTTCAAGCCTTGCAGAGAAACTTTGGTCAGTCAATTGCTCAAAGGTCCAAAAAATCGACTGTGCTAGGGCAAAAGTCAACTTTGACCCACATACAGTCAAACTTCAAGATTTTTGGTCAACATTCTCATTTTGAAGTATATTTAATCATTTTATCAAGGGTTTATCATGATTCATCAAGGATTTCCCATAATTCATCAAGACTCAAAAGTTGTTAAATTAGGGTTTTGTAGGAAAAGTCAACTCAACTTTGACCAAGCATAACTTTCTAATACTTTATGAGAAATGACTCATCCAAAGCTCATTTTGAAGAGGATGCAATTCCCTACAATCCATCTTCAGCTCCCAAGATTAAAATATGCACTCACAAGAAGTTATGAATTTGGACATTATAGGTCATTTTGGAAAGTCAACAAAAACACCTTTTTGTCAAAGCTTCATACATGAGCATGGAATATCAAAATGAGATGATACAAAAATGGTTGGTTAGAGGACATCTCAAGCTTTCTAAAAAGTCTAAGAACACCTCCAAAGAGTCAAAATTGAGGAAGTTATGCATTGTTGAATTTGACCTTTTTTGCAAAATTGCCAAAAGTCAACTATCCCCAAAAATTCAAATTTTGCCAAATGAGCCCATTCTTTTTCACTTGTTTTGAGTTGGCATTATAGCCCACGTGCTCTAGCCTTGGCCATTTGTCCATATCATATTTTTATTATTTAATTTGGTTTTTATTTGAATTAATTCAATTTAAATCAAATTAAATCAAATTAAATCCAAAAACATTGAAACCAAGGATTTGGTGATGATTGCAGGTCTTATTACACAGCTAGGATCAATCAAACTCGTATCAAGGCATATTTGTACAAAGAGATTGGATTTGGACTAATTTTGGAATGCTTTAAAGAAGAATCAAATCAAATATCAAAGTCATTGATGGAGAGGGATTTGGACACAAGAATTAACCCTAATACATTGCTGGATACATAAAGAGGCGAGGCAGATCAAAATCAGGGTTGGAGACAGGCGCTAGAGAGAGAACAAAATCTGAAAAAATACCAAAAAATTGTGAGTTTGAAATCACCATTAGAGGCATTCTCAAAGCTTTCTATTGATACCAATCGCTTCCTGGCACTCCCTAGAAGCTAAAGCAATCCAGAACCGGTCCATTCCAGTCCTTAATCGCGCTGTAAGTCATTCATAACCCCGCCCTATTCTTGAATTCGTATTTTGTAATTTAGGCATTGTTGACATGAATTGATGACATATTCTTAATTTATAAAGCATTTGCAAACTTTTGGCAATACTCAATTTCATTTATGTAACTTGTACCGTGAATCACCATTGTTAGGTTTTCTTGGAGTTATTTAGAGTTTTTGATTTCAGGAGTAATTGGCCTTAGTAATGGGTACCATTGTGTTCAGAAGAAGGAGACGAGTCTAACCATGGTGTTAGAATTCATTTACATGTCCTGTACGAAATTTTGAGAGTGGACAAGGGTATGGCTACGGACGTTGTCCGTGGGTATAGATCTTTGTATTTTTAGCCACGGTGCAGAGGAAGGAGACGATGAAGTGTCATCCCCTTACTGGCTTGTTCAAATATTGGCGCGTTTTTCTGACAATTATCCATTAATATTTGTTTTCTTATATTATTATTGATTTATATTATATTAACAAACAGCAACAAGTGATCCAGTGGCAAGCGTGACATGGAATTCCCCTTGGGGCCTGGGTTCGAATCCCAGGTCCCCCTATTTTCTCTATAATATTTTCCTACAGGAAATCTAGTGCATGCATGAGCTTGATGTCCACCGTATGCCTTCCTCATCAATGTGCCAGATGGCCAGATGGCCAGATCTGGTGGCTACCACTAAGGGTGCACCAAAAGACCAAGTCAATACACATGCATGGGATCAGAAAAGTCAAATTGGATCAGCATCATTGGGCCAGCATTCTTGCTATTCACACCCCAATATTCAGGCCCATTCTCTACCTTTTTTATATTTTGTTTATTTTCATTTAATTATTTTATTTTTATTTAATTTAATTACTAACCAAAATTAATTTTCTTTTCTATCAAAAATCACCAAAAATATTTTCTATCCAATTAAATTTTATAATTTTATTTTTCATTAATAAATATTAATTAATTTAATTAGGATATTAATGTTAGATAACTTTAAATGATTTTTTGCAAATATTTAAAATTAAATAGAATAATTAGGTTTTAACATTAATTTAATTATTTTATTTTCTTTCCTAAATTAACAAAACTCCAAAAAAAATGTCACTTAATTATTTTTCATTTATTAATTTAATAACTAATTAATTTAGCTTTTAACTTTAGGATTTAATTTCTTTTCTTAAAAAATAAAAACAACAAAAATATTTTCTTTTAATTATAGGGTCAAAACCCTAGTTTCGCATTCGATCCAATTGTCTCGCGCGCTTTATTTTTCTTTATTCAAATTATTGTATCTGCTCCCGGTTTGTAATATTTAATTAAGACATTTATTTTTCCGCTTTTAAATTTCAAAGGGTTTGCTTTTGGCGATGTAAATACCCGATGCCTTGTAATAATTTAGTTTAATTTCCGCACCTTTAATTTCTGCAAATATTCAACTGCTAGATGTTTGTTAATAGGGTTTGCATGACAAGAATGAATGTCTAATTTTAAAATAGTTAGATCCCTCTTTCGAATTGACCCTCAAACTCCAACAACGGTGCTACCTACTCACTAATAGTGGGATAGCATTGTGTAAAGGAAACAAACATTAGAACGATTCCTTTTTCGAGTAGGTAGATTAGTTCTTAGATACTTGCTCATCCAAAACAAAACCTTTTTCACACTTACACTCCTTTTACAAATAAGTTTTCAAGAACACTTCATTACACTCTTGAAGACAGACGCAAGAGTTAAATTGAAGTTAAAACAAAAATTTTCAAAACCCACAAGCACAAAGAAAACATCTTGAAAATGATGAGCAAGTACCTAAGAGCTCGTAGATAACTACGGATAGAAAGGGTGCTAATACCTTCCCTTTCTATAAATCTACCCTCCATACTCAGAAATATCTCAAAAAGGGAATTTTTCTGTGCTTTTTTCCTTTCCTTGTTGGATAAAATAAAAGACGGTGGCGAATCTTGCTTACCGCGACATATCACAGAACCAGCATTCCAAAAATAGTCAGTTCTTCCCACCATATCACAGAACTGGCGACTCTGCTAGGGAGCTAATAAGTGGGGTGTACCTTAGGATTAGTTCATCATAATGTTTTCAATTGCTTGATTTGTATGCTTTATCTTTGTGGGTTTGAATCGGAGTTACTGTAGATCCTAACCCGGATCTGGGGATACCTTTTAGGTAAGTAGCAATAGACTGTGAGGGAACTGTACAGCGTAGACCGATACGGTTGAATCAGTAGCTACGTTGGTGTGGCACTTTAGTTTGTACTGATATCCCTTGTGGTGGAACAAGGAGAATATGGGGCTGCTAAGGGGTCATTAAGCACCAACTGTCCTTGGAACCTATAATTGACCAACTTGGCCATAGAAAAGTAGCAGTATGCTACACTCACTGAGACCAAACTCTCGCGATGATTCTGGCTGCAAGAAAAGGTTGCTAAATTGGAATTATGACCGATCGAGGGTGGTCAGTGATATTGAGATCCTCTAGAACCCGATTACTATTACTAGGACAGGTTGAACCAACTAAACTGAAAGAGGGTAGTACCTAAACTCCATGCCAGCCTGAAATTTAAGGGCTACTGTGTGACTTGTTTGCCCTTACCATGTTTGCTATCTGTGAATACTTGTGGCGTGTTTCTATCATGACATCATGCATCATGACATTGCATGCATATTTTATCAGACTAATCCATTTCAAAGACTGAGGGGATTCATCTTTGTTCTGTTTTGTAGGTCATGGCATCTATGCGCAGAAATACTATTCGGATCAACTTCGTACAAATCCCTGTTCAGCTTAGAGATTTGGTTGCAAAGATCCCCTATACTTCCTCCTTTGTCAGAAGACATGGTCACCTCCTTGGTTTGGTCACTTCCAAGATGGATGAGTAGATGTTGTGTGTTTTGTTCCAGTTCTTTGACCCGTTACACCACTGCTTCACCTTCCCGGACTATCAGTTGGTCCCTACTTTGGAGGAGTTATCTGATCTACTTGGTATTTCTATTCTAGAGCAGATGCCATTTACAGGTTGGGAGATAGCTCTTAGGCCAGAGGATGTTTCTACAGCCCTACATCTGACAAAGGCTGAGGTAATGTCTAACTAGGAGACTCAGAGTGGGACAAAAGGCTTCTTGGCTAAGTTCTTGGTTGATCAGGCTAATCAGTTTTGGGACAGTTTGGATTTTCAAGCATTCGAAGACATCCTGGCTCTTCTCATCTATGGTTTGGTTCTGTTTCCTAATTCAGATTCTTTCGTCGACGTGAACGCAGTGAAGATCTTCATGTCCCGTAATCTGGTGCCCACTCTCTTAGGTGACATTCTGCATGCTCTTTATGCCTGTACTGCTCGGAAATGGGGAACCCTTATGTGCTGTGCACCATTGCTGGCGAGGTGGTTTATTTCTCACCTCCCCAAATCTTTTTTGAATAACAAGGAAGGTATGGGATGGGCCTACAGAATTATGTCCCTTGCTCATACGGACATCATCTAGAGCATTAAAGACATGGAAGAAGTAGCTATTATTGACCGGTGCGGGGAATACCCCAATGTTCCTTAGCTTGGAATTAGGGGAGGAATAACCTATAATCCTTGTCTGGCCTTACGAAAATTCGGGCGAGCTCGAAAGGATGGTCCTCATGAGTTACTGATTCCGAGTATTGTCTTTGACTTCCAAGGGGATAGTGAGGGTAATCGCCACAGGTTCATACGAGCTTGGAATAGGTTAACAGGTCTGATCCACATGAGCTAGGATGGAAGACTTCTCTTTCGATGGAACCATATCTCCGGTGGGTTCGAGCCCGTGCTCAAAAGCTGGGAATGTCGTACGAAGCTGTCTTGCCGGTAATTGTTGAGAGAATTGATGAAGAAGGGGTTCCTCATACTGCCCTCCACCCATACATGCCTACTGACATTGGGGCATTAAAGAGGTCTTGGATACAGTTGAGAGAAGAACGGGATACTTACAGAGAAAAGTATCATGAGCAGGAGCGGAAAATACTAAAGCTTACAAGGCAGCTGGAGAATGAGAAGGTTCTCAACGACTATGTCATCACCAATGGAAAACGACCACGGGAGCGCTGATGTATTTTGCTATTTCTAGTTTTGATTTACTTTTCAGTTTTTCTCTTTATAACGCCTTAAAGGCATTTGTCAAACATTGTTTCAAGTTTTTAATCTAATAAAAGTGTGTTTCATTTTGGTTTACGAATTTGAATCTCCCAAAGTCTATGAAATCATATCATATGCATTCCATTCCCATGCACCTCATTACAGGTACCCTTATAGGTTTCTCATCTTCTTCGCTGTTTATTTCAGCATCATGTCTCCTGAAACATCCACTGATCAAGCTATTAAGGCTCTTCAAGCTCAGAACGCTCAGTTCCAGGAAATGTTCATGAACCTGTCCAAGGGGCAGAAAGATCTGAAGACTCTTATCTTGAAGGATAAGAAGAAGAAGAAGAAGAAGACGGTCCTCCTGAATATGGGTCATAGATTTGGAAACAGGTTGCGAGAAGAGGTTGGTCCATCTCACTCATCTGGAGGGGGAGAGAATCAAGAAGAAAGGAGGGCTCCTAGCCCTGTTGTTTCTAACAATGAGACTGACTTTGACGAAGACTAGTATCCTCCGGCTGAGGTCAGGTATAAGCAACTTGAAGACCGGTTAAATGTGATGGAGATCCAGAAGATACCTGGGATGGATTATGGAGATTTGGCTTTGGCATCTGGGGTGGTGATCCCCCACAAGTTTAAAGCACCTATCTTTGCTAAGTACGACGGAGTCTCCTGCCCAAAGCTACACCTCTGATCGTATGTCAGGAAGATCCAACCATATACTGCTGACAGGAATCTCTGGATTCATTTCTTTCAAGATAGTCTTTCAGGGACTCAACTTGAGTGGTTCTATCAGCTAGAAGGAGCTAACGTCCGTAACTGGGAGGACATTGCTGCTGCTTTTTACAAGCAGTACCAATATAATGCCGACCTTGCTCCCACGCGTGCCCAACTTCAGGGTATGTCTATCGGTGCGAGCAAAGGTTTTAAGGACTACGCTCAGAAGTGGAGAGATCTTGCTGGTAGAGTCCAACCCCTATTGGCTGATAGGGAGTTGGTGGATATGTTTCTAGGGACCTTGTCTGGTCCGTATTTCAACCATTTGATCGGAAGTTCATCGTCTGGTTTCACTGAATTGATAATGACTGGGGAGAGAGTTGAAGCTGGTATTAAGAGTGGCAAGTTACAGAAAGGTGCTTCGTCAAGTATCGAGAAGAAGCCTTTCAAGAAGGAGTCTAGTGCAGTTTTCAGCTCTAGGAACCAAAGTCGACCCGAGCGTCGCCAAGCAGTTAATGCGGTGGTTATTTCAAGACCAATTGTTACCCCACAATGCAACACTCAGTAAAGGGCAGAGAGGCCTCAAAGACAGTTTACTCGACTCAGCGTGGCTTTATCTCAAATTCTGCCGCAGTTGTTGAAGACCAATTTGGTGACTCCGAGGGAGGCTCCAAAGAATCCCAACACCACCTCACCGCTGTATAATCCAAATGCTCGTTGTGCTTATCACTCTGATAGCCCGGGGCATGATACCAATAACTGCTGGGCTTTGAAGAATAAAGTGCAGGATCTGATTGACACTAAGGAAATTGAGTTCGAAGCGCCAGAAAAAGTTAATGTCATGACTGCTCCTATGCCAAATCATAGAGTGAATGTTGTGGATGATGACTCGTTTGTAACCTTTGTGGAAAACATTGCTACTCCATTGATGACTGTGAAGAAGAACCTTCTGTTAGCCGGTTTATTTCCGGGCAGTGGCGAAGGTTGCCATCTGTGTTCCGCCCTACCTACTGGTTGCCATCTATTGAAGTCAGGTGTCCAACGCCTGATGGATAATAAAGAAATCTTGTTCGAGAAAACTTTTGTTCCTTTGGTTCCTATTGAAGAAGTTTCTATAATCACCATTTTCGCCAATTCTTCCAAGGCTTCCTCGAGAAAGCCTGTTAGAATTACATCTGTTCCGAGAATTGCTCCATTGATCATTACTGTTCCTGGACCTATCCCTTACACGTCAGATAAGGCTGTCCCGTGGCACTATAGGGCTGATGTGTATTATCACGGGATTAAACAAGACTTGAAGGATGAAGAGGCTGATACTGATGTCAGCAATATTATTCGGTCTAGTAAAGTCACCCGAAGCGGAAGACTTTTCTCTCCTGAGATCTCCCCACCAATTGTTCAGAAGCCTGTTGTTATTACACCTGCTAGTACGCCTTCCACTGTTCCTGTTCAGGTTCCAATCCTTACCCCTGTCGCTGATTCATCGGACTCTTGGGGCAAAGGGATCACCGGTGAGCCTGCCCGGACGGAGGCACCGAAGAAGATTACTGTTGAAGCCTCTAGACAGGAGATAGAGGAAATTTTAAAGATCATCAAGAAAAGCGACTACAATGTAGTTGAACAGCTGGGGCAAACCCCGTCGAAGATCCATATGTTGTCTTTATTGTTGTGTTCAGAGGCCCATGCTAAGGCTCTGATTTCTTTCCTGAAAACCGCGCACGTGCCCCAGGAAACATTTGCTGACCAATTTAAAGATTGTGTGGCTAGTTTGATAGCAGATAATGGGTTGGGTTTCTCCGACGCAGATTTGACCGCCAAAGGGAAGAATCACAATGACGCTCTTCATGTCTCCATTGAGTGCAGGGGCACTACTCTAGCTCACGTGCTGGTGGACACTGGGTCCTCTTTGAATGTTTTACCCAAGAAAGCGTTAGACCGGTTAGACTGTGAAGGGTTAGTGCTGAAGCCAACCAACATTGTGGTTAGGGCCTTTGACTGGTCCAAGAGGATGGTACATGGAGAGGTGGATATTCCGGTTAAGGTTGGTTCTCAAATTTTCGTGCCTACATTATATGTGATGGACATTCGACCATCTTATTCCTGTTTGCTGGGTCGCCCGTGGATCCATAAAGCTGGGGCAATGACTCCTACGCTCCACCAGATGCTGAAGTACCCAGTAAAGGGGAAAATTGTTACAGTACGAGGAGAGGAGGAGTACATGGTGAGCCACCTCAACTCTTTCTGGTATGTGGAGATGGACGGGGAGTTCATTGAAACCCCGTGTCAACATTTTGAAGAAGACTCCCAGATGCTAGCATCAACTGAAACTGTTACTGAAGATCCTCCAATGAAGATGGCTTCCCTCAAGGATTCCTGGGCTGTTATTGAGAAAGGTGGGTGTGCGAATTGGGGCCAACTCCCTGATTTTGCATATAAGACTGACAAGTTTGGTTTGGGTTTCACTGCAGAAGCTCAAAGGGCCGTCCGGCGCGTGCGGATTGGAAGACCTCCCCTGCGTATTACCAATCCTGAAGTGAATATGATTGAAGACGATGATGAAGAGTCTGAGTTCGACAACTGGATTTACCCGACCACCGACGGCGGACTAAGCAATTGGACAGCAAAGGACTTCGTGCCAATTTCTTTTATCACACAGTAATAGACTTTTGTTTTGAATTTGTAACAAACAATTTTTAAACTTTACGGCCCGGTGCCTTACTCGAGACACCGTGGCTTTGTTTGAGGGCTTATTATGTGTCATTTCCATATATCATTAATAAAAGCATTGGATGTTTTCTTGCATTACAAATTTTGTGCTCCTTGTTCTTCTTTTTATCTTGCAAAACAGCTATTTTACACACACTCACATATACAGGTCTGCATCCACTCTGGATCCCACTGATAACGACTCTGCTACTGCCAGTTATGACTTCAAAAGTACGATCAACCAAGCCGAGGACGAAGGTAAGGATGATTGTGAAGTGCCTGGTGAACTTGCTAGATTGTTACTTCAAGAAGACAGGGCCATACAGCCACATGAAGAGCCAGTGGAGACAGTAAATTTGGGTACAGAAGTAGACAAGAAAGAGGTCAAGATCGGTGCAAATCTGGAGTCTAGTGTTAAGCAACGGTTGATTCAGATGATGTGTGACTATGTGGAGATCTTTGCCTGGTCTTATAAAGATATGCCTGGACTGGATACCGATATTGTGGTTCACCGCTTACCCACCAAGGAAGACTGTCCTCCAATGAAACAGAAAGTTCGCCGAATGCACCCAGAGATGTCTGAGAAAATCAAGGCAGAAGTTATGAAACAGTTTGATGCCGGTTTTCTAGCAGCTACTTCTTACCCGCAGTGGGTGGCCAGCGTGGTTCCGGTGCCGAAGAAAGACGGTATGGTTCGAATGTGTGTTGACTATAGGGATCTGAACAGGGAAAGCCCCAAGGATGATTTCCCTCTGCCTCATATCAACGTTCTGGTTGACAACACCGCACAGCATAAAGTCTTCTCCTTTATGGATGGTTTCTTCGGTTATAATCAGATTAACATGGCTCCCGAGGATATGGAGAAGACAACCTTTGTTACTCAATAGGGTACCTTTTGCTACAAGGTCATGCCTTTCGGATTGAAGAATGCTGGGGAAACGTATCAGCGCGCCATGGTCGCTTTGTTCCACGACATGATCCATCATGATATTCAGGTATACGTTGACGACATGATTGCAAGGTCCCAGACTGAGGAAGAACACCATGACCATCTTCAGAAACTATTTGACAGGTTGAAGTTGTACAGACTAAGGTTAAACCCCAACAAGTGCACCTTCGGGGTGAGGTCTGGTAAGCTGTTGGGTTTCGTTGTAAGTGATAAAGGTATTCAAGTGGATCCTGCAAAGGTGAAGGCTATACAGGAAATGCCAGCTCCCTAGACTAAAAAAGAAGTCAGAGGCTTTCTGGGACGTCTGAACTATATTTCCCGATTAATCTCGCACCTGACTGCTACTTGTGAGCCAATCTATTGCTGAAGAAAGATCAAGTGGTAAGATGGAAAGATGAATGTCAGGCCGCTTTCGAAAGGATCAAAGAATATCTCCAAGAGCCACCTATTATGATGCCTCCAGTTGAAGGGAGACCTTTAATCTTATACTTTACAGTACTCGATAATTCAATGGGGTGTGTGCTGGGGCAGCATGACGAGTCTGGCCGAAAAGAGCATGTTATTTATTACCTTAGCAAAAAAGTTTACCGACTGCGAGACCCGATACTCGTTGCTTGAGAAAACTTACTGCGCTTTGGCATGGGCTGCTCGCCGGCTGAGACAGTATATGCTGACTCACACTACTCTATTGATATCAAAGATGGATCCAATCAAGTATATCTTCGAGAAGCCTGCCTTGTCCAGAAGAATAGCAAGATGGCAGATGATTTTGACAGAGTATGACATCCAATATACGACCCAAAAGGCAATTAAGGTAAGTGTGTTAGCAGATCATTTGGCACATCAGGCGGTAGACGATTACCAGTCTATGAACTTTGAATTCCCAGATGAGAATATCATGATAGTGACTGACTGTGAGACACCTGGACTGGATGAAGGACCTGAGGGGGGATCCTGATGGTCTATGTACTTTGACAGAGCTTCAAACGCTTTGGGTAATGGCATTGGCGCCGTGATCATATCTCTTGAAGGCTCTCATACTCCATTCACCGCCTGACTATGTTTCAATTGCACCAACAACATGGCGGAGTATGAAGCATGCATTATGGGTCTTCGAGCAGCTATTAACCTAAGGATTAAGTACTTAAGTGTATTCGGAGATTCCGCTCTCGTGATCAGCCATATCAAAGGAGAGTGGGATACGAAACACCCTAATCTTATTCCTTACAAGGAGTATGTGTTGACGTTGCTTCTGCACTTCGAGGAGATAACCTTTGAACACTTCCCTAGAGAGGAGAATCAGTTGGCGGACGCGCTAGCTACGATGTCTTCTATGTTCAAGGTCAGATGGGACAATGAAGCTCCCCAGATTACCATTGAGAGGTTGGACAAAATTACACATTGCTGTGACATTGAGACTGAAGAGGTAGCAGATAAACCCTGGTTTAATGAGGTAAAGAGGTATCTTGAAGCTCAGGAGTACCCCGAGGGTGCATCTGTTAATGATAAAAAGTTTCTGAGAAGGTTCGCGGTGAAGTTCTTCATCAGTAATGGTATCCTTTACAAGCGTAACCATGACTCCACCTTGCTGCGATGTGTGGATAAGAATGAAGCAGAAAGAATTATGATAGAGTTACATGAAGGTACCTTCGGGACTCATTCCAGTGGACACACCATGGCAAAGAAAATCCTTCAGGCAGGATATTATTGGTCCACCATGGAAGCCGACTGTTATCAGCATTCTCGGACCTATCATAAGTGCCAAGTTTATGCTGATAAGGTGCACATACCTCCAGTTCCTCTGAACATCTTGACGTCTCCTTGGCCTTTTGTAATGTGGGGCATCGACATGATCAGTGAGATCAGACCTACGACATCTAACAGACATCATTTCATCCTTGTAGCTATTGATTACTTTACAAAGTGGGTTGAAGTAGCTTCATTTGCTACTGTAACCAAGAACGTCGTGGCACGGTTTATTCGACACAACCTGATATGTCGATATGGTGTACCAGAGAGGATCATTACAGACAATGGTACAAATCTCAATAATAAGATGATCACCGAGATCTGCAAGCAGTTCAAGATACAACATCACAATTCTTCTCCTTATCGGCCGAAGATGAATGGGGCTGTAGAAGCGGCTAATAAGAACATTAAGAAGATTGTGCAGAAGATGACGGTGACATACAAAGATTGGCACGAGATGTTACCATTTGCTCTTCATAGGTACTGTACCTCAGCACGGACGTCAAAAGGGGCGACACCCTACTCTTTGATTTATGGCATGGAGGCCATCTTGCCCATTGAAGTTCAGATACCCTCTCTTCGGATTATGAAGGATGCAGGTTTGAGCGAAGATGAATTGATTCAGACTCGACTCAATCAACTGAACTTAATCGACAAAAAGAGACTTACTGATATTTGTCATGGTCAAACGTATCAAAAACGGATGATCAAGGCATTTAACAAGAAAGTTAGACGACAAGAGTATCAAGTTGGGGATCTGGTAATCAAGCGCATCATATTACCTCAAGGTGATCCCAGGGAAAAATAGACCCCTACTTACGAAGGGCCATTTGTGGTTAAGAACATTTTCTCAGGAGGAGCTATGATTCTAACCACCATGGATGATGACGACCTTCCTCACCCCGTCAATACAGACATAGTGAAAAAATACTACGCATAATCAAAGACCCGCTAGGTTGACTGGCCTAGGCAAAATTAAGGGCTTCCCGGCGAACCAAAAGGGTTCGGGTAAAAATAAGGGATGAAAATGAAGAAAAAAACTGTACACCCGGCAAGTCGAAAACCTGAAAAGGCGGCTTGGGCAAAAGAGGGTATCCCGGTGGGCTGAAAACCCGAAAGGGCGGTCTAGGCAAAAATTAGGGATTAAAGCGTAACACTATGTCTCATTAAATCACCTTGCGATCAGACTTCGGTATCGACTATCAAGCTCGGATGGTGCTAATAAATCTAATCTACCTTGAACCAAGTAGAAAAGTGATGAGATGCTCGAGGACATAAAGGCAATATCAGAGTTGGAACCCAGTGGGATTATTCACATAGCTATTTTTCTTTGTTTTTCACAAATTGTATAAATTCTATTTATTCGGCGGTGTTCTCTTACTAGGACGTCGGCCTCTTGTACAAAAATGCCTATTTACAGGCTAACTTCAAAAATCAATACAAGTCATTTTCACGAGTAAATTTCAAACTATTTTCCTTTTTCTGTTTTGTTTTGCGAGAACGTCCAATGTTCATTTTTGATATATGCATTTGACATTAATTGCTGCTCATTAATATTTACATGCGAAACAAAAGACGATTACTGGTAATATCAGAAACAGGGGCAAACGAGTAATGTCCAAACCGTACAGTTGCTCTGTCCACTAGGTATAGGGATAGACCTAGCTGGAGGAAACGATTGAAAGAATATTCATTCCCCGCAGAGTAAGAGAAAGACAGTGGTGATAGCTCTCCCCATCTGAGACTCGCAACCGTGAATGAATCGGTAATATTCTCCCCAAACAGAGTTTATCTACCATCAGCACTAAAAAGTCTTATCATCCCTAGCGGAGTATAAAGATATCCCCAGTGGAGTTGGAAGAATTGTCCCCAGTAGACTATGGAAGATCATCCCCAGTAAAGTCTAAGAGGGCTATCCCCAGTAAGGTCGCTATTGGAAAATCATCCCCAGCGGAGTTCTTTCCTTTCACAAAGCAGAAGTTCAATCCCTGACAAGGTTCATTATCACCAGCAACATTAATTCCTTCCCAGCTGAATTTATCAACGGAATCCTCAACAGAACATCTCTTCCCCACAGAGTCATTCTCTCGTCAGTTTATTCCCCAGCGGAGTTATCCTCTCCTACAGGTTTATTCTCACAAACATCTTCATCAATTATCCCCAATGGAAACGAAGGATTCAATTCTTTTCTCCAGCAGCAATCCGGGATTTATTTTCCCCAGCTAAAAAAACATCACATTTTCATACATCATGACATGCATACGCATCATACGACACAATATAATTTATTTTGAGAACATCATTGCTTGATACATATCATGCATTACATACAACTAACCTTTATCTTTCAGGAAGGATACGGTTAAATTCTCACAAAGTTCAAGCTATGAAGCTTCTATCATAGTCGAATTACGGACGAGTTCCTAAATCTCGACAAAGAATATTTCCTCAGTTGAATTACAGACAAGTTCCTAAATCTCAGCAGAGATGTTTTCTCAGTTGAATTACGGACGAGCTCATAAATCTCAAAAAAGTAGTTGAATTACGGACAAGCTCCTAAATCTCAGCAAAGTTATTTCCTCAGTTGAATTACGGACAAGTTCCTAAATCTCAGCAAAGCAGTCGAATTACAGACGAGTTCCTAAATCTCGACAGATATTTCCTCAGTCGAATTACGGATGAGTTCCTAAATCTCGACAGATATGTTCCTCGGTTGAATTACGAACGGGTTCCTAAATCTCAGCAGAGATGTTTTCCTCAGTCGAGTTATGGGCGAGTTCCTAAATCTCGACAGAGATGTTTCCTCAGTTGAATTACGGATGAGCTCCTAAATCTCAGCGAAGTTATTTCCTCAGTTGAATTACGGACGAGTTCCTAAATCTTGACAGAGATGTTCCCTCGGTTGAATTACGGACGAGCTCCTAAATCTCAGCAAAGATGTTTTCTTAGTTGAATTACGGAAGAGTTCCTAAATCTCAGCAGAGATATTTCCCCAGTTGAATTACGGACGAGCTCCTAAATCTCAGCAAAGATGTTTCCTCAGTTGAATTACAGACGAGCTCCTAAATCTCAGCGAAGTTGTTTTCTCAATTGAATTACGGACGAGCTCCTAAATCTCAGCAAAGTTGATTCCCCAGTTGAGTACGGACGATTGAAGTTCCTAAATATCAACAAGGACGACTCACCAGCAGAATAACGGACGACGAAGCTCCTAAAACTATACTTCTCTCAACAGAGATCAGACTTCCCCAGCGGAATTTTCCTCAACAACAAATGTACAAGTTCTCGCTAAGGAATCTCTTATGCGATCGAAACTCTTCCAAATGGCATCTATAAGCCCATTCCCGGCATTACAAGACAATTACCACTTCATGCGAGTGCAAATTTCTGGGCACTCTAGTGTTCAATCTTCTTCCACCTTCGGATCACGAAAGGCACAAAAGCCAATCTACATCCTCAGCTTTAAGAAGATTGAACAGGGGCAGCTGTTGTACCCCAAAATTTTCCCTCCCATATTTCTCAAAACATTTCAAGAAAGATCTCCAAATTGCTCAAAGTAGTCCAAGAGTTGGTCAGACAAGCTCTCTCCTAAGGCATTCTACCCCAAATTAGGGTTTCATGTTGCATCAAGATCCTTGAGTCCAAGTGACCCCAAATTCTCAAAATTGTCCTAATATGTTCTCAAGATCATCCATGTTAAGTTTCAAGCCTTGCAGAGAAAGTTTGCTCAGTCAATAGCTCAAAGGTCCAAAAAATCGACAGTGCTAGGGCAAAAGTCAACTTTGACCCACATACAGTCAAACTTCAAGATTTTTGGTCAAAATTCTCATTTTGAAGTATATTTCATCATTTGATCAAGGGTTGATCATGATTCATAAATTATTGCCCATAATTCATCAAGACTCAAAAGTTGCTAAATTAGGGTTTTGTAGGAAAAGTCAACTCAACTTTGACCAAGCATAACTTTCTCATACTTTATGAGAAATGACCCATCCAAAGCTCATTTTGAAGAGGATTCAATTCCCTCCAATCCATATTCATCTCCCAAGATCAAAATATGCACTCACAAGAAGTTATGAATTTGGACATTATAGGTCATTTTGGAAAGTCAACAAAAACACCTTTTTTGTCAAAGTTTTATACAAGAGAATGGAATATCAAAATGAGATGAGACCAAAAGTTTTGGTTAGACAACATCTCAAGCTTTCTAAAAAGTCGAAGAACACCACCAAAGAGTCAAAATTAAGGAAGTTATGCATTGTTGAAGTTGACCTGTTTTGCAAAATTGCCAAAAGTCAACTATCCCCAAAACTTCAAATTTTGCCAAATGAGCCCATTCTTTTTCACTTGTTTTGAGTCGGAATTATAGCCCACGTGCTCTAGACTTGTCCATTTGTCCATATCATATTTTTATTATTTAATTTGGTTTTTATTTGAATTAATTCAATTCAAATCAAATTAAATCAAATTAAATCCAAAAACATTGAAACCAAGGATTTGGTGATGATTGCAGGTCTTATTACACAGCTAGGATCAATCAAACTCGTATTAAGGCATATGTGTACAAAGAGATTGGATTTGGACCAATTTTGGAAAGCTTTAAAGAAGAATCAAATCAAATATCAAAGTCATTGATGGAGAGGGATTTGGACACAAGAATTAACCCTAATACATTGCTGGATACATAAAGAGGCGAGGCAGATCAAAATCAGGATTGGAGACAGGCGCTAGAGAGAGAACAAAATCTGAAAAAATACCAAAAAAGTGTGAGTTCGAAATCACCATTAGAGGCATTCTCAAAGCTTTCTATTGATACCAATCGCTTCCTGGCACTCCCTAGAAGCTAAAGCAATCCAGAACCGGTCCATTCCAGTCCTTAATCGCGTTGTAAGTCATTCATAACCCCGCCCTGTTCTTGAATTCGTATTTTGTAATTTAGGCATTGTTGACATGAATTGATGACATATTCTTAATCTACAAAGCATTTGCAAACTTTTGGAAATACTCAATTTCATTTATGTAACATGTGCCGTGAATCACCATTGTTAGGTTTTCTTGGAGTTTTTTAGGGTTTTTGATTTCAGGAGTAATTGGCCTTAGTAATGGGTACCACTGTGTTTAGAAGAAGAAGACGAGTCTAACCATGGTGTTAGAATTCATTTACATGGCCTGTACGAAATTTTGAGAGTGGACAAGGGTATGGCTACGGACGTTGTCCGTGGGTATAGATCTTTGTATTTTTAGCCACGGTGCAGAGGAAGGAGACGATGAAGTGTCATCCCCTTACTGGCTTGTTCAAATATTGGCGCGTTTTTCTGACAATTATCCATTAATATTTGTTTTCTTATATTATTATTGATTTGTATTATATTAACAAACAACAACTAGTGATCCAGTGGCAAGCGTGACATGGAATTCCCGTTGGGGCCTGGGTTCGAATCCCAAGTCCCCCTATTTTCTCTATAATATTTTCTTATAGGAAATCTAGTGCACGCATGAGCTTGATGTCCACCGTATGCCTTCCTCATCAATGTGCCAGATGGCCAGATGGCCAGATCTGGTGGCTACCACTGAGGGTGCACCAAAAGACCAAGTCAATGCACATGCATGGGATCAGAAAAGTCAAATTAGATCAGCATCATTGGGCCAGCATTCTTGCTATTCACACCCCAATATTCAGGCCCATTCTCTACCTTTTTTATATTTTGCTTATTTTCATTTAATTATTTTAATTTTATTTAATTTAATTACTTACCAAAATTAATTTTCTTTTCTATCAAAAATCGCCAAAAATATTTTCTATCCAATTAAATTTTATAATTTTATTTTTCATTAATAAATATTAATTAATTTAATTAGGATATTAATGTTAGATAACTTTAAATGATTTTTTGCAAATATTTAAAATTAAATAGAATAATTAGGTTTTAAAATTAATTTAATTATTTTATTTTCTTTCCTAAATTAACAAAACTCCAAAAAAAATGTCACTTAATTATTTTTCATTTATTAATTTAATAACTAATTAATTTAGATTTTAACTTTAGGGTTTAATTTCTTTTCTTAAAAAATAAAAACAACAAAAATATATTCTTTTAATTAGAGGGTCAAAACTCTAGTTTCGCATTCGATCCAATTGTCTCGCGCGCTTTGTTTTTCTTTATTCAAATTATTGTATCTGCTCCCGGTTTGTAATATTTAATTAATACATTTATTTTTCCGCTTTTAAATTTCAAAGGGTTTGCTTTTGGTGATGTAAATACCCGACGCCTTGTAATAATTTAGTTTAATTTCCGCACCTTTAATTTCTACAAATATTCAAATGCTAGATGTTTGTTAATAGGGTTTGCATGAAAAGAATGAATGTCTAATTTTAAAACAGTTAGATCACCCTAAACATGTGCAAAGATAAAAATAATTGAAATCAACACACCCGCACATGCGCACTCCTAGGGTACACCCCACTTGATTACCTTCGTAAACGGTCATTGAGTATAGGTTGTTTTAGAGGTCGTCCTCTTGTCTAAAAGATCATAGTTGCCTCGAATTGGTTGTGTCGGATATTGTTGCCTCGGATAAATGATCTAAGACATTAAGGTTACCCCTAAGACGTCCTAATATTGCTTTAGTGACCGTATGTCCCTCTTTCGAATTGACCCTCAAACTCCAACGACGGTGCTACCTACTCACTAATAGTGGGATAGCATTGTCTAAAGGAAACAAACATAGAACGATTCCTTTTTCGAGTAGGTAGATTAGTTCTTAGATACTTGCTCATCCAAAACAAAACCTTTTTCACACTTACACTCCTTTTACAAACAAGTTTTCAAGAACACTTCATTACACTCTTGAAGACAGACGCAAGAGTTAAATCGAAGTTAAAACAAAACTTTTCAAAACCCACAAGCACAAAGAAAACATTTTGAAAATGATGAGCAAGTACCTAAGAGCCCGTAGATAACTACGGATAGAAAGGGTGATAATACCTTTCCTTTATATAAATCTACCCTCTGTACTCAGAAATATCTCAAAAAAGGAATTTTTCTGTGCTTTTTTTCTTTCCTTTTTGGATAAAATAAAATACGGTGGCGACTCTTGCTTACCGCGACAATTTTCAAAAACAAACGCAAAACGCGAACCAGTATTCCAAAAATAGTCAGTTCTTCCCACCGTATCACAATATCATCTTGTTAAGACATACTAGTATTGCTTAACTCCTTGAATTGTTTGAGATTTCTGATATTGCTCATCCCTAATAAGTCATCCTTTGATAGCTTAACTTTTCACATTGCAACTATTAAGACATATTGATATAACTTAGCTCCTTCAATTTTTTGAGAAATTCTGAGTTTGCTTAACCCTGTTAAGACATCCTTTGATAGTTTAACTTATTACATTGCATCTTGTTAAGACGTATTGATGTAGCTTAATTACTTTCATTGTGTGAGATATTATGAGATTGCTCAAATCTGTTAAGACATCCTTTGATAGCTTAACTTGTTACATTGCATCTTTTTACGACATACTAATATTTCTTAACTCCTTGAATTATTTGAGATATTCTGAGATTGCTCAACCCTAGTAAGTCATCCTTTGATAGCTTAACTTGTTACATTGCAGTTGTTAAGATATACTGATATTTCTTAAATCCTTGCATTGTGTGAGATATTTTAAGATTCCTTAATCCTCTTAAAACATCCTTTGATAACTAACTTGTTACTTTGTATCTAGTTAAGATATACTGATATAGATTAACTCCTTGTATTGTGTGAGATATTCTAAGATTGCTCAATCATGTTAAGACATCCTTTAATAGCTTAACTTGTTACATTGCAGCTGTTAAGACATACTGATATTGTTTAACTCATGGCATTGTGTGAGATATTTTGAGATTGCTCAACCTTGTTAATACATCCATTTATAGCTTAACTTGATACATTGTCGTTGTTAAGACATACTGAGATAACTTAACTCCTTGCATTGTTTGAGATATTCTAAGATTCCTCAACCCTATTAAGACATCATTTGATAGCTT
The DNA here is from genome assembly GCA_948472305.1 of Vicia faba. NCBI lineage: Eukaryota > Viridiplantae > Streptophyta > Magnoliopsida > Fabales > Fabaceae > Vicia > Vicia faba. The sequence goes on from OX451737.1 coordinate 332,312,693, forward strand.
AACTTGTTACATAGCATCTTGTTAAGACATAATAGTATATCTAAACTCCTTGAATTGGTTGAAATATTGTGAGATTTCTCAACACTAATAAGTCATCCTTTGATAGATTAACTTTTTACATTGCAACTATTAAGACATACTGATATAGCTTAGCTCCTTAAATTTAATAAGAAATTATGAGATTGCTTAACCCTGTTAAGACATCCTTTGATAGCTTAACTTGTTACATTGCATTTTGTTAAGACGTACTGATGTAGCTTAATTACTTTCATTGTGTGAGATATTATGAGATTGCTCAAATCTGTTAAGACATCCTTTGATAGCTTAACTTGTTACATTGCATCTTTTACGACCTACTAATATAGCTTAACTCCTTGAATTATTTGATATATTCTGATATTGCTCAACCCTAATAAGTCATCCTTTGATAGCTTAACTTGTTACATTGCAGTTGTTAAGACATACTGATATTGCTTAACTCCTTGCATTGTGTGAGATGTTTTAAGATTGTTTAATCCTGTTAAAACATCCTTTGATAAATAATTGTTACTTTCCATCTAGTTAATATATACTGATATAGATTAACTCCATGCATTGTGTGAGATATTCTAAGATTACTCAATCATGTTAAGACATCCTTTGATAGCTTAACTTGTTACATTGCAGTTGTTAAGACATATTTATATTGCTTATCTCATGTCATTGTGTGAGATATTATGAGATTGCTCAACCATGTTAATACATCCGTTGATAGTTTAACTTGTTACATTATCATTGTTAAGACATACTGATATAGCTTAACTCCTTGCGTGGTTTGAGATATTCTAAAATTCTTCAACCCTATTAAGACATCATTTGATAGCTTAAATTGTTACATAACATCTTGTTAAGATATACTAGTATAGCTTAACTCCTTGAATTGGAAGAAATATTCTGAGATTGCTCAACCCTAATAAGTCATCCTTTGATAGATTAACTTTTTACATTGCAACTATTAAGACATACTGATATAGCTTAGCTCCTTGAATTTTATTAGAAATTATGAGATTGCTTAACCCTGTTAAGACATCTTTTGATAGCTTAACTTTTTACATTACATCTGGTTAAGGGGTACCGATATAGCTTAACTACTTGCATTTTGTGAGATATTATGAGATTTCTCAAATTGGTTAAGACATCCTTTGATAGCTTTACTTGTTACACTGCATCTCTTTACGACATACTAATATAGCTTAATTCCTTAAAATATTTAAAGTCTTATGAGATTTCTCATCCCAAGTAAGTCATCCTTTGATAGCTTAACTTGTTACATTGTAGCGTTTAAGACATATTGATATAGATTAGCTCCTTGAATTGTTTAAGATATTAAGAGATCCCTTAACCCTGTTAAGACACCCTTTTATGGCTTAACTTGATACAATGCAGTTGTTAAGACTTACTTATATAGCTTAACTACTTGCATTGTGTTATATATTATGAGTTTGCACAAATCCATTAAGACATCATTTGATAACTTGAGTTTTTACATTAGAGCTGTTAAGACATACTGATATATCTTAACTCCTTGAATTCTTTGAGATATTATAAGATTGCTTAACCCTATTAAGAAATCCTTTGATAGCTTAACTTGTTACATTACATCTTGTTAAGACATAGTAATATAGCTTAACTACTTCCATTGTGTGAGATATTATGTGAATGCTCAAATATGTTAAGATATCCTTTGATAGCTTAACTTGTTACATTGCATATTTTTACGACATACTAATATAGATTAACTCCTTTAATTATTTGAGATATTATGAGATTGCTCAACCCTAGTAAGTCAACCTTTGATAGCTTAACTTATTACATTGCAGCTGTTAAGACACACTGATATAAATTAGCTCCTTGAATTGTTTGAGATATTATGAGATCCCTTAACCCTGTTAAAACTTCATTTTATAGCTTAACTTGTTACTTTGCAGTTGTTTAGACATACTGATATAGATTAACTCCTTGCATTGTGTGAGATATTCTAAGATTGCTTAATCATGTTAAGACATCCTTTCATAGCTTAACTTGTTATATTGCAGTTGTTAAGGACATATTGATATTTCTTAACTCCTTGATTTGTGTGAGATATTATGAGATTTCTCAATCATGTTGAGACATCCAGTGATAGCTTAACTTGTTACATTTTCAGAATTAAGACAAACTGATATAACTTAAGTCCTTGCATTGTGTGAGATATTATGAGAATTCTCAAATATGTTAATACATCCTTTGATAGCTTACCTTGTTACATTGCATATTTTTACAACATACTAATATATATTAACTCCTTGAATTATTTGACATATTCTGAGATTGCTCAACCCTAGTAAGCCATCCTTTGATAGCTTAACTTGTTACATTGTAGTTGTTAAGACATACTGATATTGCTTAACTCCCTGAATTGTGTGAGATATTCTAATATTGCTTAGTCCTGTTAAAACATCCTTTGATAACTAACTTGTAACTTTGCATCTAGTTAAGATATATTGATATAGATTAACTCCTTGCATTGTGTGATATATTCTAAGATTTCTCAATCATGTTAAGACATCCTTCGATATCTTAACTTGTTACATTGAATTTATTAAGACATACTGATATTGCTAAACTCTTGTCCTTGTGTGAGATAATATGTGATTGCTCAACCCTGTTAATACATCCTTTGATTGCATAACTTGTTACATTATCGTTGTTAAGACATACTGATATATCTTAACTTCTCGCATTGTTTGAGATATTCTAAGATTCCTCAACCATATTAAGACATCATTTGATAGCTTAAATTGATACATAGAATCTTGTTAAGACACACTAGTATAGCTTAACTCCTTGAATTGGTTGAAATATTCTGAGATTGCTCAACCCTAATAAGTCATCCTTTGATAGCTTAACTTGTTACGTTGCAACTATTAAGACATACTGATATAACTTAGCTCCTTGAATTGTTTGAGATATTCCTATATTGCTTAACCCTTTTAAGACATCCTTTTATAGCTTAACTTTTTACATTGCCTCTTGTTAAGACATACTGATATAGCTTAACTACTTGCATTGTGTGAGATATTATGAGATTGCTCAAATCTGTTAAGACATCCTTTGATAGCTTAACTTTTTATATTGCATATTTTTATGACATACTAATATAGCTTAACTCCTTAATTTATTTGAGATATTCTGAGATTGCTCAACCATATTAAGTCATCCTTTGATAGCTTAACTTGTTACATTGCAGTTGTTAAGACATACTGATTTAGATTAGCTCCTTGAATGGTTTGAGATATTATGAGATCCCTTAACCTTGTTAATCATCCTTTGATAGCTTAACTGTTACATTGCAGATGTTAAGACATACTGATATAGCTTAACTCCTTGCATTGTGTGAGATATTATGATATTGCACAAATCCAGTAAGACATCCTTTGATAACTTAAGTTTATACATTGCAGTTGTTAAGACATATTGATATATATATATATATATATATATATATATATATATATATATATATATATATATATATATATATATATATATATATATATATATATATATATATATATATATATATATATATATATATATATATATATATATATATATATATATATATATATATATATATATATATATATATATATATATATATTATCTCCTTGAACAGTTTGAGATATTATGAGATCCCTTAAACATGTTAAGACATCCTTTGGTAGCTTAACTTGTTACATTGCTTCTTGTTAAGACTTACTAATATAGCTTAACAACTTGCATTGTGTGAGATATTATGAGAATGCTCAAATATCTTTAGACATCCTTTGATAGCTTAACCTGTTACGTTGCATCTTTTTATGACATACTAATATAGCTTAACTCCTTGACTTATTTGAGATATTATGAGATTGCTCAACCCTAGTAAGTCATCCTTTGATAGCTTAACTTGTTACATTGCATTCGTTAAGACATATTGATATTTCTTAACTCCTTACATTGTGTGAGATATTCTAAGATTGTTTAATCTTGTTAAAACATCCTTTGATGACTAACTTGTTACTTTGCTTCTAGTTAAGATATACTGATATAGATTAACTCCTTGCATTGTGTGAGATATTCTAAGATTGCTCAATCATGTTAATTCATCCTTTGATAGCTTAACTTTTTAGATTGCATTTGTTAAATATTGCTTAACTCCTTGCATTGTGTGAGATGATATGAGATTGCTTAACCCTGTAAAGACATCCATTGATAGCTTAACTAGTTACATTGTCGTTGTTAAGACAAACTGATATAGCTTAACTTATTGCATTGTTTGAGATATTCTAAGATTCCTCAACCCTGTTAAGACATCATTTGAATCCTTAACTTGTTACATAGAATCTTATTAAGACATACTAGTATAACTTAACTCCTTGAACTGGTTGAGATATTCTTATATTGCTCAACCCTAATAAGTCATCCTTTATTAGCTTAACTTGTTAAATTGCAACTATTAAGACTTACTAATATAGCTTAGCTCCTTGAATTATTTGAGATATTATGAGATTACTTAACCCTTTTAAGACATCCTTTGTTATCTTAACTTGTTACATTGCATCTTGTTAAGACGTGCTGATATTGCTTAACTCCTTGCATTGTATGAGATATTATGAGATTTCTCAACCCTGTTAAGACATCCATTGATAGCTTAACTTTTTATATTGTCGTTGTTAATACAAACTAATATAGCTTAACTCCTTCCATTGTTTGAGATATTCTAATATTCCTCAACCCTTTTAAGACATCATTTGATATCTCAACTTGTTACATAGTATCTTGTTAATACATACTAGTATAGCTTAACTCCTTGAATTTGTTGATATATTCTAAGATTTCTCAACCCTAGGTTAGATTTCATATAATTCGATCGAGCATTCAGAACTCATCAGGAGTGCACATCTAAGGATACAACAATGGTTATCCATCAAAAGGTTGAGGAAATTCAAAACTGTAATGGCTAACCCTCATATATCATTTGTGTGCATAAAAAAGAACGATATCACAATGGTTATCTCTCGCACATCAGGAGGTCAATAGATGACGATACCACAATGGTTATCCCTCATCTACCAAGGAATCAGGAAGTCACAATCACTTCCAACAAAGTCGAAAACGACTCAAAGTCACACGACATGTTCAAAAGGAAAGAAAGGGAAATAATGAAAGAAAGAGAAAAAAAGCCCTGCTAAGTTGAAACTTGAAATAAAAAGTAACTTAGGCAAAAGTCAGGGCATCCCGCTGGACTTTAGAACAAACTCAAAAGGAATGTCTCCAGGAAAAATTTAGGGAAAGCGAAAAACACGAAAAGAGAAAAGGGATATCATGTTGAAATCTTCTTCTAATCTGCTTTATATAGGCCTTGCAATAGAGACGTCAAAGATACTTTTGGTATGTTCATAACGTGAGTTAATGACTTTCGAAACTAAGAGATCTTTGTCTGATTGTAGCCGTTACTCATGATATTGCATTGAGAGTTTGTAACGCTTCAAAGCTTCTCACATCAGAGGATGAATATTACCGTTGAGAGTTATTTACAGCTTGATTAGAATTTTGCACATCAGAGTATCAGAGATTTTTTTTCGCAGCACTGGTGCATTTATAAGTTCAATCAGAACTTCTTCATATAAGCGTGTCACACAGATCTGATCCGTATGAGTCTTTCATGGTACCCTCAACTTCTGTGCTCGCATCATCAGAACTTCTAGTGATGTTCTGGCAGAACTTCCAGTTGCATCAGAACATATTTTTAACATTAGAACTTCTGCATGTAAAGACACTTTTATTAGCAAGCATATTTGTTCTTTGTATCATGTGTTTGTTATCATCAAAATTCTTACTGGGGTGTAGAACCAAATTATGTTCTAAAAATCTCCCCCTTTTTGATGATGACAAAAACTTGTATATTTTGAAGGAATATAAAGAACAAAGAATAAAACTCCCCCTGAGTAGAATACTCATTTAACGAGAGAAAAATAGACTTCCTTGAAGATCTTATGATCAAGCTTCTGATAAGAGTCAAAATATCACTGATTCTTCCCCTTTTTGTCAACAATTAAAAATTAGGAAGTTTCTTGAGCAGGTGTGACATCCTCTTTTGGATTCACTGAGATCATTGCAAAGCTTTTGATAATGTGTTCTTATTTCCGTTCCCAAAAGATTCAGAGCCAAAACTCTTTTGTTTCTGATTTCCTCTGAAATCTGCGAATCTTTTAAATTCTAGGTTTTGGAACATATGCTTTCTTTCCTCCATGAGTAGAGAGCATCCATAGTCCAAGTGTTAATACTGGTGTTTCAACCTTGATGTTGAAAATATCTGCAACATAGAGGATTTTGTCTTTTGGTACACATATCTTTCTGGGTCCATGACTGTTAGAGTTTCCAAAATTCTGTTTGAATTTTGGTTTAGTATAAAACACCTTACCAGCATGTTTTATATCATGTGTTTTCCCAGTAGTGAAGTGAGAATTAAGAGGAGTGCATTTAATAACTAGATCCTTAACTTTCTTAGGTTTGGATACTTTGCCTTTGTATCCTATATCTATTCTGCAGTTTCTGCTAACTCCATAGATCATTGAAGCCATCTTGCTTCTATCTATGTTTTTAGCAAGGAACTTCTGAAAGCTAAGATCATATTCTTTTATGATCTTATCAGCATTATTGGGAGCCTCTGAGATTGTTTCCTTCTGAGAGTTTTGTAAATTATTTTCTAATTTTGAAATCTTTTCTTTTAAGTCAGAATTTTCTAATCTAAGACTCTCAGTTTCTTCAGAGTCAGAGACAAGATCCTTTTTCAGGTTCTTGAATTTGACTCTGAGCTACTGATACCTTTCCAGAAACTCACTCAGACTTTCTGCCAGTTCAGCTTTAGAAAAATTAACAGTAAAGTCAAAAAATACCTCTTTCGTGTTTGATTCTGATTCTGACCCTGATTCTAATTTAGAAGATTCAGAGACATCTAATAAGTTATCTGTTTGAGCTATATTGGCTTGTTCATCTTCTGATTCTGTTCCGTCTTCAGAAGATTCAGAGTCATCCCATGTTGCCAAAAGACTTTTCTTCTTCTCCTTAACGAACTTCCTTTTATATTTCTCCTTCTGAAGCCTTGGACAATCACTTTTGTAGTGACCTTGTTTATTACATTCATAGCAGGTAATGATTTTGTTACTTGATTTTGTGTCCAAAGGATTGTTCAGAGTCATTTCCTATTCTTCTGGAGTTTCTGAAATTCTTCTGCCTGTGCTTCCACATCTGATTTATTCTTCTGGATAGAAAAAACAGTTCGTCTTCTTCTGATGAGGATTCTCCAGAGTTTTCTGCTTCTACTTCTGCCTGCAAAATTTTGGTTTCATATTTGTTAGATTTTAGAGCGAGAGACTTACATTGCTTTTGAGGCTCATTGTTGTACCCCAAAATTTGCCCTCCCTTTTTCACAAGAAATTACAACCCTATGGTTTTTCTCTGATTTTTAAGATTGGCTCAAGAATCGATCAAACAGACTTTTCTTTAGCAGTAAATCCAGAATTAGGGTTTTCTCTCGCATTTCTCAGAAGAAATTGAATCCACAGAAATTCAGTTTGCTGTTACATTATTTTCACACTTTTTCAAGTTTGCTGAAAGGTTAACTGATTTTTCTCAAGGCCTGATTATATGGGATAAGAAATAGGAGATGAGATTGTTATTTGGAATATCAAGACATCTGCTTGTTAATGGAATGAAAGGTTTTCCGGTTAATGGAATGCTTGCTTGTTTATTATAAAATGCGTATTGTGATTGGAATACTGATGCAAGGTTACGAGACTGCAAAGTTTTTTATTATTTGGAATTTAAGTTATCTAAATTAGAATTGTTGAGATACAGTTTCAATAATTTTGATTTGAGAGTCTTAAATAATTAAGTGAACATGCAAGGAAGAAGGGCAAGATATTTGACAGTAGAAATGTTTCTTTTGGATAAAGACTCTTTTTATTCATTTTCAAATATTGTTACAAAAGAATAGTTTATTATTTTTGAATATTGTAAGTTTTTACAACTTATAGTATTTTAAAAAGAAATAAATGTTTACAATAAATGAAAAAAGAGTCTATCTAATCTAAGCCTAAGTCTCCTAAGCGCCAGTGCTCCCATGCTCAAGGTCTCTGGTTTCTATTGCTTCCTCTATCATCCAATTGGTGCTCACCTACAAAAGACAAAGGAAAAGAAAATTAGTACAAGAATTTTCAAATGAAAATGAAAGAAAAAAGTCATCATTAAAACTGGCCGTCTGGAATCAGAATGCTTATTTTTCGTCACGCTTTATTTTTCTCTCTGCAAATCACAAGAAGATTGCTCTTCTTGGTTCACAAAGAGAAAATTAAAAATACAAATTGAAAAAAAATGCAAGCATACTAAGTTACAAAGTTAGCATACAAGGCAAACCAAGGCGCCAAAATTCAAACATGATAGGCGCCCATTGTACTGCATTGCAAACCAAACTGCAAAACTAAGCAAACTAAACAAGGCAGCAAACCAAACTGAGTTACAAAATTCCAAAGGGGCAACAGGCGCCAAACTGTCAAAGCATAAACAAATATACAATGCAGCAAGCAAAGTCCCAAATGGAGCTACAAAAGAAATTGCTCAAACTGAGTTATAAGACAAATGGGATGCAAACTGTGCAAATATGGAAAGCAGCATGAAAGCAGAAAATATACAGCAGGTAAAAGTAAAACAGCAGGAGGTAACCCACTTGACAAGTCAAAGCTTGTCAAAAGCTGTCATCATTTTCCAGAGGCAATTTTTCAGAAATAATAATAAACAAAGCAAAAATGCTTGTTTTCATGGAGAGAGAAAGAGAAAAAGATATCACCTTGGGTGAGGTTTGACAGTTTGGCTAAAAGAGCAGGGTGTCACAAGTCAAATAGCAAGAGGATATAAAACAAAACAAACTGCATAGCAGGAAAAAAGGAGAGAAAAAACACTTTGTAAAAAAGGGCCACAAAACTCTCCCAACCATAAACCTGCATAACAAAAAACTCACAAGTTTACCACAACCAAAAAGCTTGCTCAAACCACAAAGCCCAAACAGAACCACAAACAAGCTTCAAGCATGTCAAGCTAAAAAACACCACAAACTACAAACTCAACAAGCCAAGCTTGCTCAAATCACCCAACCTGTTAACAAACTGTAAACCCTCAAACCTGCAGCAAATCACATAACCTGAACAAAAGCCAAGTCTGAAACTGCAAACCAGCTTGCCAAAAACAAATTCAACAAGTCAAGCTTACTCAAACCATAAGCCTAGCAACCTGTTGTCAAACCTGTACCAAACTACAAACAAGCCAATTCCCAAACAGTTTCAAAACCACAAGCTGGCCAAAACTGCAGAAAATCAACAAACCTGCATAGCCCAATAACAAGCTCACCAAAACAAACCAAGCCTGTTAACAAAACTACAAACTCCCCAAACTACAGAACCAAACCGTTAACAACAAGGTTTCAGAAGCTTGTAACAAGCTTCATCATCAACCAAATCTCAACATCAACAACAAAGATTCAGTCTAATCATCACCAATATTCAAGATAGAGGAAAAGATCACCAGTTTCAGAAAATCATCATTAACATTCCAAGAAAGAGGAAGAGAATTTCAGAAGCTAACCAACACAGTTTCAGAAACATATTCATCATCAACAATCAATAATAAACGGCCAAGTTTTCATAATTATTCATCATCAAACATCAAAGCCAAGAAAGAGGAAGAGCACTTCAGAAGCATACAAACAAAGCTTCAAAACCAACAACTAGCCTCAGAACACACTCATCATCAACATTCCAAGAAAGAGGAAAAGAAAATCAGAAGAACATCAACAAAATTAGTTTCAAAAATATATCATCATAAACAACCCAAATCAATAAGCCCAGTTTCATCAAACATTCAGATTCAAAGATAGAGGAAAAGATCAAAAGAGTCTCAGAACATACTCATCATCAACATACAGAAAGGGACAAAGACAAACAAGAAAGTTGAACATGCAAGCAAAAATCAAACAAACGAAAGCAAGCTGTAAAACGCGAACAAAAAAGCAAATCGTACTGTTCAATCAAACGCGAGATTGTTGCAAAGAGAATGAGAGGTGAGAGACGGCGCTCTGGTAGCTAGGGTTAGGAAGAGTATCAGAGTATCGCTGCTTGAGAAAGATGAAAAGAGGATGAAGAGGAAGAACGAAGTGGCGCCGCTGTAACCCCAATTACGCACACTAACCCTAAAGTTTACAAACCCTAACAAAATTGTGTAAACTGTACTTTGGGCCTGTCACAATACAAATGCCTTAAGCCCATATGATTGCTAGCGCCCCCCCCCCCCCCCCCCCTGTCTATTCTAACACCCTTTCTGCCTTTTCCTTTTCTTTATTTTTTGGGCCTAGCAGCCACAAACAACCTAAGCCCATTCTTTTTTTTAACAATCGTTTTTATTTTATTTATATTGATTCATTTAAAAGTAATTTGCTTTCTTTTCTTTTATTAAGATTAATAATACTTAAAATAATATTTAAAATAATTTTATTTTTCTTAATTGTTTTGGATCATTTTCTTTTTATTATCACATAATGAAAATATCAAAAAAGAGGCTTTTAATTTGAGTTAATTAATTTTGTTTTCTTTAAACTCTTTTTATTAATTAATAAGACACATACAAATAACAATATAATTTTTAATCTTTCTTTCTTGTAGAATAGATTTTTATTTGTAAATAAATACATGCATCTCATAATATTATTGATCTCCTCATTTGTTATAATATTATATTTTAATTGCGATAATTTGATTTGGTTGTAACACTTGATATTTGGACATTATTATCCTTGTGAGACTCATCCCCATTTGTAATAATTTGTACCCCCATCCCCAGACACTTTTGTAATAGCTTATAATTTTAATTCTCGCACTTTATGCTTTCGAATATGCCATGACTAGAGATTAGGGTTTGTATGCGAAAATCTAAAATCAATCGCTATATAACCTAATACAAGATCCAAATGCATGAAAATGACAAACACAATTCACACTTGCACCTCTAGGGTAACCTCGCTTGTCGCCTCAGAAAATGCAATCATGTCCCTCGAATATAAGACACTCTAGCAAATGCCCCTTCGATAAACAAAGATCGTATTCCCTCGATGACCCTCGATGTTGCCTTCGATAAAACGATCTCGTCCCTTACAAAATTGCTAGAGCGTCTCACAAGTTGCTTTCAATGATTGTATGCGATGACCCGCGCCTGTCCCATTTAAACATCCTAACACAAGGTTGTTCACCAAATGCAATGGTGAAATAACACTGTCAAAAGGGTTAAAAATATAAGAAAGATCTTTGAGTAAAATAGGGTAGACAACTCTTAGTTACTTGATCAAAAGCTTGCAAAACATCCTTGCTATTTTCAAACACACTTCACAACACAATTTCAAAATAAACTTACAAAACATTGAAATATCTTTTTAAAAAGACAAACACCTTTGTAAAACATTCAAACAAGAATTGTTACAAAGGTTGCCTAGACAAGGCCTCTTTTTCAAAGCATTTTCAAAACCACACACAAAAAGCACCATTTCAAACAATTGAAAAGAAAAAGCAAGTGATCTAAAACAAGTAACTAAGAGCCCATGGAAAACCATGGATGAAAAGGGTGCTTGCACCTTCCCTTTTCATAATCTAACCCCCGAACCCAAGAAAACATCTCAAAGGTTTTTCCTGTGCTTTTTGACCTTTCCTTTGGATAAAATAAAAAGTCGGTGGCGACTCTTGCTAAACTGCACAATTGCAAACACAAACGCAAAACCTCAAGTCAGTTCTCCCACTGTACCACAAAACTGGTGACTCTGCTGAGGAGAAATTCTAAAAGTGGGGTTACCTTAGGGTTTTAGATCACCTTTGCATGCTTATCTTGTTTGCCTTGATTGCTTTACATTTGGTTCTATTGTTTGGGCTTGAAATCCTCTACCCGGATTTGGGAAACATTCATAGGTAAATAGCAATACGTTGTGGAAACTGTGCGGGGTATACCGACACGGTTGAAGCAATAGCTATATTAGTGCGACATATTTGTGGGTACCGGTAGCCTTTGAGTTAATCAAAGAGAATACGGGGCCACTGAGTGATGTCACGAAGCACTAATGGACTTTTAGAATCTTTACTTGACCAACTTGGCCTTTTTAGGGGTAGTGAGATGACCGGCTTTGGTGCAGTCTGAAGTTGGTAGATACTCGATACTACACTCATTGAGGGTTGTTTTCTTGGAATAGTTCGGTCTCCAGTAAAGTGGCTAAACTGAAACAATGAACACAGAAAATAAGCCGGTGATATTGAGCTCCTTAGAACCCGGTTACTATTTATAGGACAGGTTGAGCCAACAAACTTCAAAAGGGTACTTACCTATGAAACACCATGCAAGCCTGAAACTAGGATCTTGTGTGATTTGCTTGTGCATATACTTGTGCATACATCATAAACATCATGAAGCATCATTTGCATCCACTAACCATTTCAAGGGTTTGGATCTTCATCTTTGTTCCTGTTTTGTAGGTCATGGAATCTCTTTGTAGGAAAACAATTCAAGTCAACCTTGTGAGAATCCCTCCTCTACTCAAGGAGCTTATTTCCAAAATTCCAGAGAATTCTCCCTTCAGTGAAAGACATGGTAGACTTCTCAACTTGGTCTACTCCAACATTGAAGAAGACATGGTGAAAGTCCTATTCCAGTTCTTTGACCCCCTTACAATTGTTTCACATTCCCTGATTACCAACTAGTACCTACTTTGGAGGAATTTTCTCAACTCCCGAGGATTCCTATTCTCCATCAACTACCCTACAACGGTACGGAAAGAGAGCAAAAGCCTAAAGATGTTGCTCAAGCCTTACACTTGCAACCATCTGAGATCAAAGGTCATTGGGAAACCAGAAGTGGCGTCAAGGGTTTCTTGGCAAAGTTTTTGTTTGAGAAGGCACAAGACTGCTGGAATTCTTTAGATCTACAAGCTTTTGAGGAGATTGTAGCACTTTTCATCTATGGGTTGGTCTTGTTCCCAAACCATGATCAGCTTATAGATGTGAATGCTGTCAAGATTTTCATATCTCAGAATCTTGTGCCTACATTGCTTGGGGACATTCTACACTCATTTTACACACGAACAATGAGGAAAAGAGGTGTTCTCATGTGTTGTACTCCTCTTCTAGTAAGGTGGTTTATTTCGCACCTTCCCCAGTCAGTCTTGAAGAATGAACAAGGCTTGAGGTGGTCACAACGGTTGATGACTCTTACACACTCTGATGTTCATTGGTGTTCTCGGTCCAGAGAAAATGTCATCATCATTGATCGTTGTGGGGAATTCCCTAATGTCCCGCTACTTGGCATTAGGGGAGGCATTACCTACAACCCCTGTCTAGCTCTGAGGAAATTTGGGTATGCCCGAAGGGATGGCCCTCATGATATGCTGATTCCTGACTTGGTTTTTGACTTCGACAATGACGCTCAAGGACTTCGACAAAGGTTTATCCGAGCATGGAGGATGTCTAACAAAGTGGATAGCAAGACACTGGGGCACAAGAATTCCATCCCTCTTGAGCCTTACCTCAAGTGGGTACGAACACACGCCCAGAGTCTTATGATGCCTTACCCCCACATTCTCCCCGTTATTAAAGAGCCTGTTATGGAAGGAGAGGTTCCATACACCCTCCTACATCCAGACATGCCAACATCATTGGAAGAATTGCAAAAGAGTTGGATACAGCTCAAGGACGAGCGGAACACTTTTGAAGCCAGCTTCTATGCCAGTGAGAAGAAGGTTTTGGAACTTACCCGCCGACTTCACGAGGAGGAAACTCTTAACACTTACATTGCACCAAAAAGGATGCGCAACGTCTTTTTACATTAAGAAGATTTGTAATATTTTGCCCATGAGGCATTTATGTACTGACAAATTTCTTCTTATTAATATGACGTGTGTTCTTTTTGTCTGCAACAATTTTGAATTTCTGAATCCTTGGATGCATTACATGAATAAACATATCATTCATCATATGCATAAACAGGTCTTCACACCAGGTTTCCTTATCTTTTTGCTGTTTATTTCAGCAAGATGGATATAGAGCAGACGGTCAAAGATCTGCAAGCACAAAATTCGCAATTCCAACAACTCCTCATGACCTTGGCGAAGGGTCAAGAGGACCTTAAAGCACTGTTCGAGAAGAAAGAAAAGGAAAAAGTAAAAAAAAAGAAAAGAATCGGAGTAGCTACTCTGGGAAGAAGATTTGAGAACGAAGCTAGGAGAGTCCTGGAGTTCCCCTCGATGTCTGATGAAGGGACCGGCAAAGGAAAAGGAGTTACAGTACCTTCTGCGTCTGAGGCTGAAGAGGAAGAAGTTGAAGAGGATGAAGATTACTCCGAGCAACAGTACCCTCATGCAGACGACAGGTATAAGAATCTGGAAGAGCGGTTGGCAGTCGTGGAGGTCCAAAGGGTGCCTGGACTGGATTTCGAAGAGCTGGGATTGGTTGCTGGGATCGTCATTCCCCCCAAATTCAAAGTGCCTACATTCGCTAAATACGAAGGTTTGTCTTGTCCAAAGATGCATTTGCATTCTTATGTCAGAAATATTCAACCTCACTCTTCTGATAAGGATCTGTGGGTCCACTTTTTCAAGATAGTTTGTCGGGTACAAAATTGGACTGGTTCTACCAGCTTGAGAGGGCTGATGTACATAACTGGGAGGATTTAGCTGCTGCTTTCTACCGACAATACCAATACAAAGCAGATTTAGCACCCACTTGTACTCAATTACAGAGTATGAGCATGGTCTCTAATGAAGGATTTAAAGAGTATGCTCAGAAGTGGCGGGATTTGGCTGGAAGGGTGCAGCCACCATTGTCTGAAAGGGAACTTGTTGATATGTTTTTGGGGACCCTGTCTGGTCCGTTCTTCAATCACCTAATAGGGAGCTCATCTGCAGGGTTCACTGAATTAATTCTGACAGGTGAAAGGGTCGAAGGTGGTATTAAGAGTGGTAAAATTCAGAAGGATACATCTGCTTCAGCCGCTATAAAGAAGACCTTCCCAGCCAAGAAGGAAAGTTCTGTTGTTTACACCCAGAGAAATCGATAAAGAGAGGAACGCCAGCCAACAGTGGGGGCCGTATTAATTCAGAAGTCCGCATCAGATCAACCTAGAAATAGTCAACCAAGGAATGATCAGCCCCGAACCTATCAGCAAAGGGTAGAAAGGCCACAACAGAAATATACCCCGATAAATATGACACCCACTCAGATCCTTCCACACCTCCTGAAATTAAACCTTGCTAATTTGAGAGAGGCACCAAAGAATACAAATACCACTTCTCCATATTATCATCCCAATGCAAAATGTGCATACCATTCAGACAGTATAGGGCATGACACCAACAATTGTTGGGCCCTCAAAAACAAGATCCAAGACTTGATAGATGCCAAGGAGGTAGAATTCGATGCGCCCGAAAAGCCGAATGTGATTTCTGCCCCAATGCCCAAGAACGGTCACAATGTCCATGCTATTGAAGAGGATTTGTATGTTGCTGCTGTTGATGAATTAAGGACTCTGTTGCCAATAATTAAATTGAATTTGTTGAAAGCCGGGATTTTCCCGGGATGTGAAGAAGACTGTTACTTCTGTTCAACCTCGCAAACCGACTGCCCACTGTTGAAATCAGGCATCCAACGCCTGATGGATACTCAAGAGATCCTTTTTCAGAAAACTCATGTTGTTACTATCACTCATGTTACTCCTGTTAACTTTACCCCAATCAATGATATCGCCATAATCACCATTTCCGACAATCTTTCCAAGGCCTGCAAAAGGCATGTTAAGATTACGCCTGATCCTAAGTTTGTACCGCTGAAAATTACCATGCCAGGGCCTATCCCGTATAAATCTAACAAGACGATACCATGGAATTATGGAGGAGAGATCTTCTACCGTGGTGTCAAGCAGATCGAATCCGTTGAAGAGAATTCCGACGATGAAATTCCTGATGTGGGAAATATTGCGGGGACGAGTAAGATAACTCGTATTGGAAGAATCTTCTCTCCGGAGATTGCTCCTCCAAGGGAAGTCTTCGGACCCTCAAGTGCTCGTGTTCCAGTCAGGATATCTACGCGAGGTCCAATAAATGAAGAAATTATTACTCCTGAGGTTGTACACTCTTCTATTACCATTGATAAAGGTAAGGGGATCCAAGAAGCGCCTGTCAGGACGAAGGCTCAGACATTGGTTATCCCCGAGACCACCCAAAAAGAGATGGAAGAAATATTAAAGATAACCAAGAAGAGCGACTACGATGTCGTAGAGCAGCTGGGGCAAACCCCTTCCAAAATCTCTATGCTGGCTCTCTTACTCTGCTCTGAGGCTCATGCCAAAGCCTTGATCAAATTTTTAAAGACAGCACACGTACCTCAAGAAACTTCTGCAGATCAGTTTCAAGAGTGCGTGGCTAGCCTTACTGCCGAAAATGGTCTGGGCTTTTCTAATGCTGATCTAACCTCTAAGGGAAGAAAACATAATGATACGCTGCATGTCTCGGTAGAATGCAGGGGGACCACACTTGCCCATGTTCTGGTTGATACTGGTTCATCTTTAAATGTTCTACCAAAAAAGGCATTGGACAGATTGGACTGTGAAGGTTTGACATTAAAGCCCAGTAATATCATTGTTAGAGCCTTCGACGGTTCTAAGAGGATGGTTCACGGAGAAGTGGACATCCCAATTAAGGTGGGAACAAAAATTTTCAAGTCTACTTTTTATGTGATGGACATCCGTCCTTCATATTCATGCTTGTTGGGAAGGCCATGGATCCACAACGCTGGGGCAGTCACTTCTTCTCTACAACAAATGCTAAAATATCCAGTCCAGGGTAAGATCATAACAGTTCATGGTGAGGATCAGTATATGATAAGTCACCTTAACTCTTTCCGCTACGTGGAGTTAGATGGAGAATTCATAGAAACACCTTTCCAACACTTTGAAGAGGTTTCTCCTGAGGTTGCGGTAGCAAAGACAATGACTGATGTGCCTATCATTACCAAGCATGTGTCTCGGATGTCATCCCTTAGAGATGCGGAGGCTGTAATCACGGAAGGAGGAAGTACAGTGTGGGGGCAACTGCCATATTTTCCTCACAAGAAGGACAAGTTCGGATTGGGTTTCACTGCTGCTGGCCAGAAAGTTATGCGTCGCTCCCGGGCTGGAGGACCACCCTTAAAAATCACTCACCATGGAGTTCATGCCTTAGAAGATGATGATGAAGAAGGCAACTTTGAAGATTGATCTTTCCAACCGTTAAAGGAGGATTAAACAACTGAGAGGCGAAAGACTTCGTTCCCATTACTTTCATCAATCAATAATTTATCTTTGAACATTTCCTGTTTGGTCTGTAATAATTAAACAATTTATACACTCTTTTTTCCTTGTGCCTTACCCGGGGCATATAGGTCCATTTGTAAGGGCTTGATTTCTTCATTATCATATGCCATTTTTAATGAATCATGGAAGTTTTCATCTATAAACTTTTGTGTTCATTTTCTTTCTTTTTACATTTTATTTTGTTTAAAGGTGGCTATCCCTTACACACACCCACACTCATAAAATGCAGGTACCCATCCACTCCGGATTCTGTGGGTAACAATTCTGCTATGGCCTTCGGTGACTCTGAAGATCTGGTCAATCATGCCGAATACGAAGGTGATGAAGACTGTGAAGTGCCTGGAGAGTTGGCTAGACTTCTAAAATAGGAAGAGAGGGATATTCAGCCCCATGAAGAGCTGTTAGAAACTATCAACTTGGGTACTTCCGAAGACAGGAGAGAGGTTAAAATGGGTGCCAACCTAGAGCCAAGTGTCAAAGAGCGCTTAGTTAAGCTGTTGAATGAATATGTTGAGATCTTTGCCTGGTCCTATGAAGACATGCCGGGACTCGACACAGATATTGTGGTTCACCGTCTCCCTACAAGAGAAGACTGTCCACCAATAAAACAAAAAGTCCGTCGGATGAGGCCCGATATGTCTGAAAAGATCAAAGCCGAAGTGATGAAGCAATTCAATGTCGGGTTTCTTGTTGTTACTTCCTATCCTCAATGGGTCGCTAACATTGTACCCGTGCCTAAGAAGGACGGCAAAGTAAGAATGTGCGTGGATTACCGAGATTTAAACAGGGCTAGCCCTAAAGATGACATTCCACTACCGCACATTGACATTTTGGTCGACAACACAGCTCAACATAAGGTATTTTCTTTCATGGATGGATTTTCAGGGTACAACCAGATCAAAATGGCCCCCGAAGACATGGAGAAGACTACTTTTGTTACGCAGTGGGGTACCTTCTGCTATAAAGTGATGTCATTCGGACTGAAGAATGTCGGGGCAACCTATCAGCGCGCCATGGTAGCTTTGTTTCATGACATGATACATCATGAGATCGAAGTCTACATAGACGACATGATAGCCCGTTCACAAACAGAAGAAGAACACCTCGACCATCTGCAAAAGCTGTTTGTCAGATTGAAGGAGTATAAACTCAGACTGAATCCTAGCAAGTGCACTTTCGAAGTCAGGTCTGGTAAACTCTTGGGATTCATCGTCAGCAACAAAGGCATTAAGGTTGACCCTGCTAAAGTCGAAGCTATACGAGAAATGCCTGCCCCCCGCACTGAAAAGGAGGTCAGAGGTTTCTTAGGACGCCCAAACTACATTGCAAGGTTCATTTCTCACCTAACATCTACCTGTAAACCAATCTTCAAGCTGTTGAAGAAAGATCAGGTGGTTGAATGGAATGACGACTGTCAAGCTGCTTTTGATAAAATCAAGGAGTATTTTCTAGAGCCTCCTATCTTGATGCCACCCGTCGAAGGAAGGCCGTTAATCATGTATCTGACTGTTTTGGATAATTCAATGAGGTGCGTACTGGGCTAACATGACGAGTCTGGTCGAAAAGAGCATGCCATTTATTACCTTAGCAAAAAATTTACCGACTGTGAGACTCTCTATTCACTGCTCGAGAAAACTTGTTGCGCTTTGGTATGGGCTGCTCGCCGACTAAGGCAATATATGTTGACACATACCACTCTGCTGATTTCTAAAATGGATTCGATCAAGTATATCTTCGAAAAGCCTGCTTTATCTGGAAGAATCGCTAGATGGCAAATGATACTGACTGAGTATGATATCCAGTACACAAACCAAAAAGCTATAAAGGGGAGTGTACTAGTTGGCCATCTAGCTCATCAAGCTGTCGAAGATTACCAATCCATGAAATCCGACTTTCCTGACGAGGACATTATGACATTGGACAACATTGAAGGTAACGGACCGTATGACGGACCTGAACAAGGATCCCGATGGACCCTGTACTTTGATGGTGCTTCAAATGCACTCGGCAATGGTATCGGCGCAGTACTTATCTCTCTAGAAGGTTGCCATACACCTTTCACTTCTAGACTCTGTTTCAATTGCACCAACAACATGGTCGAGTATAAAGCTTGTATCTTTGGTCTCAAGGCTGCGATTGACTTAGGAATCAAATCTCTGGTAGTGTTCGGGGACTCAGCTTTGGTTATCAGTCAAATCAAAGGAGAGTGGGACACTAAACATCCTAACCTCATCCCATACAAAGAACATGTCCTGACATTGTTACCTCATTTCGAGCAGATTACCTTCGAGCACTTCCCGCGAGAAGAAAATCAGCTAGTGGATGCTCTAGCCATGATGTCTTCCATGTTTAAACTTAACTGGGATAATGAGTCTCCCCAAATCACCATCGAGCGAATGGATGAACCTGCATATTGTCATGAGATTAATACTGAAGAAGTAGTGGAACAACCCTGGTTTCACGAAATCAAAAGGTATCTCGAGACTCTAGAATACCCTGAAGGAGCTTCAGTCAATGACAAAAAGTTCTTAAGGAGATTTGCTGCCAAGTTCTTCCTGAGCAATGGCATCCTATACAAACGCAACCATGATTGTGTTTTGCTTCGTTGTGTGGACAAGGTTGAATCTGAGCATATCATGACTGAACTACATAGCGGCACATTTGGCACCCATTTGAGCGGACATACGATGGCTAAGAAGATCCTAAGGGCATGTTACTACTGGTCTACCATGGAAGCTGATTGTCATCAATACGCTCGTACTTGTCACAAATGCCAAGTCTATGCTGACAAGGTACATATTCCCCCAGTTCCTCTCAATGTTCTAACAGCTCCTTGGCCATTCGCAATGTGGGGAATCGACATGATTGGAGAGATCAAACCTACGGCATCCAATGGACACTGCTTCATCTTGGTGGCCATTGATTACTTTACCAAGTGGGTCGAAGCAGCTTCCTTCGCCTCTGTTACAAAGAATGTGGTTGCCCGCTTCATCAAGCAGAACCTCATTTGCCGGTACGGTATTTTTGACCGAATCATTACGGACAACGGTATAAACCTGAACAACACTATGATCACCACTCTGTGCGATCAGTTCAAGATTCAACATCATAATTCATCTCCCTATCGGCCAAAGATGAACGGTGTTGTCGAAGCTGCGAACAAAAATATCAAAAAGATCATCCAAAAAATGAGTCACCTACAAGGACTAGCATGAGATGTTACCGTTTGCTCTACATGGGTACCGTACCATGGCGCGAACATCAACTGGGGCAACACCCTTTTCTTTGGCATACGGCATGGAAGCTGTTTTACCTATAGAAGTTCATATTTCTTCCCTAAGAATCATGAAGGACCCTGGTTTGAGTGAAGACGATTGGATTCAGACCCAACTTGATCAACTTAACTTGATTGACGAGAAGCGACTTACTGCTGTTTGTCATGGTCAGACGTATCAAAAACGGATGATCAAGGCCTTCAATAAGAAAGTCAAGAGACAAGTATATCAAGTCGTGGATCTTGTAATCAAGCGGATTATCTTGCCGCAAAGTGATCCCAGGGGAAAGTGGACTCCTACTTACGAAGGACCATTTATGATCAAACACATCTTTTTTGGCGGGGCAATGATCCTGACCACCACGGTGATTATCTGCCACACTCTGCGAACGCAGACATAGTCAAAAGATACTACGCATAAACGACCCGACAAGTTGAAAACCCGAAAGGCCGACTTGGGCAAAAATGGGCATCCTGGCGAATCGAAAACCCGAAAGGGCGGTTCGGGCAAAAATTAGGGATAAACAAAAAAATTTGTATACCCGGCAAGTTGAAAACCCGAAAGGGCGACTTGGGCAAAAAAGGGTTTCCCGGTGGATCGAAAACCTGAAAGGGAGATCCAGGCAAAAGTTAGGGAATTAAAGCGTATGACTATTTCTCGTCGGATCACTTTAAGGACAATCTCTTCACGGACAGGCTCCAAGCTTCTGATCTATCCAATCATCTGCGGACGAAGTGACGAATGGATAAGATACTCAGAGTTGCGAAGGCTATAGCAGAATGGGAACCCCATAGAATTGTTACACATAGCCATCTTTCTTTGTACAAAAAATTTTCTCAACTTTATGACAACATTCTCTTACTGGGATGTCTGTCTCCTTTGTACAAATACTTACACAAAGTTAATACAAAATTACTTCAAAGAACAGAAAACTGTTTGCCTTTTCTTTCTTTTTTACACTTGTGCTTTATTTGAAAACGTCCAATGATTTATTAAATGAGCATATGCATTTGAATATAGTCACTGTTTACAAATAAAACAAAATGAGAAAGAATAATTATTGATATGATGGAAGTGTAGGAAAGTGTCTTTAGGCTATTCTAGGAGAAATCCCCTGCAATACATCATCCAGAATCGTGAAAACAGTTTACAGATGCTTCCCAACATGGATGTCAATCTATCGCTTGTTCAGATTCAACTTTTGAAGACAGTTTACGGATGCACCAAACATGGATGCTAATCTATTACTTGTTCAACCCCAGAATCATGAAAACAGTTTACGGATACTCCAAACACGGATGTTAATATATTGCTTGTTCAACTCCAGAATCATGAAAACAGTTTACGAATGCTTCCCAACATGGATGTCAATCTATCGCTTGTTCAGATTCAACTTTTGAAAACAGTTTACGGATGCTTCCCAACATGGATGTTAATCTATTGCTTTTTCAACCCCAGAATCATGAAAATAGTTTACGGATGCTTCCCAACATGGATGTTAATCTATCGCTTGTTCAGATTCAACTTTTGAAAATAGTTTACGGATGCGTCCCAACATGGATGCCAATCTGTCGCTTGTTCAGATTCAACTCATAAAAACAATTTACGGATTCTCCAAACATGGTTGTTAATCTATTGCTTATTCAGACCCCCAGCTCAGAGACGTTCCAAACATGGATACCTTTCTGATACTCATTCTTTCGCCTATAACATACAGTTCAATAAATATTCTTGGATGGCATCTTTAAGCCCATCTCCGACAAGATTTTGTCACATATCCAAATGGAATCTTTAAGCCCATTCCCTCAACTATGCTTTGACGAGTGCAAATTTATGGGCACTCTAGTGTCCAATCATCTTTTACCTTCGAGTCACGAACGGCAAAATTGCCAATCTAACTCCTCAGGTTCAAGAAGATTGAACAGGGGCAGCTGTTGTACCCCAAAATTTGCCCTCCCTTTTTCACAAGAAATCAAAACCCTAGGGTTTTTCTCTGATTTTTAAGATTGGCTCAAGAATCGATCAAACAGACTTTTCTTTAGCAGTAAATCCAGAATTAGGGTTTTCTCTCGCATTTCTCAGAAGAAATTGAATCCACAGAAATTCAGTTTGCTGTTACATTATTTTCACACTTTTTCAAGTTTGCTGAAAGGTTAACTGATTGTTCTCAAGGCCAGATTATCTGGGATAAGAAATAGGAGCAGAGATTGTTATTTGGAATATCAAGACATCTGCTTGTTAATGGAATGAAAGGTTTGTCGGTTAATGGAATGCTTGTTTATTATACAATGCGTATTTTGATTAGAATACTGATGCAAGGTTACGAGACTGCAAAGTTTTTGATTATTTGGAATTTAAGTTATCTGAATTAGAATTGCTGAGATACAGTTTCAATAATTTTGATTTGAGAGTCTTAAATAATTAAGTGAACATGCAAGGAAGAAGGGCAAGATATTTGACAGTAGAAATGTTTCTTTTGGATAAAGACTCTTTTTATTCATTTTCAAATATTTTTACAAAAGAATAGTTTATTATTTTTGAATATTGTAAGTTTTTACAACTTATAGTATTTTAAAAAGAAATAAATGTTTAAAATAAATGAAAAAAGAGTCTATCTAATCTAAGCCTAAGTCTCCTAAGCTCCAGTGCTCCCATGCTCAAGGTCTCTGGCTTCTACTGCTTCCTCTATCATCCAATTGGTGCTCACCTGCAAAAGACAAAGGAAAAGGAAATTAGTACAAGAATTTTCAAATGAAAAAGAAAGAAAAAAGTCATCATTAAAACTTGCCGTCTGGAATCAGAATGCTTATTTTTCGTCACGCTTTATTTTTCTCTCTGCAAATCACAAGAAGATTGCTCTTCTTGGTTCACAAAGAGAAAATTAAAAATACAAATTGAAAAAAATGCAAGCATACTAAGTTACAAAGTTAGCATACAAGGCAAACCAAGGCGCCAAAATTCAAACATGATAGGCGTCCATTGTACTGCATTGCAAACCAAACTGTCAAACTAAGCAAACTAAACATGGCAGCAAACCAAACTGAATTACAAAATTTCAAAGGGGCAAACAGGCGCCAAACTGTCAAAGCATAAACAAATATACAATGCAGCAAGCAAAGTCCAAAATGGAGCTACAAAACAAATTGCCCAAACTGAGTTATAAGACAAATGGGATGCAAACTGTGCAAATATGGCAAGCAGCATTAAAGCAGAAAAAATACAGCAGGCAAAAGTAAAACAGCAGGAGGTAACCCACTTGACAAGTCAAAGCTTGTCAAAAGCTGTCATCATTTTCCAGAGGCAATTTTTCAGAAATAATAATAAACAAAGCAAAAATGCTTGTTTTCATGGAGAGAGAAAGAGAAAAAGATATCACCTTGGGTGAGGTTTGACAGTTTGGATAAAAGAGCAGGCTGTCACAAGTCAAATAGCAAGAGGATATAAAACAAAACAAACTGCATAGCAGAAAAAAAGGAGAGAAAAAACACTTTGTAAAAAAGGGCCACAAAACTCTCCCAACCATAAACCTGCATAACAAAAAACTCACAAGTTTACCACAACCAAAAAGCTTGCTCAAACCACAAAGCCCAAATAGAACCACAAACAAGCTCCAAGCCTGTCAAGCTAAAAAACACCACAAACTACAAACTCAACAAGCCAAGCTTGCTCAAATCACCCAACCTGTTAACAAACTGTAAACCCTCAAACCTGCAGCAAATCACATAACCTGAACAAAAGCCAAGTCTGAAACTGCAAACCAGCTTGCCCAAAACAAATTCAACAAGCCAAGCTTGCTCAAACCATAAGCCTAGCAACCTGTTGTCAAACCTGTACCAAACTGCAAACAAGCCAATTCCCAAACAGTTTCAAAACCACAAGCTGGCCAAAACTGCAGAAAATCAACAAACCTGCATAGCCCAATAACAAGCTCACCAAAACAAACCAAGCATGTTAACAAAACTACAAACTGCCCAAACTACAGAACCAAACCGTCAACAACAAGGTTTCAGAAGCTTGTAACAAGCTTCATCATCAACCAAATCTCAACATCAACAACAAAGATTCAGTCTAATCATCAGCAATATTCAAGATAGAGGAAAAGATCACCAGTTTCAAAAAATCATCATTAACATTCCAAGAAAGAGGAAGAGAATTTCAGAAGCTAACCAACACAGTTTCAGAAACATATTCATCATCAACAATCAATAACAAACGACCAAGTTTTCAGAATTGTTCATCATCAAACATCAAAGCCAAGAAAGAGGAAGAGCACTTCAGAAGCATACAAACAAAGCTTCAGAACCAACAACTAGCCTCAGAACACACTTATCATCAACATTCCAAGAAAGAGGAATAGAAAATCAAAAGAACATCAACAAAATTAGTTTAAGAAATATATCATCATAAACAACCCAAATCAATAAGCCCAGTTTCATCAAACATTCAGATTCAAAGATAGAGGAAAAGATCAAAAGAGTCTCAGAACATACTCATCATCAACATACAGAAAGGGACAAAGACAAAGGTTACCAACGAATAAAACACGCGGCCATCATCTCATCTTCCTCCGCCTCTAGCCGTCACAGAAGCGCCGCCGGTCCGACACCTCTCTCCCTCCACTTTCCAGAAAAACTCAAGGTAAGATTTTTGTTCTCAAACCTTCGATACGTCAAGCATGTAAACATTAAAGGATTAAAAAAATGAACATGCAAGCAAAAATCAAACAAACGAAAGCAAGCTGTAAAACGCGAACAAAAAAGCAAATCGTACTGTTCAATCAAACGCGAGATCGTTGCAAAGAGAATGAGAGGTGAGAGGCGGCACTCTGGTAGCTAGGGTTAGGAAGAGTATCAGAGTATCGCTGCTTAAGAAAGATGAAAAGAGGATGAAGAGGAAGAACGAAGCGGCGCCGCTGTAACCCCAATTACGCACACTAACCCTAAAGTTTACAAACCCTAACAAAATTGTGTAAACTGTACTTTGGGCCTGTCACAATACAAATGCCTTAAGCCCATCTGATTGCTAGCGCCCCCCCCCCCCCCCCCCTTGTCTATTCTAACACCCTTTCTGCCTTTTTCTTTTCTTTATTTTTTGGGCCTAGCAGCCACAAACAACCTAAGCCCGTTCTTTTTTTTAACAATTGTTTTTTTTTATTGATTAATTTAAAAGTAATTTGCTTTCTTTTCTTTTATTAACATTAATAATACTTAAAATAATATTTAAAATAATTTTATTTTTCTTAATTGTTTTGGATCATTTTCTTTTTATTATCACATAATGAAAATATCAAAAAAGAGGCTTTTAATTTGAGTTAATTAATTTTGTTTTCTTTAAACTCTTTTTATTAATTAATAAGACACATACAAATAACAATATAATTTTTAATCTTTCTTTCTTGTAGAATAGATTTTTATTTGTAAATAAATACATGCATCTCATAATATTATTGATCTCCTCATTTGTTATAATGTTATATTTGAATTGTGATAATTTGATTTGGTTGTAACACTTGATATTTGGACATTATTATCCTTGTGAGACTCATCCCCATTTGTAATAATTTGTACCCCCATCCCCAGACACTTTTGTAATAGCTTATAATTTTAATTCTCGCACTTTATGCTTTCAAATATGCCATGACTAGAGATTAGGGTTTATATGCGAAAATCTAAAATCAATCGCTATATAACCTAATACAAGATCCAAATGCATGAAAATGACAAACACAATTCACACTTGCACCTCTAGGGTAACCTCGCTTGTTGCCTCGGAAAATGCAATCATGTCCCTTGAATATAAGACACTCTAGAAAATGCCCCTTCGATAAACAAAGATCATAGTCCCTCGATGACCCTCGATGTTGCCTTCGATAAAATGATCTCGTCCCTTACAATATTGCTAGAGCGTCTCACAAGTTGCTTTCAATGATTGTATGCGATGACCCGCGCCTGTCCCGTTTAAACATCCTAACACAAGGTTGTTCACCAAATGCAATGGTGAAATAACACTGTCAAAAGGGTTAAAAACATAAGAAAGATCTTTGAGTAAAATAGGGTAGACAACTCTTAGTTACTTGATCAAAAGCTTGCAAAACATCCTTGCTATTTTCAAACACACTTCACAACACAATTTCAAAATAAACTTACAAAACATTGAAATATCTTTTTAAAAAGACAAACACCTTTGTAAAACATTCAAACAAGAATTGTTACAAAGGTTGCCTAGACAAGGCCTCTTTTTCAAAGCATTTTCAAAACCACACACACAAAGCACCATTTCAAACAATTGAAAAGCAAAAGCAAGTGATCTAAAATAAGTAACTAAGAGCCCATGGAAAACCATGGATGAAAAGGGTGCTTTCACCTTCCCTTTTCATAATCTACCCCCCGAACCCAAGAAAACATATCAAAGGTTTTTCCTATGCTTTTTGACCTTTCCTTTGGATAAAATAAAAAGTCGGTGGCGACTCTTGCTAAACCGCACAATTGCAAACACAAACGCAAAACCTCAAGTCAATTCTCCCACCGTACCACACTTATCATCTTCTAAATCTATCTCATGGCTTGAGGGAGCTGACAAGTTCTTCTAGAGATATTATGTTCAGATCTTTTGCAGTTTGAGAGCTGTGACCATTAGTCTCCATGGTTTTGGTAAACTTCTGATGATCTTCTTTACATGACCAACAATTGAGAACCCTTTTTCCAGCACCTTTAGCCCTGCCACTAGAGTTTGGAATCTAGAGAACATTGTTTCAATGGTTTCGTATTCTTTTCTGAAGGCTTCATAATTCTAAATGAGCGTAAGGGCTTTGGTTTCTTTTACTTTCATGTTGCCTTCATGCGTCATTCTCAGAGAATGAAACATGTTCTTAGTTGTTTCTCTGTTTATGATCTTCTCATACTCTGAATATGAGATGACACTCAAGAGAATCATTTTTGCCTTGTGATGATTTATGAAGTCTTGCTTTTGATGATTTGTCATCCTTTTTCTGTCAATCTTCTAACCGCTTTCATCAACGGGATATATGTATCCATCAGTTACCACATCCCAGAGGTCAACGTCATAGGCTAGGAAGAAACTTTTGATCATATCCTTCCAGTAGTCAAAATTTTAACCGTCAAATATTGGAGGGCTGCTGCTGATGCTATGACTTGTTCCTATCATAGTGTTTTTCCCCCTTGGATCTTTATCTGACACGGTTAAGTGTTTGCACCCAGGTCCAGGTTCTCTGATACCAATTGAATAAGTGAAAAACACAAGAATGGGGGTTGAATTGAAACTTAAAAATCAAAAGCGATAGACACGAGATTTTTATCTTGGTTCGCTTAATCTCAAACTACTCCAGACCACCCACCAAGGTGATTTCGCCTCTCTCCAACGAGGTCTTAATCCATTAATCAAACTGATTATAAATCTACTTTAACAACTGTTAAAGTCTTCTTGAGTCCAAAACCACAACCCAGTTTTCTCAAGAAAATTCACTAAACAGTTAATTGAATAAAAGTGTATAATGATATTTCTAATAAACAGTATCGCTAACTTGTGATGTATTACACAATTTAATATTGAATTGTTGAAGATGAAGAATGATAGCTGCGTTGCTGACTTTTCACTTGAGTTTTTCTTTTTGAGCCTAGTTATTCATCATGTTGAAATCTTCTTCTAGTCTGCTTTATATAGGCCTTGCAATAGAAGTCGTGATATGAAGTTATGGCATTGTGGAGTTATGAATCTCTTAGACTATTTGGTTACTATCCTTGGCATTGTGGAGTTATGAATCTCTTGGACCTAGGATTAGAAGTCGTGATACTTGGTATCTTGTGGCTATGTTATTATTTTGTCTAAAATCCTTGGAGTTTACTCCATGGCATTAGTTTGTTTTTCTTTGTGTGGAGGTTATTCTGATTATATGATTTGTCTGTGATTAAGATTTTCTCTGTATACAACTGTTACTCTGCCCAATTTTTAGAAGACTGGATTCATCTAAAGCTTGGTATTCTTGTAAGGTTTAGTATTTTTTGCTTGCTTGGTTTCAATCCAAAGGATGGTAATTTTATATTGACTTCATATTTCAAATGTTGGTTCATGTTGGTTAGATCGTTCTTTTCCTTAGATTTTACCTTATGCTTTAGGATAGTCCCTTCATCTCCTCTTATCTTCTTTAATTTCAAAAATCTTCTCCCTCCTCTTCAAAACTCTTATTGTTTTCTAACTTGAACCGCTTTCATAACAAACTTGGACTTAGGTCCATACATTTTCAAAAAAAAAATCTTAATCAAACATTAATCAATTTAATCATACTTTGACATTTTTGAAAGACTAAAAGTCAATTAACCTCATTCAAACCATTTTTCCACTTTGGTTTTTTACTTTAAAGCCTTTTCTCCAAAGATTAGACTCTTGTCGATTCTTGTAGTGATGCGGGCTACTATACTTCTATGATATGTAGTAAAGTGAGATATTTTCTACTTGGATGTTGAGTGAGGCTTTATTTATTTTAAAATCCGAGCTATATCCTCCACTTTGAGATGATGCAAATTCTCCTTTCTCATAATCATGGGTAGTAAGTATGTTTTCCACTCGGATATGACGATGATCTCTCTTCTCATAAAATTAACCAACATATTTGTGTTTTAAAATTTTTAAGCTAAACTACGAGTACCCTGATCCCCTATTGCACGGAAGGTGGTACGTAGGCACTAAAGGTCCGCAAGCGCTGCGGGTACGAAATTGTAAAAAAAATCACTTTTTTCTCATCTCCACCGTCTACTTTTGTATACACTTTTTATAGCCAAAATACACATATTTTCAAAGAGGTTTCTGCGGAGTATTGTAGATGTTAAGGGTTTTAATACCTTCCCTTTGCATAACCAACCCCCGTACCTAGATTCTCTCCCCTCTCGTTTTGGGTTTATTTGCTCTTTTCCCATTTTCTTTGGAAACAATAAAGCACGGTGGTGATTTTTATTTTGATCGGTGGGAGTTAAGTCAATCTAATGACTTAGTCTCAATATTTCTACCGCTACAAAACTGGACAAGGGTGACACGGTCTATGCCTTGTATTTAATATACACATGAGGAAAAAGGGTAATTGTACACACAAATATTATCATAGAAAAGGTTTTGTCATATCACATGACATTTGTATGACTTGGATAGCAGTGATGCGTTGCTAGATATCGCTCACTGTTTATTATGTTAAATGCGTGATTTATTATAATTGCCAATGTCACAAGAACCTACAGGATCATACACATAAGGACATATTGATGAGAGATAGAATAAATAAGGAACACTGTAAGGTATGGTGTACTTGAGAAAATTATGGAACACCGAAAGATACGGTGCACTTAAGTGAAATATAGAACATCATATAATATAATAATAGTTAATATTATTATTAATAATTTTATAATAGTTATAAAATATAATAATAATAATAATAATAAAATATGTTTATTATAATAATAGATATTATAATAATAATATATTATTGTTATTATTATTATTATATGGTGCACTTAAGTTGGGCTTTTTAGCTTGCAGCCCACACAAGCGGTTCTATAAATACAACCCTTGTGCATAATCTTCCTCACTTGATAAAATTAGGTTTGTGAAACCCTTATCGTCTCTCTCTCTCTCTCTCTCTCTCTCTCTCTCTCTCTCTCTCTCTCTCTCTCTCTCTCTCTCTCAAAGCCTTCATTCGTAGCAGCTAGCGCTAAGACTGAAGGTTGTCTGTTCGTGTGCACTGAGTAGCGGCATTGTTCTTCATCAATGCTCGTGATCAATATTCTGGTTTTTGCATCAAAGTTGTTAATCACCACAAGAGGTAATTTTCTATCATTGATCATGCTCATTCGTAAAGATCAACTAAAGGGAAATTTTAATTTCCGCTGTATTTTTGAATTGTGATTTTCCTTCAAACTGACCCAATCTTAAGCCTAGTAACGACTTCGACATCATTACCAATAATGGTAGTTTTGTTACCGCCAATAACGAATATCACAACTACCCTAAGGCTACTCAGGCCTTTGTAGGGTACCCTAGGCCTCCTTATTTTCCAATTTTTACACTAACTCTAGTTACTAGAGATTATCTGTATGGCATGTCGACTGCCATGATGGAAAACTTATAAAGCCATGCTTTGACATTTGCAGATAATGTTGCAATGATAGTTTGGCCCCTAAGTCCAAATTTGGAGTCAGGATCTGCCATAATTATCCTTGGTCGAATGGTACAAACACGAGGAGGGATTAGATATGCCCCTCCAGGTCTGCCAACCTTAAACTTAAATTCCCTTTTATCTATGAAGAAAAAATGGATGAACGTAACCACGAGATGGTGAACATGATCATGCAACAGATAGGTACTATGTTCAATTCGTTAATTCACAACATAAACCAGAGCTATCTGTAATTGACCCATCAAATGGGTGGGATTGTTGACTTCTTTGGTGCGCCTCAAGCGCCAATTATGCAAGTGCCTAATAATCCGACGTCTGTCGAATATTCCCCCACCAAGGGTAGTCGAAGGCGACGAAGGCCACAATAGCCTTGAAGTAGTTATGGTACAAAGAAACCAGGATGTCGACCAAATACTCATGAATGTCAACCAAAATAATTTTGGGGGAAAACGATATAACTAACGTGGTCGAATAGATTTTAGCCCAAAATGGTTATAACGTTTGCCTATATAGGCACAATTATGTATCCCTGTTGTCAGAATATGTTCGACAGGATAAACTTCCCAAGGGTTAGAAAATCTCCAAATTCATAAAATTTGTTGGTGACACCAATGAGTCTGCAGTCGAACATGTTTCTAGGTATCAAACTGAGGCTGGTGATATAGCTAACAACGAAAATTTAAAAATGAAGTATTTTCCAAATTCTTTAACAAAGAATGCCTTTACGTGGCTCACCTTATTGCCTCCATATTCCATATTTAATTGGAATCAATTATTAAGGAAATTCCATGAGTAATTCTACATGGGCCAATCTAAGATTAGCGTTAAGGAATTGGCCAGTGTGAGGGGAAAGGTCGCTGAAACAATGGACAATTATCTAAGTAGGTTTGGGATAATAAAATCAAGGTGATTTAACCAATTTCTTGAACAAGAGTTAGTCGCACAACTAGAAGACAGAGTTCGACAGGTCGAACGTATGAAGGCTGAAAAAGCCAGGTCGAGTAAGTATCACAAAAAAGAGAAAGCAGCCTATGTCAAGGTAGACAAAATAGGAAGTTCTTATAACATAGGTTGTTATTATGTTGAGTAAAATGAGTTTAATGTGACATATTTAAAGCCAGGTGCTCCTTATGTATATAAATTGCTAAAAACTTTGAAAGGGTAAAATCCTGTTGAGCCTAAAAATGAGAAGTTTGTCACAAAAACTTATATGTTTGATGTAACTAAGTTTGACGAAATAGTTGATCTTTTAGTCTCCGATGGTCAAATCATAATACCTAAGGGGCTTAAGACACCGCCATTTTAGCAAAGAAGAAAAAAGGATTTTGCAAATTTCATAATTTCCTTGGTCATAAAACTTCTCAATGTATTATTTTCAGGGACCTAGTGCAGAATGCTTTGAAATATGTGAGGCTTAAGTTTTCAGACAAGCAAAAGCCTCGAGTTGAGTAGGATGTTGAGCCTAAAGTTGAAGAGGCTCTCCTTGTTGAGCATGTAGACATGTTGATGGTTGATATTGTTGATGACTTTGACATGAAGGATGTCGAAGCTAGTTATGAAGATCAGATGAAGGTAGTTTTTCCTAAAGTTGAGGAAGAACTTATTGATTTCCTAAACAGGTGTAGATGAAAGCCTCTGAGTTCATGCTTTGCCCATGTTTCAATGTCGTCTTTGATAGAGAGTCTACTAAGGAGTTAGAAAAAGACAACCCTTATCAATCAAAAAGAAGGGGTCAACAAGACAAAAAGAGAGAGTTTTTCTTCAACAAGAAGGGAGTGCCTCAGAAAACACACCAAAGAAGGACATGTGTCCCTCCTTCCAATGTTCCTTATAAGGAGTAAATTAGACCTGCAGGGAAATCAATAGCTGATAGAGGCAAGTGGAAGGTGGTTGAAGTTGGTATGGGATCTTCATACCAAGACAACTCCAAGACTTCCAAGACATGTTCTTATTTTTCCTAGAAATGCATGGGAAAAACCCCCATGACTAGAACGCATTGGAGAAGGAATCAGAGAAACAATAAAGATGCCTTATAAGTAGAAAGGTTTAGCAAGATTAGTAGTGTCCAGGATACATATGAAGGCCGTCTAATAAGAAGGCTTGTCAAACAAAGACAATTTCCTACATTTCCACCTATGGCGAAAGATGGAGAACCAAAGGCTACGACAGGTGAAGATGAGAAAATGGTAAGTGATGATTTCAATTCTAGATCTGAGCCTGGGTTGGATTTAATCTGCAACATGATATTAGTGTTGTCGTTAGAATATGACAAAATGATTGAAGTGATTGAAAAGGAGTGTGGTCTAGCTGAAGAGATGGAAACTCACAAACCCTTGTGTTATTACGTTATGAATGATGGCTTTGTCAATGAAGATAAGGCCATATTTGAAAGACATGACATATCAATGCAGCAGCATTTGAATCCTATATATATAAGGGGGAAAGTTGAGGGTGTCGGGATAAACAAGGTTTTGGTGGACTGTGGAGCCTATATTAGTGTGATGCCATATTCCTTACACATGAAAATGGGCAATTACGATAAAAACTTGAAGGTTAACAATATGGTCTTGTCGGACTACGAAGGAAAGACTAGCAAACTCTTAGGGGTTACACAAGTAGATGTGGTTGTCAGGACCACCAGTAAACTAACTTTATTCTTGGTAAGTCCAACTAAGGAAAATTACAACTTGTTTCTTGGTCGAGAGTGGTTACATGGGGTAGGTTGTATTCCTTCTTCCATGCACCAAAGAATCACAATCTGGAATCCTAGCGGGATTGTGGAATATATTGAAAAAGATCAAAGCTTCTTCCATGCAGAGGTATACGATATTGACACGACGAACTTTGACCCACAACTGGCGAATATTTTGCAATGTACTCTCATAGGAACATGTTTTGATTTCCAAGGGGATGAAGTATACTATTGCATAAAGCTACACCCTATACACGGATTTTTGTGGGAGTACGAGACCATCGGGTACTATAACAGATGGCCTAAATTAGAAGATGTTGATGTCTGAATCGAGCACACTAGCTCAAATTTTAGACTATGTGGCTAAAAAAAATAATAGCGGCCTTGGAGGTCGAGTCTCAAAAAATGATGGTTGTTTAAGCGATATCGTTTGAAGATGTTCAAACAAAAAATTTGGTCTGAACGGTCAAGAAATAGATTTAGAAAGCCGCAAACTTGATTGTACATATGATGAGGATCCTTTGGGGTTTGAAAAAGGCCCAGTTACCTCAACCCAAAAGATGCAAGCTCAAATTCCTTAGGAAGAGGTATATTTAGAAGATGGGCGACTAAAATGTCAACTTAAATAAGTGCCAAACTCGACCCAAGCCTGAAAATAAAAGTAATCAAGGTTCTGAAGGAGTTCAAGGACTACTTCACCTGGGATTACAATGAGATGCATGGACTCATTTGAGAGTTGGTGGAGTTAAAGTTACCAATTAGACATGACAAAAGGCTAGTAAAGCAGACCCTAAAGAGATTTGCGCCAGAGTTCATGTTGAAGATCAAGGTAGAGATTTAAATACTTCTCAAAAACAAGTTCATGAAACTTGCCAGGTACGTTGAATGGCTAGAAAACATCATCACAGTGTTTAAAAAGAATGGAACTTTCATAGTTTGTATTGAATTTTGATATTTGAATGTTGCCACTCCAAAAGATGAGTACCCAATTCCAGTAGCAAAAATATTAGTCGATTCACCAGTTGGTTTTAAATATTTAAGTCTTCTCAATGTTTATTATAGTTATAACCAAAATTTTATTATAGAGGAAGATGTGCCCAAAACGGTGTTTTGATGCCCTAAAGCCTTAGGCACGTATGAATGGGTGGTGATGCCTTTTGGCCTAAAAAATGCTGGCACAACCAACCAGAGGGTAATGAACTTAATGTTTCACAACTTTATTAAAATTTGTATGCTGGTTTATATATATTACATGTTTATCAAATCATCATCAAAGAGTGGTCACTTGGACCACCTTCGACAGTTCTTTGAAAGGATTAGGAAATATGGAATTAATATGAATCCATTAAAGTGTGCTTTTTGTATACACGCGGATGATTTTCTTGCCTTCGTGGTCCGTAATAAAGGCATCGAAATAAACTTAAATAAGATAAAAGCTATACTCAACACATATCCTCTGAATAATAAAAATCAACTCTTATTTCTACTTGGGAAGATAAATTTTCTGAGGATATCTATATCAAATCTAATTGGCAAAACGAAGATCTTTTTTCCATTTCTTCGCCTGAAGAAAGAAGAATGATTTAGATGGGAACCTGAGCATCAAAAGGAATTTGATGGAATCAAGAAGTACATGTCAAAACTTATAATATTATTATCTCCAATGAGATACAAAGTTATGAAGTTGTACATTTCTACATCAGATTCGATAATAGGGAGTATGTTAGCCCAGGAAAATGATGATGGCGTCGAAAAAGCCATATATTATCTCGGTTAATTGTTGAATGATACAGAAACTAGGTATAACTTAATGGAGAAGTTGTTCCTTTCATTGTATTTCTCATTAACAAAACTAAAATATTATATCAAATTATATGTGTTTGTTTACTCACATTTTGATATAATCAAACATATGTTTTTGAAACCCATTCTACATAGCAAAACTGGAAAATGGGCTTTGGCATTAACTGGGTATTCTCTAACATATACACCATTAAAAGCCATGAAAGGTTAGATTGTCTCTGATTTTATAGTGGATCATTCAATAATTGAAGTACTAGAAAACTATGTCGAGCTTCCATCTTGGAAACTGCACTTCAACAATTATACTCATGCTAAATGAACTTGCATTAGAATTATGATTATTTCGTCCCAAGGAATTTCAACTAAGTATAAATTCAAAATCCATGGTTGTTATTATAATAATGAGGTTGAGTATGAAGTGCTAATAACAGACCTTATGATATTGTTAGACCTGGGGGTAACAAGATCGAAATCAAAGGCGGCTCGGAATTAGTAGAGAAATAGTTGATGAAAGAATACAAGTGCATCAAAGATAATTTAGTAATTTATTTTGTAAAGGCCAATTCATTTCTAAAGAAATTTGACATAGTGGACCAAATAGATCAAACAACTTTGGGGTATAGAGTCACCAAAGAGAAATTGGAATATGAAATTGAAGTCAAAGATAAATTGATTTCGACCAGTGTGCTTCCCCCATAATTCTCAAAGTCAAAACTGGCGGGAGTAGAAGGATTGGAAGACCTAAGTTCTAAACATTTTAAAACTTTTGCCTTTTAAAATCTATCAAATAATGACTGGCGAAAGTCAATTATAGGGTTCTTAAAAATTCCAATAGGAACCACAAATCCAAAAATCAAATTCAAGGTATTAAGCTACATCATCGTTGGAAATGAGTTGTTCAAAATGATGTCGGAAGGCGTTTTACTTAAGTTCCTTAGTGAAAGTGAAGCCTATTTGGCAATATATTAGTGCCCATAGTGGATCATGTGATGCTCATTAAGCAAGCCACAAGATGAAATGGTTATTATTTTGAGAAGGGGTATATTGGCCCACAATGTTGAAAGATTTCATAGATTTTACCAATATGTGCCAAGAATACCAAAAGCATGTAGAGATTCAACATGTCCTCGTCAGTGAGTTACACGTAATCATCAAACCTTGTCCATTTAGAGGTTGGGTATTATATTTGATTGGTGAAGTAAGACCTGCATCATCTAAGGGTCATAAATATATCTTAGTAGGCATCGACTATTTCACTAAATGGGTCGAAGCAGTGTCCTTGGCGAATGTTGACCAAGATGTTGTGATCAATCTTATTCAGTGTCACTTCATGTGTAGGTTTAGATTCCTAAAAAAATAACAACATACCAAGGTTCAGTTTTCATTAGTCGAAAGATGGTTGAGTTTGCTTCAGAATCAAGAATCAAACTTCTAACTTCTATTCCTTCTTACACCCAAGCAAATGGTCAAGTTGAATCTACAAATATGATCATAATTGGTCTAATCAAGAAATATGTAGTTCAAAAGTCAAATAATTGGCATAAAAGTTTAGATCAAACATTATGGGCTTGTCAAACATCCCCGAAGGAAGCGACTAACTCTACACCTTTTCGATTCATGTTTAGGCATGATGCAGTTTTTCCTGTTGAGATATACTTACAATCAACCATTATTGGAGCATGGTGATGGACAAATTAGTCGACCTTGACAAAGAAAGGTTAGTTTCCCTAGACATTATCATTAGGCAAAAGAAGCTAGTGGCTAAGTCTTACAATAAAAAGGTTAAGTCAAAATTCTTTGCATTTGGTGACTATGTCTGGAAGGTAATATTGCCTATGGATCGAAAGGATAAAACCTTAGGAAAGTGGTCGCCAAAATGGGAAGGACCATTCAAAATTAGCCAAGTGTTTTTAAATAATTCTTAAGAGATTGAGGAATTAAGTCTTGACAATTGAATATTGAGAGTAAATGGAAAATACTTGAACAACCATAAGCCTATGCTGTAAGAAGTCAAGATATCAGGAGAAAAATAATGTACAAAATTTAGCATGCCAAAATTATATATATATATTTAAAACTACAAAAAATGGTAGTCATTACAACATTCAAAGTACATTACAAAACAATAAATTCAAGACTTTATCCTATCCCTCATTTCTTCGAACTTAGTTTCTTGTCATTCATGAGATATTCAATTTTTACCTTGTTCACCTATTTCTCTAAGGTACAAGAAACCCTTGCATGTTCAATACTAGCATTTTCCTCTTTGACCAATTTCTTGTCGAGAGAGTCAAAATCAGAAACCTTGATCTCGGCCT
Organism: Vicia faba; assembly: GCA_948472305.1. NCBI lineage: Eukaryota > Viridiplantae > Streptophyta > Magnoliopsida > Fabales > Fabaceae > Vicia > Vicia faba. Next base: position 332,350,451 of record OX451737.1, read on the forward strand.
TCTCTTTCTTTGTTGTTTCGATCTTGATATATTCGCAGTTCGTTTGTTGAGTCCAAGATATTATGTCCGCCTCTAGAGAGACCAATATGTTTTTGTCCTTAGCCTTGGACTCTTATTAAGAAACTTGACTCTGAGACTTAGAAACCAAGCCATGTTGGTGGAGCAAGATCTTAATTTTTCTTTCAATTTGACCAGCATAATATTTCTTAAGATTAACAACTTGGACAACTTGTTCAAGAAAAGGTGCAAAATCTAAGACAAAAATAGCAGTAGAATCTGATGCATTCAGTTTTTGTAGCTTTAATAGCAGCCCATGGATCTCAAATAGAGTGCTTGGGTTTTCCTCAATGGTTTGAATAAGATCCATATCGACAAGTTTAGACTTTAGTTTATGTAACAACTCAGCAAAATAATCACCAATTTGAATATCAAGCAAAGCAGAAGATATGTCATCAAAGTCTTCATGGTGATCCATAATTCTCGTGAAGGTCCTGATAAGGTTCTCTTCCCAATTTTCCCTCGTCTCTATTGGATTCATGGTCGATATAGAAGCATGGAAAGAGAAAGTGGTATTAGGATCTCAAAAAAGGGGTTGAAGACCTTGGAGCAGGGGAGGAATGTGTATGCTCTTGCCTGACCTCGTGAAGGGGATACCTAGTCGATTCTAGAACTTTATCAATCAAATTAATCTCGAGAATCTTCTCGATTGAAGCACTCCATGGCTCATCGTGTACAATACCAATACAAGGAGGAATCTTTGGCATTGGAGAATTAAGCTCTTTAGTCTGAGGAGATTTTTTTTCAAGCATGAGGGAGTCCTGTTGTTCAGGCGTAGATTCATTTTTTTAAGGTTATTTAGTCTCTCCAATAGGGTACAGGTTTCCTCCGGTTTCTCTATCTATTTGATCAACATAAATTCCATCGTCTCCAGTGGTGATATATGGATGAATAAAGGTCGAGTTGGTGGTAGAAGTCATTGTATACTTAATGCTAGAGAAATCAACATGTGAGAAAGAGATATTTGGTTGTTCCTAGAGGAATGTAAGATCGACATTGACAGGCTTCACAAGAAAAAGGTTTGAAACAGGTCAGAGATTAAAGATAGTTGGAGTCTAGAAAAGTAAAATAAGGTAGTAAGTTACCTTATTAACATAGGGGTGTGGACTTGAGTGTGCAGTTCCTAGTCTCTGAGCGAGTTTTTGAGGGGTCGTTATATCCCTCGTCTTTCTCTTTAGTGAAAGAACTTAATCTTTTACAGGGCCTTCTTCATCAAAAACCAACAAAACGTTTTGTCTAACCCTTTTCTTCTTCTTCTTCTTGTTTTGTTGGAGGACAGAATATTTAGTAGGAACATCGCCTTCCCCATTGATATGCAAAATTGACATCAGTAAATCTAATAGTCATGTCTGCCAGATATTTTAGAGGGACGTGCAGAAGGGACTACATGCTTTCATCACTAAATTCAAACTCTACCTCTTTCTATGGACACTAGCATGTTTCGACAGGCGTCAATAAGAGGAAACATGTATAAAAAAAAGAGTGAGAAACAAATATAATACGAACCAGAGTTTCTTCTCTAATCAAAGCTTCAATTCCCTTGTTCTTTTTGTTTTCTTTCTTGAAGGGCCAGCAGCATAGGAAGTACTTCCTTTCTTTCGGCCTGAAGGAGCAAGACAAAAAGTTAGGAAGTTGACAAAAAATTAATAACCTGAAGGGAAATAAGGTTGGTAGTTCTATCTGTAAAGTCTCCTGGGTAGGCTTGAACCTTCTTCCTATGTTGTTTTTTTCTTGAGGTGTGTCTTTCAAAATTTTGGATTTTGGGAAACACCTGCAATAGGTCGACATAAATGAGTTAGAACCCAAGAAGACATTAAGGCGGGTTTATAAACAAAACTCGACAAGATTTACCTTTACCTTTCTTATCTAAGTCTCTTAGAAAGGAGAAAGTGTACATCAGATGTTGGGCCGTGAGGTAAGGATGTTCCATGCCTTGGTAATAAAGAGACCATTATTCTTCAAACTCTTAAGAGCAATGGAAAGAAGGGAAGAATTCAAAAGAGTAGAGGTATACCTTCTTATTCGCGAAAAATTATTTACAACTCTCAAGCCATTTTTCACCTGGTTCATCGGTGGAATAGAAGACAACATTTGCCTTGGGGATTAACGACTTGGGTAGTATTTGGCTTTAACCAAATTTCCTAGCGACCAAGTTTGGCTAGTAGGAAGCTTCCCTTATTCCATGCTTAGCAGAGTTAAGTTTTATCCATAGAAGCACGATGAAAAAATTCTAGCAGATTGTTAGGAATTTAATTCTCTCCAATGTGTGAGGGATGGAGGGATGGTTTCATGAACCAGCCATCCCATATTGTGGACTGGAAAATGGTACCATAGTTGAGACAATTGTTTTACATTTGCAAAACATATCAAAGTACATTTAAAAAAACCTCCTTAGGTGTAACTTTGACATCATCTAAAGTAAGTTGGGCAAACCTCAAACCTTTAACACACACCTCTGTGTTAGGTGAGATTCTGGTTTAAATGGGGGATTTGAAAGTGGAATTAAGAAACAATTGCAAGAGCCAAGGACCACCCACCTAAAGGATTTCAAGATTTTTCCCTTCCTTGATATCACTCGATTCTAGCCCCAAGGATTCATAGAGGCCACATTATTTTGTTGAAGCAAACGTTCCTCCTCTCATGAAGTTGATTGGCCAGAGGTACAAACATTTTGGCCACTTGGATGCAGTGGGATCAAAAAACATAGCGAGAAATCTAGTAAGTGTGAAAATCTATGTGTTCATGATCTCCCAAAATTTATGTGGAACCATGATGCTCGTTGATGAATGTGATATAAGCAATTTTGTCAAAAATAAATTCAGGATTGGTCTTGGTAATGGCTGAAGTTTCAAAGGATTCTCCAGTTGGCTTAAGACCAACAATAACATCAATGTTAAAGAGTGTGGGGGTTACCATCCCACAAGGTAGGTGAAAAGTGTTGGTGGTAGTTTCCCAGAAACACATGGCAACAACGAGCATATGAGGGTTGTACCTAGAACCAACTATTGAAAGTTGTATCAGGTCAAAAATACCTTGGTATTTCCATATAAATTCTATTTCTTTTAACCTTATTCAACCATTGGATATAATTAGGGTCATTACTAACATGATGAGATGACCTAAAAACCATATACTTCAAAAAGCTAAAATAAAATAGTTTATCAAGGAAAACCAGAGGTTCACATGTAGTGTAGTTGTGTTTTGTAGCCCAAAATTTTCCCTCTCATTTCTCAAGTAATATCTCACAATATCTCCTTGGATTCAAGACTGCACAGGGTTGATCAGCTCAAGAGACCTCCTCTAGCACTGATGATTGAAAATTAGAGTTTGAGATTGCACAAGGATAATTTAATTTTTAATGCCTTATATAACTTTCATGGATAATTTTGGACCCCCAATATTGCTCATGTTAAGTTTCAAGTCATGGATCACATTTTTGCTCAGCTAATTGATCAGTTGGCCTAAAAATCAACTGTATTGGGGAAAAGTTAACTGTGGTCAATTTGCAGTCAAAATTCATAATTTTTTATCCATATCAACATCATGAACATATGTATGTCATTTGATCAAGTTTGGATCATAATTCCTCAAGAAATTTGATCAGATCATCAAAAGGGCAAAATGATCAAAATTAGGGTTTTAACTGAGAAGGTGTAATTTCTGATTTTTGACCTAGAAAATGTTTGATTGGTTTAAATTATGATCTCAAGGATTCAATTGCATCATTTTTACCTAATGGCATGGCTCAAAACATCTCTCAAGTTCAATTGGTTGACAATTGAATTTCAGTCAACTGATGAAAAGTCAACTGTACATTGGAAAGTGAAACTTTGACTTTTTGGTCAAAATCAAGTGTCAAAGATCACAATTCATCAAAACATGTCAAAATATGAAACTTGTTCATCAAGAAATCAAAAAGTCAAGATTTCATTTTGAAAAGTCAAAATTTCTAAACTTAGAAATTTTTCCAAGTGTTGAAAATTTCATATTTTTTCATAACTTTGAGTAAAATTTTCACCATGATGCAAGATGATTCAAAGGAAACTTCCATTATGAAAGTTGTAGATCTCAATGAGATATAAAACATTGTAGAACACATCTTCTCCTGGAAATGCATGGATTTCAAGTTATGATTTTGTGAATACATGTTCATGAAACTTGGAAACTTAGTGAAATTTTGCCCTAGTTTAGGCAGGATTTTGACCTAACTTCATGGCAATTTTTCACATAGTTCCAAGAAGAATTTTCAAAAATGTCCAACATAGAGGTTATATAGGATGTTACAAGCTTTCTAAAATGTCAAATAACTCATTGAGATCATGTTAGAGCAAGGAGAATCGAAGGCAAGAAGTTAGGGTTTTCAAACTTGAATTACAAGCCATTTTGTGAAGAATACATGAACCAAATCCATGCTAGGATGCATAATCCTTTATTTGAAGGCCTCAAAATTGTTTGTTACTCCATAATTAAATGTTTACACAGCTGTTAGAGCTTTGATCCAAGCACTTGAGCTATTATCCAAGTTGCATTTCCATTAATGGCCCAAAGTAACATTGCCATTCTAGTAAAGAGGCTTTAATCACAAAGTCAACTTGTCTTGAGATTTGCACTTGTTCCTTCTAATCACACACAATCTAAAAGCCATTAGAAACTTGTCTAGAGCCTCTAACTACTCAGACCATGCTTGTACTATGCATTGAAACCATGTTTGTCAACCTTACTTCAAAAACAAGCCAAGAAGCCAAAACATGTGATCTTGTACTTCTGACCATCTCAAGTCTCCAAACCTTTTGCTACATATCAAAACACTATTATGCAACATATGACATGAGCTTGAACACCCTGAAACACTCTCAAACTCCCTCTAGCCAGAAATTGCTTCAAAACACCATTGTTGTGTAAGTTCTGACTTTACACATCAAACTCATATCTCCCTTGTGTGTTCTTTGGCCTTTTAGTTTCTAAAGCTTCCTTACATCAAATACAAACCATACCACACCCTGTTACACGACTGTAACATCATCTTCATCAACTTCCATAGCCAAAAACAGAGCATTGCAGTTTGACTTCTCCAGACCATTTCACCCAATCTCAACTCAAGCTAAGCATTGCATTAGCTTCCTAGAGACTCAAGGAAGCTAACCTGATCATTCCAGCACCTTGAATCAAGCTCAAACTAATTTCACGATTTCCAGTTTTGAGGTATTTTCTTGAACTTCTATCTTCTCATTTAGGCATTGTTAGGCTTGCGTTTGTGAAGATAAAATGTAGACATGATTGCCCTGAAACTATACATGTCCATAGATTTCATTTATGTTTCTTGAGTAGGGAGAATTTTGAGTTTGAACCTCTGAAAATATTTTAGATCAGAATTTGGTACTGTTAGAAATTCATGCTCATCTTTGAGAATTAGCTTAAGTTATTTACATGTTCAGAATCGTGAGGAAATTTCTAACAAGTTTGATGTTGGAAGTTTTATGAATGGATGAGACATGAATGAGTTACAAGTTCTTTGGCTAGAGGTTGAAGATGAAGTTCATTCAGGACTTGATTTGTATTATTTATTTGTTGTTTTGTTTATATGAACGGATGTATAGCCACCCCAGTGGTAAAGCGTGCATGTTAACCTTTGGGACCTGGGTTCGAGCCCCAGTGGTACCCTTTTGCTCTTTTTTCATATTTTTCTTTCCATTTTTTTGCTTGAAACAGACGCTGGGCCTCCAACAAATGGGCCTTCCATTTTTTTTCTTTTGCTAGCCCCTGACTACTTTTGTACCCCTGACCCTTTGTTTTATTTATTATTTCATTTTTCTCATTTCATTTTTATATTTTCTTTATTACTTTTATTATTACTATTATTATTATCATTATTATTTATTAATAAAAATCCAAAAAATATTTTATTTATTATTTATACTTACTTATTTTATTTTCTTATAAAACAAAAGGGACTAAAAACATTTTTTTCTTAAAACAAATTAACTTCTTTTCTTAATTAATTAATATTTAGATAATTAGGTTTAATTATTATATTATCCTCTTGTAAATTAAAATTAATTTAGAACTTAGGTTTATTTTAATTAATTAATTTTCATCTTTTTTTTATTAACTTAAAACCTTTTTCATAAAAACCTTAAAAAATCATTTTTAACTTAATTTCTTTCTTAATTAGTTCAAACTTAATTTTGTTTATTCTTAATTAATCACTTTCTAAATTAGGTCAAGGTTAAACCCTTTCACAAAAATCAAACAAAAATCATTTCTTTTTCCATTTTGCATTTTTACTTTATTTATTCAGTTCTTGTACATTTATTCAATATGGTTGTAATAGTTAATTAGATTTACTTTTCTTACAAATCCCCCATTTGTAAATTTGTATACCCCCTCCCCTGATGATGTAATAGCTTAGTATTTTTATTTTCCATAATTTATCACTTTATACAAATACTAGTAAATTAGGGTTTGTATGGAAAGACTAAAATCAACAAGTTAGCAAACCCTAATTCAAGTCAAACAAGCATGTAAATCAACACACTTACATCCTTAGGGTAATTCCACTTTGTTTCCTTACAAAAATGGCCATGTTATGCATGTGGGGTATCTTAGCAAAAGCAATCAAAAATACAAGATCATAGTCCCTCGATGACGCTATCAATGTTGCCTTTCAAAATGATCTTAGTCCCTCAAAGAGAATTGCTAATATATTTCACAACATTGTTATCATGGCTATACAATGACCCACGCTCGTCCCTTTACATCCAAAGATAGGGCTTCTTACCAAATCAATGGTAAGATAGCAATATCAAAGTAAAGGAAGAAATGAAGTAAGACTTTTGAGTAGGTAGATTGTTCCTAGTTGCTTGCTCAATTTCAAATCAAACACTCTTGCTCAATTTCAAATCAAACACTCTTTCTTATTTTCAAAACAAACACCAACACTTTCAAAAAACACTTTCGAAACATTTCCCAAACATGAAACATTTTCAAAAGCTCAACATTTTGTATACGTTCTTACGAACGAGAACTATTACAAAGTTTGCCTAAGCGAATGCGCCTTTTCAAAATACTTTCAAAAACCATACAAAGCATATTTTCAAACAAAAGCAAGTGATCTAGCAATCAACTAAGATCCCATAGATAACTATGGATGAAAAGGGTCTTAATACCTTCCCTTTTCATAATCTATCCCCCGAACTCAAGAAAAAATATCAAAGGTCTTTCTTGTTCTTTTCAGCCTTTCCTTTTGGATAAAAGAAAATTCGGTGGCGACTCTTGCTAACCGCAACATTTGCGATAAAACAAAAAACACCCAAGTCAGTTCTCCCACCGTATCACAGAACCGGAAACTCTGCTGGGGAGAGAGCTTAAAAGTTGCGTTACCTTAGGGCTAAATCAACTTTATTTGATTTCATTGTTTGACTTGATTGCTTTACATTTTGGTTCCTTGTTTGGGCTTAAATCCTCTACTCGGATTTGGGATACCTTATAGGTAAGTAGCAATACGTTGTGGATATTGTGCGGGGTATATCGACATGGTCTAAGTAATAGATGCGTTAGCGTGACATTTTTGTGGGTACCGGTATCCCTTGAGTAAAGTCAAGGAGAATGCGGGGCCACTGAGTGATGTCATGAAGCACTAACTGACTTTTAGAACCTTTAGTTGACCAACTTGGCCATTAGGACGTAGTGAGATGACCGACCTTGGTGCAGTCCAAAGTTGGTAGATACTCGATACTACACTCATTGAGGTTTGGCTTTTTGGGATATTTCAGTCGTCGTGAAAGAGGCTTGCACTGAAACAATGCCCGAAAAGACAGACCAGTGATATTGGGATCCTTTAGAACCCGATTACTATTTCTAGGAAAGGTTTGAGCCAACTAAACTTCTAAAGGGTACTTATCTGTGAGACTCCATGCAAGCCTAAACCTAAGGACTTGTTTGACTTGTTTGTATATATTTACTTGTACATGACATCATAAACATCATAACATCATACTCGTTCTAACCATTTCAAGGATTATTGGGATTTATCTTTGTTCTGTTGTGTAGGACATGACTTATATCCGTAGGAATACTATCCAAGTCAATCTCGTGAGGATTCCTCCTCAACTCAAAGAGTTAGCATCAAGGATCCCTGAGAACTCTTCATTAACCGAAGACATGGTCGCCTCCTAAACTTGGTTACCTCCAACACTGATGAAGATATGATGAAGGTGCTCTTCCAATTCTTTGATCCCTTACACCATTGCTTCACTTTTCCCGATTATCAACTTGTGCCTACTCTAGAAGAATTCTCCCAACTCTTGAGGATTCCCATTCTCAATCAACTACCCTTCAACAGTACAGAAAGAGATCCAAAACCTGAAGAGATTGCCCAAGCATTACACTTGCAACAATCTTATATCACAAATAATTGGGAAACAAGGAGTGGTGTCAAAGGTTTCTTGGCCAAGTTCTTGTTTGAGAAACCTCAAGATTGTTGGAAATCCTTGGACTTACAAGATTTTGAAGAAATTGTAGCCCTTCTCATCTATGGGATGGTTTTATTTCCAAATCCTGACCAACTCATAGATGTAAACACTGTCAAAATCTTCATATCTCGCAACCCAGTGCTTACTTTGTTGGGAGATATTCTACATTCTTTTCACTCTCGCACTATAAGGAAAAGAGGGACCTCATGTGTTGCACTCCTCTCTTGGCAAGATGGTTTATTTCGCATCTTCCTCGATCTATGTTGAAGTATGAGCAAGGTTCAAGGTGGTCCCATAGGTTGATGATGCTCAGACATTCAGATGTTCATTGGTGTTCCCGATCCTTTGAGAATGTTACTATCATCGGCCATTATGGAGAATTACCTAATGTCCCCTTGCTTGGAATTAGAGGAGGTATCACTTACCCTCCTGCTTAGCCTTACAACAGTTTGGTTACGCCTGAAAGGATGGTCCATATGAGATGCTTGTCCAAGGAGTGGTATTCGACTACGAGAGCGACGGTCAAAGCAACGTGGATAGTAAGACGCTAGGACACAAGAATTCCATTCCCCTTGAGCCTTACCTTAAGTGGGTACGAGCTCGTGCTCAGAAACTTGTGATGCCTTATCCCTCTATTTTACTAGTTATCATGGAACATGTGGTTGAAGGAGATGTCCCATACACTGTCCTTCATCCAGACATGCCTACTTATCTCGAAGACTTGCAAAAGGGTTGGGTTCAGCTGAAGGAAAAATTAGATACTTTCGAAGCTCAATTTTACGCTAGTGAGAAGAGGGTCTTGGAGCTTACGAAGCAGCTACAAGAAGAGCAAAGTGTGAATGCCTACCTTGCACCGAAGAGGATGTGTTCCGTCTTATTATCTTAAAAAGTTATTTTGTAAGCCCAAGAGGCATGATGTAATCTTTTCAAGCTAATTAATGAAAATTGACGTTTGTTCACTCTTTTGTCTATGCAAATTTAAATCTTAATAAATCCTTGAAATCATTTGCATACACATCCTCCATGCATCATAACATGACAGGTTTTCGCATAACAGGTTTCCTTATCTTTCTGCTATTTATTTCAGCAAGATGGATCTAGAGAAAACTGTGAAGGATCTTCAGGCACAAGATACAGCCGCACACTGCTGATAAGAAGCTATGGGATCACTTTTTCCAAGAAAGCTTGGCCGGAACGCAACTTGAATGGTTTTATCAGTTAGATGGTTCCCGTATCAATACCTGGGAAGATTTAGATATTGCATTCTATCATTAGTATCAGTATAACACCTACTTGGCGCCAACGAGGGTTCAGTTACAAGCTATGACAATGGAAAAGAATGAAGGATTTAAAGAATATGCACAAAATTGGAGAGACCTTACTAGTAGGGTTCAACCACCCTTGACTGATATGGAATACATTGACATGTTCATGGGCACTTTATCTGGTCCTTTCTTTAATTTGTTGGTTGGCTTCTCTTCTTCTGGTTTCACCGAATTAATCTTAATCGGTGAAAGAGTTGAAAGCGGCATCAAAAGTGGGAAGATCTTCGTGGAATCTGCCTCAACTTCCAATCCTGTCAAGAAACCTTTTGCTGCAAAGAAGGAAATTAATGTTGTGTAAGGGGTAAGGGCCCGTACCAAGAAGAATGATCATCCGTCTGTAAATGCTTTCCGAAACTCTATTCCAACTCCTACTCCAAGACCAACTACAAATCATCAACATTTTGAAACTCCAAGAAGACAATTTATGAGGTTAGGCATGTCATTATCTCAAGCCTTACAACACTTACTCAAGGATAATTTGGTGACTGTGATACGGTGGCAGAACTGACTGTTTAATACTGGTTTGTGTTTTGCGTTTTGTGTTCGCAAAATGTCGCAGTAAGCAAGACTCGCCACCTACTTTTATTTCATCCAACCGGAAAGGAAAAAAGTGTAGAAAAAATCCTTTTTCGAGATATTCTGAGTACGGGGGGTAGATTATAGAAAGGGAAGATGTTAGCACCCTTTCTATCCATGGTTTTCCATGGGCTCTTAGGTACTTGCTCATCTTTTTAAAATTGCTTGTGTATGTGCTTTGTTTTGAAAAGTTTGACTTCGTGATAACCCTTGTATCGGTCCTCAAAGGTGTGACGAAGTTGCTTTGAAAATTTGTTTGAAGAGTGTAAGTGTGAAAAGTTTTAATTTGAGCAAATACCTACTAGCATCTACCTACTCGAAAAAAGATAGTTTCTATTCTTGTTTCCTTTAGAAAGCGCTATCCTACTATTGATAAATAGGTAGCATCGTCGTTGGAGTTGTAAGGGTCAATTCGAAAGGGACGTACGATCACTAAAGTAATGTTTAGGACAAATTAGTAATAACCCTAGAGTCTTAAGATCATATTCGAGGAAACATTTCCGAGGCAACCTTTCCGAGGCAACATTTGATCTTTTTAGACAGGAGGGTAACCACTAAGACACCCTATGCTTAATGATCGTTTACTGAAGGCAACCGAAGTGAGAGTATACCCTAAGAGTGATATGTGCGAGTGATCTGTTTTCAATTATTTAGTCTTTGCACATTAGGGTTTTCTAACTGGATTAATTTGTCATGCATTCTTGTCATACAATCCTATTAGCATACATCTAAATAGTCAAATATTTGCGTGAATTAAAATGCAAGAAAGTAAATCTACGCTATTACAAGGCTTCGGGGAGGGGGATTAATTACATAGCCAAAAACCCGGGAAAAAGTGATAAATAAAAACCTAGATTAAACTATTACAAACCATGAGCATTTACAGAAATATTGGTAAAAATAATAATACGCGTGCGATGAATCGAATACGAGACCACTAGGGTTTTTACCCTTACCTAAACCTAATTGCGATTGATTAAAAAAATGATATTTTTGTTATTTTAAGAAAATAAGGAAACCATTGAATCTTAAAAGGAAAATCCTAATTCTAATTAATTTTAAATTAAGAAAAATTAATTAATTTTATTCTAAAAAACCTATTTTTGTGTATTTTTCATTATTTGAGAAAGAAAGAAAAATTAAATCAACAGTTAACCTAATTTCTGATTGAATTTTAATTATGAAAGAGATTAAAATTGTCCTAAATTAATTAAACTAATCAATTAAAATATTTATTAAGAAAAATAAATAATTTATTATCTTGATTGGTTGGTTTAAAATAAAATGATTTTTGTGTTGATTAAAAAAACAAAATAATTAAAGAAAAGAAAATAAAGAAATGTAAATAACCGAATGAGCCTGCTGTCAGCAGATCTGGTTCTGACTGATGGGATCAGAAGATGATGCCCTCAGAAGGTGGGACGCGCTGGATCTGATTCTGGCTGGTGGATCAGAAGATGCTGCTTTTCAGAAGATGGGGGGCGCTGGATCTGATCCTGGCTGGTGGATCCGAAGATGCTGCTTTCCAGAAGATGAGGCGCTGGATCTGATTCTGGCTGATGGATCCAGAAGGTGATGCGCTTCAGAAGATGCATGTGCTGGATCTGATGAAAACAAAGGAGAAAGTTCCAAAAGCTTGTGCTTAGGATCAAACCTAGAACAATGAGTTCTAACTTCCTTCTTCTGACCAACTGCGCTGGAGGTCAACTTGTTAATATATTAAAAAAACAAATAACATATCAGAACAATAGGTTTCTGGCCAGAATAACGCGCCAGAATTTGAATCATACAATCAGGTTGTGACACGTTGTTGTCTTCTTCCCTGGAACCGTCATTTTAAGTTCCGACTCTTTTACCTACAGACGCAGGTCTGTTGTTGAAACCTGTGTCGTTCAAAAATCAAGTATATGCAATATGAATTCAATTGGGGACCATGGATCAACTGGGTTTGAAATTTTGATTGTCATGGTACCCATTATCCTGTCTAATTTCGCTTGAAAACCAAAACCCCAAATTGGAGCACGAAACACTAACAATGGCAAAAGTTGATTCCTGCATTGTAACTCAAATCAAACTATCCAGAAACATTGCAAACATGATGATGAATATAAATACGCAATTATAACATGCTGAACATGCAAGAATTATAGCAATTGAAGGTAGATAATTTTGCAAACTGTGAGAATGATAGGAGGAGATTCTGGATGTTCTGGAGCCTACAACTAATTGGGAATGCTTCCTGAAACATCAAGGAATTGATTTTTGGCTTTGAAACTCCTTGATTAGCCTTCTATTCCCGAATTTGGATCTCACTTTTTATCAAAAATTCTGAGTTTCTTTTCTAGAAGTTTCACGCCTCCAACCCCCTTTTTTGATCTGCAAAACCTTTCTTATATAACCTAGAATGAACTAGGTTACCAAACTTAGATTAAATCTTTGCATTTATCCAAGATTTGATTTGATTTTCAATGCATAGGATATCTATCTCTTTTCATGCCAATTGTGCCTTTCTTGTACCAATTGCCATTGATGTCATTTGATTATGATATGCCAGCATTATGAGCTTGTGATTTTGTCCAAAAATCCAATCAAAGCTTATCTTTGCTATTATTTACCAATTATTTGATTTAATTCCATTTTAATAAATAAAAAATCAAAATAAAATAAATAATGAAGCAAATAACATGTGAGTGAACATTTGGGTCGTGGACCATGTTATAAGTGAGGTGCAAGCATAAAATGTTGGGTCCATTTAGCAAAAAATGCAAATTTGAGCATATTTGACTTTTGGTAATTTTGCAAAAATGGTCAATTTGGCCAATGCATAAATCTCTTAATTTTTACCCTAGAGAGATGTTTTTGGACTTTTTAGAAAGCTTAGGGTGTCCTCTGAGCAACACTTTTGGTCTCATCTCAATTAAGTCTTCCATGTTCATGTATGAAGCTTTGACCCAAAAGGTGTTTTTTGTTGGCTTTTCAAAAGGACCTATAATGTCAAAATTCATATCTTTTTATGAGTGCATATTCTGTACTTGGGAGCTGAATATGTATTGTATGAAATTGCATCCTCTTCAAAATGAGCTTTGGATGGGTCATTTCTGATAAAGTATGAGACAGTTATGCTTCGTCAAAGTTGAGTTGACTTTTCCTACAAAACCCTAATTTGGCAACTTTTGGGTTTTGATGAATTATGGGAAATCCTTGATGAATCATGATCAACCCTTTATCAAATGATTAATGATACTTCAAAATGAGGATGTTGACCAAAAATATTGAAGTTTGACTGTATGTGGGCCACAGTTGACTTTTGACCTAGCATCGTCGATTTCCAGGTATTTGAGCAATTGACTGAGCAAACTTCCTCTGCAAGGCTTGAAACTTTACATGGATGATCTTGAGAACATATTAGGGCAATGGTGAGCATTTGGGATCCTTTGGACTCAAGCATCTTGATGCAAAATGAAACCCTAATTTGAGGTAGACTGCCTTAGGAGAGAGTTTGCCTGGTCAATTTTTGGACTTCCTTGAGCAATTTGAGGACCTCACTTGACATGTATTGAGAAATATGGGAGGGAAAATTTTTGGGTACAACATCTGCCCCTGTTCAATCTTCTTAAACCTAAGGATGTAGATTGGTGTGTCTGCCTTTCGTGATCTGAAGGTGGAAGATGATTGAACACTAGAGTGCCCAAAAATTTGCACTCGCCTGAAGTGATGCTTGATTTGTGATATCGGGAATGGGCTTATAGATGCCATTTGGTAGTTGCTAGAAAATTGTCGGAGATGGGCTTAAAGATGCCACCCGAGGAAGTGTCGATCGCACAAGAGATTCCTTTGCAAGAACCCATATACTTGTTGTTGAGGAGGACTTCGTTGGGGAATGCTGGTCTCTGTCTCGGGAGAAGCATGGTTTTTAGGAGCTTCAGTTGTCCTTTATTCTACTGGGGAATAATTTCGGTTTGGGAAATGGAAGTGAACTGTGTGTTTAGTCGGGGTATATACTGCACCGCGACTTACTAGGGAAATGTGAAATCAATTGTGTTCGATTGGGTCCCGGTCTTACAGTGTCGTAGACTGTTGTCTGGGGATAAGGGAGGTCGAACCCGGCTAGTAAGGTTAGGAGAAGGAACCTGGATAGTAGGGTTACTTCGGTATGAAATCCTGGGTAGTAGGGCTATGAGAAGGAACCTGGATAGTAGGGTTACTTCGGTATGAAAGTCTGGGTAGTAAGGCTGTGAGAAGGAATCTGGATAGTAGGGTTACTTCGATATGAAAGCCTGGGTAGTAGGGCTGTGAGAAGGAACCTGGATAGTAGGGTTACTCCGGTATGAAAGCCTGGATAGTAGGGTTGTGATAAGGAACCTGGATAGTAGGGTTACTTCGGAATGAGTTTGGGTAAAACTGCAGAGGGAACCTGGGTAAGGTTGTTCTTGTCGCACTGATGAATACTCTATTTAGCTTCGAGTGTTGATCATGGGCTTGCTGGAAATTGTTGATAGTAACTGTCTTTCTTGAAAGAACTACAGGGTTAGTTATGTATCATGCATGAGATGCATTTGTATGACGGCATTTCTTAAAATAAATGAGACCATGTTATACGTGATGTATGCACATGTCATGATGTATGAACATGAGATACTGACATAACAATCTGAATCTGGAAAAATAAATCCTTGATCGTTATAAAAACCATAGTTCCTCTACTTCTGTCGGGGATGGTGAACAAAGATGACTATGCTGGGGATTTTCCCCTTGTTTACGGATATTCTGTCGGACGAGATTCTGTCTGAAGACAACTCTGCGGGGAACAAATCTGTTGGAGAGGAGATACTCTGTTGATGGATCTTCCGACTTGGAGAAATGACTCAGCTGGGGATGAATTTCTATTGCTGGTGATAATGAATTTTGTTGGAGATTGAATTTCTGCTTGTGAGAGAAATAAACTCTGTTTGGGGAAAAATTTACCGACTCACTCGCGATTGTGAACCTCAACTGGAGGGAGTTATATCCTGTTCGGGAAAGCTAACACCACTGTCTTTGGATACCTCCTACTCTGTGGGGAGTATATGTACCACTACTCATGTTCTCAAGCTGGCTCTATCCATGTACCTGATGGGCAGAGTAACTGTAAGGTTTGGGGACTTCTTGTTTTCCCTGTTCCTGGAATTACGAGTAGTCGTCTTTTGTTTCTCATGTAAATATTTGTGAGCAGCAATTAATTTCAAATGCATATATCAAAAATGAATCATTGGACGTTCTTGCAAAACAAAACAGAAAAAGAAAAATAATTTGGAATTTCTTGTGAGAATGAATTGTATTGATTTTTGAAGTTGGCCTGTAATAGGCGTTTTTGTACAAAGAGGTTGACGTCCTAGTAAGTGAACCCCGCCGAAAGAAAGAAATTACAATTTATGTAAAAGAAAGAAAAACAGCTATGTGGAACAATCCCATTGAGTTCCAACTCTGCTATTGCCTTTATATCTTCAAGCGTCTCATCACTTTGCTGCTTGGTCGAAGGTGGATCAGATTGATTGGCGCCGTTTGAGCTTGATAGTTGATACCGAAGTCTGGTTGCGAGATGATCCAATGAGACATAGTGTTATGCTTCGATCCCTAATTTTTTCCTGGACCGCCCTTTCGGGTTTTCAGTCCATCGGGATACCCTTTTTTGCCCAAGTCGCCCTTTCAGGTTTTCGACTTGCCGGGTGTACAGTTTTTTCATTTTCATCCCTTACTTTTGACCAAACCCTTTTGGTTCGCCGGGAAGCCCTTATTTTTGCCTAGGCCAGTCAACCTAGCGGGTCTTTGATTAGGCGTAGTATTTTTTTACTATGTCTGCATTGACTGGGTAAGGAAGGTCGTCACCATCCATGGTGGTAAGAATCATAGCCCCTCCCGAGAAAATGTTCTTAACCGCAAATGGCCCTTCGTATGTGGGGGTCCATTTGCCCCTGGGATCACCTTGCGGTAGTATGATGCGTTTGATCACTAGATCCCCGACTTGATATTCTTGATGTCTGACTTTCTTTTTAAAGGCCTTGAACATTCTCTTTTGATACGTCTGACCATGACAGATAGCAGTAAGTCTTTTTTCATCAATTAGATTCAACTGATCAACTCAGGTTTGGATCCAGTCGTCTTCGTTCAAACCCGCATCCTTCATAATCCTGAGAGAGGGTATCTGGACCTCGATGGGTAGGACTGCCTCCATGCCATACACCAAAGAGTAGGGTGTTTCCCCTGTCGATGTCCGTGCTGAGGTACAGTACCCATGAAGAACGAATGGTAACATCTTATGCCAGTCTTTGTATGTCATTGTCATCTTCTGCACAATATTTTTGATGTTCTTGTTAGCTACTTCAACAGCGCCATTCATCTTCGGGCGGTAGGGAGAAGAGTTATGATATTGTATCTTGAACTGTTTGCAGATCTTGGTGATCATAGTTATGTTGAGATTTGCACCATTGTCAGTAATGATCCTCTCTGGTACACCATATCGACAGATCAGATTGTGTTGGATGAACCGCGCCACGACGTTCTTGGTTACAGTAGAAAACGAAGCTGCCTCAACCCACTTCGTAAAGTAATCAATTGATACCTGTTGTACCCCAAAATTTTCTCTCTCATATTCCTCAAAACATTCCAAGAAAAATCTCCAAGTGGCTCAAGGTTGCTCAAGAGTTAGTCAGACAAACTATCTCCTAAGGCAGTCAACCCCAAGTTAGGGTTTTGTGTTGCATCAAGATCTTTGAGTCCAAATGACCTCAAGTGCTCCCCAATGTCCTAATATGTTTTCAAGGTCATTCATGTCAAACTTCAAGCCTTGCATAGGAAGTTTGCTCAGTCAATTGCTAAAAGAGTCCAAAAATCGATTGTGCTAGGGCCAAAGTCAACTGTGACCTATAAACGGTCAAACTTCAAGATTTTTTCTCAACATTCTCATTTTGAAGGATATTTCATCATTTTATCAAGAGTTGATCATGATTCATCAAGGATTGCTTAAAATTCATCAAGACTCAAAGTTGCTAAATTAGGGTTTTGTAGGGAAAAGTCAACTCAAATTTGACCAAGCATAACTTTCTCATACTTTATGAGAAATGACCCATACAAAGCTCATTTTGAAGAGGAGGCAATTTCCTACAATCCATATTCATACCCCAAGATCAAAAAATGCACTCACAAGAAGTTATAAATTTGGACATTATAGGTCATTTTTGAAAGTCAACAAAAACACCTTTTTTTCCAAAGCTTATAACTTGAGCATGGAATATCAAAATGAGATGAAACCAAAAGGTTTGGTTATAGGACATCTCAAGCTTTCTAAAAAGTCCAAGAACACTTCCAAAAGTTCAAACTTGAAGAAGTTATGCATTGTTGAAGTTGGACATTTTTGCAAAATTGCCAAAAGTCAACTATCCCCAAAACTTCAAATTTGTCAAATGGGCCCATTCTTTTCCACTTGATTTGAGCTTGCATCATTGTCCAAGTGTCATATCTTCATCCATGAGCCCATATCTTATTTTTATTATTTTATTTGATTTTTTTATTGAATTTATTCATTTTAAATCAAATTAAATCATATAAAATCCAAAGCTTTATTTACATGAGATCTTTTTGCTATTTCATGTCTTGATTATCATCATCAAACTCGAATCTCACCAATTCATGTGCAAAAGGATTGAGATTTGGCAAATTTGGAAAGTTGTAAAGAGTGAATCAAATCAAATCCCAAGGCATTGATTTAGAGAGATTCAATCCATTATTCTTAACCTAATGCACTCCATAGTACATAAGGAAGCCAAAGGAATCGAAACAAGGGTTGGAGGCTGCAAGAAGAGGTAGAACCAAGTTTGAAAAAAGTGGTGAAAAGCTTGAATTCGAAATCATAGCAAGAGGCGTTTTTAGAAGCCAAAAGCTATTCCAATCGATTCCTGGGTGATCACACAACCTTCCTGGATCAAAAGCACGCGTCCTCAGGCCTTCAAAAGCACTGTAAGTATCACGATACCAAGCTTTGTTCTTGAAATCGCAACTCATTATTTTGACATCCTTTAAACAAACTAATGGCATATTTGTAATCACCAGATCATTTCCAAGCCTTTTGCATTATTTGATTTCATTTATATACTCTGTGGCGCAAACCACCATTGTTAGGGTTTTACATCTTGGTTTAGAGCTTTTCATTTCAGATAAAATTAGCCTTAATAACGGCTATAGACGTGACCGGAAGAGGAAAACGAACTCAACCATGGGTTCAGAATACATTTCCATGGCGCCTATAGGATTTTAGAGATGCTTGACTTATAGCTACGGACTGTTGTCCGTTGGTATAGGCCTGATTCGTTTTAGCCACGGTTCAACAAAGAAGATGAAGACGTGGCGCCTACCCATTGCACCACTCAAATCGCGCGCGTTATTTTTTGTCTTTTCTGGCTATGGACTTGTTTTAATATATTATATTTTATTCGTATATTACTAACAATAAAAACCAAACAGTCTAGTGGCAAGCGTGCATCCAATCACTTTCAGGACCTGGGTTCGAATCCCAGGTCCCCCACTCTCTTTGTTATTTTGTTTATTCAGGTATTCCAATGCGCATGAGGAGCAGCAGTGCATCATACACCAGCATCTATCCAATGGACAGATGGCCAATGGCAAGATCTGATGGATGGGGATGGAAGGACCACCAAGGCTTTGGCCAACGCGTGCACACAAGATCACCAAGAGTCAAACGAGGCCAACACAATTGGGCCTTCAGCTTGCTATTCAGACTCCCTACTTCAGGCTCATACCCCTCTCTCTCTCTCTATTTTATTTAGTTTGTTTTAATTATTTATTTTATTATTTCTATTTAATTATTAACCAATCAAAAATTCTTTTTATAAAATAAAATCACAAAAAATATTTTTATGTTTAATCAAATTTTAATTTTAATTTTTATTAATAAATACTAATTAAATTAATTTAGGTTCTTAATTAGAATAACTTTAATTCCTTTTTTAAATAATTAAAATTCAAATTAGATTTAATTAGGTTTTTACTAATCCAATTAATTTTTATTTCTTTCTAAAAAAATACCAAAAACCCAAAAATAACTTTTTTTAGTTTAATTAATCAATTTAATTTAGTAATTAACTTAGATTAATTTCTTTCATAAAATAAAAATAACAAAAAATCTGTTCTTTAATAAAAAGGGTCAAAACCCTAAAACTTTGCGCTCGATTTAATTTCCCGCATGCGATTTACTTTATTTATCCAATAATGTACTTGCTCCCGGTTTGTAATAGTTAAATAGGACTTTTTATTTATTTTTTATCGCTTTATTTATTTTTAAAGGGTTTGTCTTTGGCGATGTAAATACCCGACGCCTTGTAATTTAAATTCCGCAATTTATTTCCTGCAAATCATAACTGTTAGATGTTTGATAATAGGATGGCATGACAAGACTGAATGTTTTAACCTAAAATCAACTTAGATCACCATTAACATGTACAAAGAAAAAAAATAACTGAAAACGACACACTCGCACATGCGCACTCTTAGGGTACACCTCACTTGGTTGCCTTCGTACACGGTCATTGAGTATAGGTTGTTTTAGAGGTTGTCCTCTTGTCTAAAAGATCATAGTCGCCTCGAAACGATCGCCTCGGATATTGTTGCCTCAAAACAAATGATCTAAGACATTAGGGTTACCGCTAAGGCGTCCTAACATTGCTTTGGTGACCATAAGTCCCGCATTCGAATTGACCCTCAAACTCCAATGACGATGCTACCTACTCATCAATAGTGGGATAGCATTGTCTGAAGGAAGATAGCACAGAACGATTCCTTTTTCGAGTAGGTAGATGGTTCTTAGATACTTACTCTTTCAAAAACAAAATCTTTTCACACTTACACTTTTCGGACAAAGTTTTCAAAAACACTTCATTACACTCTTGAGGACAGAAGCAAGAGTTATATCGAAGTTTCAAACAAAAAAATTTTCAAAACCCACAAGCACAAAGAAAAAATTTTGAAAACAATATGAGCAAGTACCTAAGAGCCCGTGGATAACCACGGATGGAAAGGGTGCTAACACCTTCCCTTTCTATAATCTACCCCCCGAACCCGAGAAATATCTCGAAAAAGGAATTTTTCTGTGCTTTTTTCCTTTCCTTGTTGGATAAAATAAAAGTCGGTGGTGACTCTTGCTTACCACGACATTTTGCGAAAACAAACGCAAAATGCAAACCAGCATTCCAAAAACAGACAGTTCTTCCCACCGTATCACAGAACTGGCGACTCTGCTGGGGAAATCTAATAAGTGGGGTGTACCTTAGGAATAGTTCATATTGTTTTAAATTGCTTGACTTGTATGCTTTATATTTGTGGGCTTGTATCGGGGTTAATATAGATCCTAACCCGGATCTGGGGGATACCCTTTAGGTAAGTAGAAATAAATTGTGAGGGAACTGTATGGCGTAGACCGATACGGTTGAAGCAGTAGCTATGTTGGTGTGGCACTTTAGTATGTACTGATATCCCTTGTGGTGCAACGAGGAGAATATAGGTCTGCTAAGGGGTCATTAAGCACCAATTGACCTTAGAACCTTCAAATTGACTAACTTGGCCAAAGAACAGTAGCAGTATGCTACACTCAATGAGAATAAACTCTCGTGATGATTCCGGCCGCAAGAAAAGGTTGCCAAACTGGAATTATGACCGATCGAGGGTAGTCAGTGATATTGAGATCCTCTAGAACCCAGTTACTATTTTTAGGACAGGTTTGAACCAACTAAACTGAAAGAGGGTAATACCTAAACTCCTTGCCAGCCTGAAATCTAAGGGCTCTCTGTATAACTTGTGTGCCCTTACCATGTTTGCTATTTGTGGATACTTGTGGTGTGTTTTCTATCATAACATCATAAAATCATGACATTGCATGCATCTTGCATTGGACTAACCCATTTTAAAGACAGGAGGGATTCATCTTTGTTCTGTTTTGTAGGTCATGACACCCATGCGTAGAAACACCATCCGGATCAAATTTGTCCATGTTCCCACTCTGCTTAAAGAATTGGTTGCAAAGATGCCAGATACTACCTCCTTCATCAGAAGACATGGGCACCTTCTTGGTTTGGTCACCTCCAAGATGGATGAACGGATGATAAGAGTCTTAGTCCAATTATTTGATCCACTGTACCATTGCTTTACTTTTCTGGACTACCACTTGGTCCCTACCTTGGAAGAGTTCTCTGATCTGCTCGATATCTCTATTCTGGCGCAAACCCCATTTACAGGTTGGGAGAAGATCCTTAGGCCGGAAGAGATTGCTTCAGCCCTCCATCTGACAAAGGCTGAGGTAATGGCTAATTGGGAGACTCGTAGTGGAGCAAAGGGCTTTTTGACTAAATTCTTGGTTGGTAAGGCTAATCAATTCTGGGACAGTCTAGACTTCCAGGAATTTGAAGACATCCTGCCTCTTCTGATATATGGCTTGGTATTGTTTCCTAACTCCGATTCCTTTGTTGACGTGAATGCGGTAAAAATATTCATCTCCGGTAACCCTGTGCCCACTCTCTTGGGTGACATCCTTCATTCTCTTTATGCCCGTACTGCTCAGAGGCGGGGAACCCTTATGTGCTATGCTCCGTTATTGGCGAGGTGGTTTATTTCTCACCTCCCCAAATCAGTTTTGAAGAACAAAGAAGGCATGGGTTGGGCCTACAAGATTATGTCTCTCTCCCATAATGACATCATTTGGACTATCAAAGGCATGGACGAGGTGGCTATTATTGATCGCTGTGGGGAATACCCCAATGTTCCACTGATAGGAACCAATGGAGGGATCACTTATAATCCATGCTTGGCCTTACGTCAGTTTGGGCGAGCTAGAAGGGAAGGACCTCATGAGTTGCTAATGCCTAGTATTGTCTTTGACTTCCAAGGGGATAGTGACGAGCAACGCCGCAGATTCATAAGAGCTTGGGATAGAGTACACAGATCTGATCCGCACGAGATGGGTGCAAAGACTTCTCTACCAATGGAACCATATCTCCGATGGGTTCGCATACGTGCCCAAAATCTGGGAATGCCCTACGAAGCTGTCTTGCCTATCATTGTTAAAGTTGTTAATGAAGAAGGGGTTCCTCCTACCATCCTACACCCTTACATGCCTACTGACATAGGGGCATTGAAGAGGTCCTGGATGCAGCTGAGAGAAGAGCTGGATACTTACCGAGAAAAGTATCACGAGCAAGAGAAGAAGATCCAGAAGTTGACAAGGCAGTTGGAGAACAAGCGGATCCTCAATGACTATGTCCGCACCGACAAGAAGCGACCATGGGAGCACTGATTGTCTTTTGATTCTAGTTTTGATTTACTTTTCAGTTTTCCTTTCTTGTAACGCCTTAAAGGCATCTGTTGAACAATTGAATTCAAAGTTTATCTAATAAAAGTGTGTTTCATTTTTTGTTTACGAATTTGAATCTCTCGACGTCTTTGAAATCATATCATATGCATTTCATTCCATGCACCTCATAACAGGTACCCCTATAGGTTTTCTCATCTTCTTCGCTGTTTATTTCAGCATCATGTCTTCTGAACCATCAACTGAACAAGCAATCAAGGCTCTACAGGCTCAAAACGCCCAATTCCAAGAATTGTTCATGAATCTGGCTAAGGGTCAGCAAGATCTGAAGGCCCTTATCTTGAAAGAGAAGAAGAAGAAGAATAAGAAGAAGACGGTCATGTTTAATATGGGTCGCAGATTCGGAAACGATTTGCGAGAAGAGGTTGATTTGACCCACTCATCTGGAGGGGGAGATAATCAGGAAGAAAGAAGGGCTCTTAGCCCTGTGGTTTTAGACAACGAGACTGACTTTGACGAAGACCAGTATCCTCCGGCTGAGGATAGGTATAAACAATTGGAAGACCGGTTGAACGCAATGGAAGTACAGAGGGTCCCTGGGTTGGACTTTGGAGACTTGGGTCTGTCATCTGGGGTGGTGATTCCCCACAAGTATAACGCACCAGCTTTCGCTAAATACGACGGGGTTTCTTTCCCAAAACTGCACCTCCGTTCGTATGTTAGGAAGATTCAGCCGTACACCGCTGACAAGAACCTTTGGATCCACTTCTTTCAAGACAGTCTCTCAGGGACTCAGCTTGAATGGTTTTACCAGTTAGAAGGAGCTAGTATTCGTAATTGGGAAGATTTGGCCGCGGCTTTCTACAAGCAGTAGCAATACAATTTCGACCTCGCTCCCACCCGTACCCAACTCCAGGGTATGTCCATGGGTGCGGGTGAAGGTTTCAAAGATTATGCTCAGAAGTGGAGGGACCTTGCTGGAAGAGTACAACCACCCTTGGCTGATAGGGAACTAGTGGATATGTTTCTGGGGACCTTGTCTGGTCCATATTTTAACCATCTGATTGGAAGTTCTTCGTCTGGGTTTACGGAGCTGATTATGACCGAGGAAAGGATTGAGGCTGGTATCAAATCCGGTAAAATACAGAAGGGTGCTTCATCAGGCACCGAGAAGAAGCCTTTTAAGAAAGAATCCAGTGATGTCTACAGTTTAAAAAGCCAGATTAGACTTGAACGTCGCCAAGCTGTTAATACAGTGGTTATATCAAGACCTGCTGGTGCTCCTCAGCGCAACAATCAGCCAAGGGCCAAGAGACTACAAAGACAGTTCACTCAGCTCAACATGACTTTATCTAAAATTCTTCCGCAGTTATTGGAAACCAACTTGATGATTCCAAGGGAGGCCCCGAATAATCCCAATACAACATCACTGAAGTACAACCCTAATGCCCGCTGTGCTTTTCACTCTGATAGCCCGGGGCATGATACGGATGATTACTGGTTTTTGAAGAATAAGCTACAGGACCTGATTGATGCTAAGGAGATCGAGTTCGGAGCACCAGAAAAGCCTAAACAAGATGCAGGGGTGAACGCTATCGCGGATGACGATGATGAAGAGTTTGATATTGACAGCTGGATATACCCAACTGCCGATGGTGGATTAAGCAACTGGACAGCGAAGTATTCTATGCATGTTTCAGTTATCACCTAATAATGAGACTTTTGTTTTGAATTTGTAACAGACAATGTTTTAAACTTTATGGCCCGGTGTCTTACCCGGGGCACCGTGGCTTCATTTGTGAGGGCTTTATGTGTGTCATTTTCATATATCATTAATAAAAGCATTGGACGTTTCTTGCATTTCAAATTTTGCGCTCCTTGTTTTTCTTTTATTATATATTGCAAAACAGCTATTTTACACACACTCACATATACAGGTCTACATCCACCTTGGATCTCACTGGTAACGACTATACTATTTCCATTTATGACTTCGAAAGTCCGATCAACTTAGCCGAAGACGAAGGTGAAGATGATTGTGAAGTGCCTGGTGAACTTGCTAGACTGTTACTTCAAGAATAGAGGGTCATACAGCCGCATGAAGAACGATTGGAATCAGTAAATCTGGGTACAGAGGTAGACAAGAAAGAGGTCAAGATTGGTGCAAATCTGGAGCCTAGTGTGAAACAACGGTTGATTCAGATGCTGCATGACTATGTTGAGATCTTTGCCTGGTCTTATGAAGATATGCCTGGATTAGATACCAATATTGTTGTTCACCGATTGCCTACCAAAGAAGACTGTCCTCCAGTGAAACAGAAAGTTCGTTGAATGCGCCTAGATATGTCTGAGAAAATCAAGGCTGAGGTTATGAAACAGTTTGACGCCGGTTTTCTAGCAGTTACTTCTTACCCACAGTGGGTGGCCAACGTGGTTCCAATGCCGAAGAAGGATGGTAAAGTTCGAATGTGTGTTGACTATAGGGATCTGAACAGGGAAAGCCCTAAGGATGATTTCCCTCTACCTCATATCGACGTTCTGGTTGACAACACCGCACAACATAAGGTCTTCTCCTTTATGGATGGTTTCTCCGGTTATAATTAGATTAAAATGGCTCCCGAAGACATGGAGAAGACAACCTTTGTTACTCAATGCGGTACCTTTTGCTACAAGGTCATGCCTTTTGGATTGAAGAATGCTGGGGCAACGTATCAGCGCACCATGGTCGCTTTGTTCCATGACATGATCCATCATGAGATTGAGGTATACGTCGATGACATGATTGCAAGATCTCAGACTGAGGAGGAGCATCTCGACCATCTTCAGAAGTTATTTGATAGGTTGAAGTTGTACAAGCTGAGGTTAAACCCGAACAAGTGCACCTTCAGGGTGAGATCTGGTAAGCTGTTGGGTTTCATCGTAAGTGATAAATGTATTCAAGTGGATCCTGCTAATAACGAGAAATCATATCATATAATTACTACACTTTCTACCGATTTAATAATACATTGAGTCGTCTAACTCCCGATTATTCCGAGTTTTTATGTCTTTTCACAGGTATAACATTTGTCAACTCAAGACAATGAAAAAAGGACCACATGAAGAAAGCTAAACAAGAAACAGAAGAGAAAAGAACAAAATCTCACATTTTGCACCGGTGACGACCGTCACACCCTGTGACGACCGTCACGCCTCCCCAACTAGAAAGAGCGCTCGTCACACATCATTGACGAGCGTAATGCGCTATTTAAGCGCATTACGACCATCACCCACCTGTGACGACCGTCACGCGCGTAAAGAGGAACGTTATGAATTAGTGGAGACGTGGGCAACGTGAGGCAGAATCCTTCTCCAATATTTCCTCCACTCAGTAACCATGCATCCTATTTTCACGCCACTCAAGCCTCTGTTCACCATGCCCCAAGCTCGTATAAATCTCCGGCGGTGCTCCTTAACATCCTTCTTGTAGTCAAATACAATGTTCTCAAGAAGTAACTCATGGGGACCGTCTCTTCGAGCACGACCAAATTTCTGCAAAGCTAGAAAAAGACTGTAAGTTACACCCCCTCTGATTCCAAGCAATGGGCCATTAGGGTATCCCCTACAACAGTCAATAACAGTAGTGTCTTCTATAGCCCGGGAATTCCAAAGAATATATGTATGGGCAAGTGACATTATCCTGTAGGACCAACCCAAACCTTCTTCATTCTTTAGCACAAACTTAGGGAGGTGATAAATAAACAACCTCGACAGCAGCGGCATGCAACACATAAGAGTCCCTCTTCTTCTCACGGTACGAGTATAGAGGGCATGCAAGATATCACCCAGCAGGGTAGGCACAGGATTGAGAGAAAGGAAAATCTTGACAGCATTCACATCTACAAAGGAATCCGGATTCGGGAAGAGAACCAATCCATAGATAAGGAGAGCCAAGATAACTTCGAAAGCCTGAAAATCCAAATTATCCCAGAATAGCTGAGTCTGGTCTATCAGAAATTTGGCTAGAAAACCTTCAACCCCGCTTCGTGTTTCCCAATTGGATACTACATCAGCCCGTTTCAAATGCAGGGCTGAGGCAATGTCTTCTAGTCTAGGAACTTCTTCCATACCTGTGAAGGGTACACTCATCATCTTCTCATCAAGATTTGAAGTGACCAGGCTGAGAAGTTGACCGTGTCTCTTAATGAACATAGAAGTCTCAGAAACTCTTGAGGCTAGCTCTTTAAGTTGGGCAGGTATTTGCACAAAGTTGAGTCGGATGGTATTTCTGCGCACAGAAGCCATAATCTGCAAAACAGAACAAAGATAAATTCTCTTGGTCTTTGAAATGGTTAGTGTAATGAAGCATGAATGCCATGTTATGATGCATGATGTCATGGTAAACCATAGGTATAGCAAACATAGATATTGCAAACACAGAAATTGCAAACATAGTCAAATCACACAAAGCCCTTAGGTTTAAGGCTTGCATGAGGTCAAAGGTAGTACCCTCTTGAAGTTAAGTTAGTTTAAACCTGTGCTAGAAAAAGTAACCGGGTTCTAGAGGATCTCAATATCACTGACCATCCTCCATCGGTCATGGTTTCAGCTCACGCAATCTTTTCTTGCGGCCCGTACTTTCTCGAGAGTATGGTCTCGATGAGTGTAGCATCGAGTATCAACCAGTTCTCAGCTTTACACCGAGGCTGGCTATCTCACTACTTTCTAATGGCCAAGTTGGTCATTAAAGGTTCTAAGTCAGTTGATGCTTAACGACACCACGCAGCGGCCCCGTATTCTCCTCGTTTCTTCATAAGGGATATCGGTACCAACCAATATGCCACATCAACGTAGCTATTGCTTCAACCGTATCGGTCTATGCTGTACAGTTCCCTCACAGTCTATTTCTACTTACCTAAAAGGTGTCCCCAGATCCGGGTTAGGATCTATAGTAACTCCCAAACAAAACCCTTAAAAGTATAGCAATCAAAGAAATCAAGAGAAGCAATTATGATGACCTAGATCCTAAGGTATACCCCACTTATTAAGTCCCCAGCAGAGTCACCAATTATGTGATACGGTGGCAGAACTGACTGTTTAATATTGGTTTGCGTTTTGCGTTTTGTGTTTGCAAAATGTCGCGGTAAGCAAGAGTCGCCACTGACTTTTATTTCATCCAACCGGAAAGGAAAAAAGTACAGAAAAAATCCTTTTTCGAGATATTCTAAGTACGGGGGTAGATTATAGAAAGGGAAGGCGTTAGCACCCTTTCTATCCATGGTTTTCCATGGGCTCTTAGGTACTTGCTCATCTTTTTAAAATTTCTTGTGTATGTTCTTTGTTTCGAAAAGTTTGACTTCGTGATAACCCTTGTATCGGTCCTCAAAGGTGTGACAAAGTTGTTTTGAAAATTTGTTTGAAGAGTGTAAGTGTGAAAAGTTTTGATTTGAGAAAATACCTACTAGCATCTACCTACTCGAAAAAAGATCGTTTCTATTCTTGTTTCCTTTAGACAGCGCTATCCTGCTATTGAGAAATAGATAGCACCGTCGTTGGAGTTGTAAGGGTCAATTCGAAAGGGACGTACGATCACTAAAGCAATGTTTAGGACAAATTAGTAATAACCCTAGAGTCTTAAGATCATATTCGAGGCAACATTTCTGAGGCAACCTTTCCGAGGCAACATTTGATCTTTTTAGACAGGAGGGTAACTGTTGCACCCCAAAATTTGCCCTCGCATTTTTCCACAAGAAATCTCAGCTTCAGGCATTTCCTGATTTTTCAAACTGGCTCAAGAATCGGACAAACGGACTTTTCTCGTCAGTCAAACAAAAATTAGGGTTTTATTGATTTTTAGGACTCTGGATTGCTTCAAATAATTGGCTTAGGGTTTTGGTTGATTCTGGCTCAATTTTGATCAGGCGAATGTTCTTTGGCATTGAATCAGGAATTAAGGTTTTATGGGCATATTCTCAGAAAGATTAAAATTCCACAGCACTTTGCAAGTTACTCCGAGATTCGGGTCGAATTCGCATTGTTTTTAATTTAATCAGTAAGAGGAGGCAGTTGGTTTGAATTCACCAGTCAAAGGATATGCACAGTTTGGAATTACAGTGTTTGTTGAAAATCAGTGAAAAGAGAGAACGCGCCTGATCACTGTTTTGATTAACTATTGATTCACTTTAAAGATACCAGGTTTAATTGATCAATGTGCTAAAGTATTGTTTATTTAAATTATTTATTATTCTAAATTAAGTGATTGAAATTTATTTTTTCAATTATTTTAATTCAAAGAGTTTTAAATAAATAAATAAACAATAAAGAAAGAGGAAATAGAATTGGTTGGATAATAAAGACTTTTATTGATATTTGAATTATTTGTACAAATATTGTTTATAATTTAATTACAAACAATGGTTTACATTAATTTAAATATTAAATAAAAAGAAAACTATCCTATTTTTTCTAATTCTTCAGTCTTCATTTAGTACCCCTCCATCCATTTTTATCTGCAAAAGAAGAAAAGTCAGTGACTGATAATTAATTAAATACAGATAAAATAAATTCATCATTAAGGGCTACTGATTGGGATCAGTTAACCCTCTCTGCAAATAACGGGATTTCTCCCGGTTCACAAAGAGGGAAGAGTTTTTTATGCAAAGTTGAGAAAATGCAAAGTGTCAAAAATACATGAGTTCAAATGTCAAACTGCACAAACCCAATCTCAAACTCCATGTTCAAACCAAACTGAAAATCCAAGTTACAACTTTCTATCAAAATCCAAAAAGTACAGTTTGCTGTCAAAAATGCCAAAGTCTACTCAAAGCTGTCATAAAGAGGATTTGGCAAAGATATGGAAAGTTCACAAAATACAAAAGCTGTCAAAGAAGAGATAAAGAATGCAGAGGAAAGCATGATATGCAAGCAAACTCTTTTATCATCATTTCCCATCAGTAGCCACTTTCAGAATTAAGTACAAAAAGCATAATATTATAATGCAACTGTACTAAGAGAGAGAGAGAAGAAAAAAAGATGCAGGTTTTCAGGCTTTATGCAGGCATAGATAAAAAAATATACAAGAGAGCTAAATACAGTTCAAAAAGGAGGAACTTTTCCAAAACACAAAAAAAGAAAACCTACAAACTGATAAACCTGTAAGCATAGAAAACCTGCTAAGTCTCAAACCTGAAGCATAGAAAAACCTGCTCAAGTTCATAAACAACCTGCTGAAGCAAACTAAAACCTGAAGCCTAACCACAACCTGTGAAACATCACCAGTAAAACCTGCATAAGCCCTGCCTCCAAAAATTCCAACAAAAAACATATATCAGAAGGCTTAACACAAACCAGTAAAAAAGCCTCATCCTGTCAAACACCTGAAACCAGTTAAACCTGCAAACATAACATGCTAAAGCTCAAGGCATCAACCTGCCTAATCCCAAAACCATAACAACCTGGAACCTGCTGTCTGCATGACCACAACCTGCCTAAGCATTACTAAAACCTTGGCCTAAGCAACTAGAACCAAGTTCAAGGCTAAAGCACAAAACTCACATACTGTCAAAACCAAAACTATACACCAAACAACCATTAACCTGCTAGAGATACCAAAGCCATCAACCTAATGCATCTATGTTGAAGCTTAACATAAACCTGCCAAAGCTCAAAATCTGCTTATCATCAAACTCAACTTCACAAGCCAGAACCCAACCTGTTCAGTTCAAACAAGTCAACATAGACAACAAAAGTATCAAGGGCAACGTGCATACAGTAGGAAAGAAGAAGAAAGAAGTGAGGTTTCAAAAAGAGCTTTCAGTTCAAATCATCATGAAACCCTAGGCAAAGGAGGAAAGTACAGAAATACCAGAAGATAAATCGCGCCTCACGTTGCCTCTGCTCGTCAAGCCTCCTAAGGACCTCCATCCTCCTTCTTCCCCTCTCCAGTAAAAGTAAGACCTCTTCTTCCATCTCACGTACCTCCATCAAAAATCAAATAATAAACAGCATAAGAAATCTAATCAAGCAATCAAATCGATAGGAATACAGTGACACATAAGCATGTAAAAGAATCAAAACCTAAAAACGCAAAATCGAAGAGAACAGAGTTACCCTCTTGTGCGTTTCCCTGCTTCAAGGAAGAGGGGAGAGGAGTTGAAGGTCGCTGGTGGCTGAGGCAGAAGGCTCACGCTGGGCACCAAAGACGAACGGAGAAGACAACGAAACCCCAAGACGCGCCGCTGTACAAACCCTAGATTTCGTTCCCAATTGAAAACATTCCACAAACCCTAAAAAATGTTATGAATTCAAACATGGGCCTTGCCCGTTCCTGCGTGCCCAAAGCCCATTAACAAACTCAACCCTTTCCTTCTATTTAATTAAAACATCCTTTACATAACAATTAAGAATACATTTTTTCTACTTTTGTTTCTTGACATTTATTTAAACATATTTTTTTTATATAATAAAGATACCATTTTTTATGGCACCATATAATTAAATTTGAAAATACTTTTTTTCTTTTCTTTTAATTAAAACATATATTTGTACATATCATACAATATATTTGAAAATACCTTTTTCTTTTAAATATACTTTTGTACATAATAAGTAAACCTACATTTTGCATAATTCTTTTTAATTAAAATATTTTGTACATAACAATATAAAATTACACTTCTTTTTTTATATATACATAATTCAATTCTTGACATTTAATACTTTTTGTACATAAATAATAAAATACATTTTTACACCATGTAATTAAAATTGAAAGCATTTTCCTTTTTTTTTAATTAAAATATTTTTATTCAGAACAAATGAAAAATACTTTTTGTATACATAATTAAAGCTTAGAAATATTTTCTTTTCTTAAAACATCATTTTTATACATAATTTAATTAGAACTTGAATATTTAATTAAAACATTTCTTTTGTACATATTAAAAGAAATACAAGATCAATAATTAAACAATATTTAATACATGTTCAAATTTCACATTCCGCACCTGTAAATAATCACATATACACATTACATCTCACACTTACACAATACAAACACGTTCACATTGCTCCTATACACACTTGTTTATCTTATACATTGATATTCGTCATTTATATTTGATCGCGAATTCGATTTGGTTGTAACTTATTGGATACTATAAGTCTCATCCCCATTCATACACATGTACCCCCACTCCCGGATACTATCTTGTAATAGCGTAGACTTTACATTTTCGCAATTTACTACTTTCAATTATACCATGGTTAGACCTAGGGTTTGCATGTACATGAAATCAAACGCTAGATAACCTAATACAAGACAAATACATGAAATCAATACACAATCACACTTGCACCCTCTAGGGTAATCCCACATGTTGCCTTCA
This sequence comes from Vicia faba, assembly GCA_948472305.1. Taxonomy (NCBI): domain Eukaryota; kingdom Viridiplantae; phylum Streptophyta; class Magnoliopsida; order Fabales; family Fabaceae; genus Vicia; species Vicia faba. The sequence goes on from OX451737.1 coordinate 332,382,594, forward strand.
AAAATGGGCCATGCTTGCACGTCGAGTATCTTTGGCAAAACAAATTCAAATGATCATAAGTCCCTCAAAATGTTGCCTAAACGGAATGATCATAGTCCCCTCAAAGCAAATTGCCAAAGACACTTGGCACCATTGCATTCATGGTCCATACGATGACCCGTGCCCGTCCCGAATAAACTTCCTAAACGCAAGATTGTCCACCAAATTCAATGGTGAAACAAAATTGTTAAAAAGGGGTTAAAACATAACAAAAACCTTTGAGTACAATAGGGTAGATAAAACTCTTAGTTACTTGAGATTGACTTGCAAAAACACTTGCCTTCTTTTCAAAAACCACAATCCACAACACTTTCAAACAAACTCTCAAAAAACATTTGAAACATCTTTTCGAAAAGATACACACTTTTGTAAAACACTCAAACACGAGTCAAATACATTGGTCGCCTAAGACAAGGCATCTCTTCAAAAACATTTTCAAAACACACACACACACACCACATTTTCAAGCAATCGAAAAAACAAGGCAAGTGATCTAAAAAACCAAGTAACTAAGAGCCCATGGATAACCATGGATGAAAAGGGTGCTAATACCTTCCCTTTTCATAATCTACCCCCCGAACCCAAGAAAAATCTCAAAAGGTTTTTGCTGTGCTTTTTTGACCTTTCCTTTAGGATAAAATAAAAAGTCGGTGGCGACTCTTGCTCAACCGTACAAGTGCGAATACGAACGCAAAACCTCAAGTCAGTTCTCCCACCGTATCACAGAACTGGCGACTCTGCTGGGGATATTTTTTTAAAAGTGGGGTTACCTTAGGGTTTAGATCACCTTTACATTCTTGCTTTGCTTGCTTTGATTGATTTATCCTTTGGGTTCTTTATTTGGGTTTATTGTAAATCCTCCACCCGGATTTGGGGCACCTTTTTAGGTAAATAGCAAAAAAAAAACTGTGAGGGAACTGTGCGGGGTATACCGACATGGTTGAAGCAGTAAGCTATGTTAGTGTGACATATTTGTGAGTACCGGTAACCCTTGAGTAGTCAAGGAGAGTACGGGGCCGTTGTGTGATGTCATGAAGCACTAACGAACTTTAAGAACCTTAATTGACCATCTTAGCCTTTTTAGGGGTAGTGAGATGACCGACTTTGGTGCAGTCCGAAGTTGGTAGATCCTCGATACTACACTCATTTGAGGATTGTTTTCTTGGAATATTTTGGTCGCCAGTAAGTGGCTAAACCGAAACAATGAACACAGAAAACAATCCAATGATATTGAGCTCCTTAGAACCCGGTTTCTATTTTAGGACAGGTTTTAACCAACAAACTGAAAGAGGGTAGTACCTGAACCTCATGCAAGCCTAAACCTAAGGACTTGTCTGCTTTGTGTGAATATGTTTGCCTGTATATATACTCACTTGCTTGTGCATACATGTACATAACATCATGACATCATACCATAGCATTTTCAATAACCATTTCAAGGATCTCGAGGGTTCTTTGGATGCAGGGTTACGTTGAACCAGACGTCTACCAAAGGGGCAAGAGGATTCTCCTCTAAACAAAGCTCTCCAATCAAAGTTCAAGAACAACAACTTGAATCAGTGGCTATGACCCACTCGACATGGTGAGCTTGATTCTCGTGGAAGGACATCCACCGATACAAAGCTCTCCAATCAAAGATCAAGTGCAACAACTTGAATCAGTGGCTATGACCCACTTGACATGGTGAGCTTGATTCTCGTGGAAGGACATCCACTGATACAAAGTTCTCCAATCCAAGAACAAAGTTCAACCTCTAACATTTTCTTGTGTTTACCCCAAGAGATCCTTGGAAGCATGCATCCACATATCATGCATTGCATTTTGACAGTTTTTCCTTTTTCAGGTTTCCTTACTCTCATACTGTTTATTTCAATAAGAGATGGCTCTAGAAAGGTCTGTCAAAGACATCCAAGACCAGACTGCTCAGCTGCAGGAGATGTTCCTGAACTTTTCTCTGGGGCAAGATGAGATGAAAGCTCTCCTCACCAAGGGTTTGGAGAACTCCAACAACGCCAGGAGTGACCAGCTTGTAGAGCTGCAGTTCGATCTGACAACCCTGAGGACCCAAGTGATGGGACAGTTGGTGGGCCAGATGGCTCCCATCCAAGACCTATCTCAAAGACAAGAGGAACTCAGAGTTCTTGTCCACCAACTGCTTCCAAACAACCAACTGGGGAAAACATCTGAGGTCGAAGAGCAAGTCACCGCTCAGCCTCCACCAACTCAAGAAGACAAGGGGAAAGCTCCTTTGCTTGCTTCAGGGTCACAAGCCCATCAACAACCTCGTCAGCGTCAACGGGGTAATCGGCGTAAGCAAGAAAAGTCGGGAAGACAGTTCACGGAGACTGAAATACCATCATTTTTCATACTGAAGCGCCTGTTGGAGGTCAACTTACTTACTGTAAAGGACCCTCCTCAGAAGCTCAATATCTCCTCTCCTCACTATCATCCCGACGCATTCTGTGTTTACCACTCCTACAGCCAGGGACACGACACCAACGACTGTTGGGCCTTGAAGAACAAGATTCAAGATCTGATCGACATTGGGGTGCTGGAATTCATGCCAGACGGCGAGATGAAAATCTTCCGTTAAAGGGTTCTCCACTTGAAGTGACGAAGCTCGAGCTGAAAGACTTTTGCTTCTTTTTGAATTTTCAAAGTTGTAATTTCGTTTGCTGTCAAACAATTATCTGTTGATGTTAAAACTCTGTTTTCATTAATGCATTGCATATGTTTGTCTTGAATCCATCCATTCGTTTCACTACTCTTATGCTTTTCTTTATGATATTTGACTCTTGATAAAAAGCTACAAGCCTTTAGAGGGAGGATGACGAAATAATACCATGATCTTATACAGTATGCTTTTGAACAGACCGTGCTGATGATGTACAGACATTTCTTTCAATTCCCAAACACTGGAGTTATAAGGAAGTTAATCCCTAGTCAACCCCTTCGAGCCAAAGAAGTAGGAGTTTTCTGTTTTAAAACGATCAAAACCCTTGATATAAACCCGGGGCAGGGTAGTATCTCAGTTAATTCAAAAGAAAATGCGCATTGAAGTCGCAAACTCTCAAGTTCATAATACAATGAACGATGTCAAAAAGAGAAAGCATTCCTTTGAAATCAAAAGACAGGGGTGGTTCCCTATCACATAGACAGTCAATCTCTCAAAAGAGAAAAGCCCACTGAGCCAAAACCTATAAAGGAGGTTTAAGAAAGCTGGGGCATCCCGCTGACAGTAATCCCGGAAAACGGTAACAGTCAGGCAAAAGTTAGGGATAACAAATCAAAATCAAAATAGTGAGGTCATTACAAAATCCTCAACAACATGAAAAATGTTGAAAAAGAAAAAGGAGATGATGACTGTCTCCCCAAATTCAACTGGTGAACCATCGCCCAAAAGTCGTTCCAAACTCAAAACAGAGAGTGACGCACAATTTACTGAGCTTAGGTTGAAGGACATCACGAAGAGCGGGTGGGTACAAATATACTTTGAGCCTTTATCCTTTGTTTCTTAAACCGCGAACCAGGCCACGTTACAACCCTTCAAAAGTCCTAATTGAAGCATGGGTTAGTTCGAAAGCATACTGTTACAAAAGGTATCCTGACTCCTGTAAGGCTTATTCTAAATCTTGTGTTGACTTGTCTAATGAAAAGTTTTCTGCTAAAAACGCATTTTTCAAAATTTCGAGACAAACATAAACTTTGCATTATTCGAATATCACTGTCTGCATTTGACCTTTTTGTTTGACAGCGAAGAAATTCATACAGCGAATGTTCGGAGGAACGAAAACTCTCTCAGCAAGTCAAAATCACTTCAAGAGGATAACACTTCCATCAAATCCCCTATCAACAAGGGGCATGACATATCACAATTCAATTAACCTGGGGTAGTCCAGTCAAGGTCCAACAGATCTTTCAAAGTTCAGTTAACCTGGGGCAGTCCAGTCAAGATTTCAAGAAATCTCTCAATATGCAGAGTAATCTGATTCAAGACTCCTTCTTCACCACTTGGGGCATTCGAATGTCAAAAGTGTTCAACAAATCAACTACAACATTTCCAGATTCGATTCCTGTATCCAGCCAGGGCCTATCTGTTGACCACATTTCCAGACTCGATTCTTGTATCTAGCCAGGGCACGTCTGAAGAGTTTGAAAATTCGATTCCTGTATCCAGCCAGGGCATATCTGTTGACGACTATTTCCAGATTCGATTCCTGTATCCAGCCAGGGCCTATCTGTTGACCACATTTCCAGACTCGATTCCTGTATCTAGCCAGGGCACGTCTGAAGAGTTTGAAGATTCGATTCCTGTATCCAGCCAGGGGATATCTGTTGACGACTATTTCTAGATTCGATTCCTGTATCCAACCAGGGCCTATCTGTTGACCACATTTCCAGACTCGATTCCTGTATCTAGCCAGAGCACGTCTGAAGAGTTTGAAGATTCGATTCCTGTATCCAGCCAGGGCATATCTATCAACTATTATAATTCCAAATTCGATTCCTGTATCCAGCCAGGGCATATCTATCAACTATTACAATTCCAGATTCGATTCATGTATCCAGCCAGGGCATGTCTGAAGAATTCCAGATCAACACCTGTAACAACCCAGGAAAACATCTGTGAACGACCGATTGTAGACCAACACCTGTAATAAGCCAGGAATTTATCTACATCACCACTTGGGGCATTCGAATGTCAAAAGTGTTCAAAACCCGATGCAGTTTTACACAAGCTCATCTTCAGGAAGCCCTACACCGGTTCCTCTTCAAGACTTCTGAAAACAGTTCACGGGTTCTCCAAGTAAACGGATGTTAACCTATCACTTGTTCAGATTCTTCTTCAAGACTTCTGAAAACAGTTTATGGATTCTTCCCAACAACGGATGTTAATCTATCAGCTTGTTCAGAAGCAACCTTTGAAAACAGTTTACAGACGCTTCCCAACAACGGATGCGGCTCTATTGCTGATTCAACTTCAAGATTTCTGAAAACAGTTCACGGGTTCTCCAAGTAAACGGATGTTAACCTATCACTTGTTCAGATTCTTCTTCAAGACTTCTGAAAACAGTTTATGGATTCTTCCCAACAACGGATGTTAATCTATCAGCTTGTTCAGATGCAACCGCTGAAAACAGTTTACGGACGCTTCCCAACAACGGATGCTACTCTATTGCTTATTCAATCTCAAGATTTCTGAAAACAGTTCACGGGTTCTCCAAGTAACGGATGTTAACCTATCGCTTGTTCAGATTCTTCTCAAGCTAGCTCCATTCAGAGTCAAGCTTCATGATCTCCAGCAAAACTAAAACTTCAAATTATCAATCCCCAGTGGAGCCAGACCATTGAACCTTCTCCCCACAGAGTTTTGGAGAGGGAAAATCTTGAGTTCCCCAGTAAAGTCGCCAGATTTACTTCCCACCAAGCTGAAGATTCTCAATCTTACCTCCCCAGCATGAGCCTATTAGATTGGAACTCCCCAGTAGAGGTCATCAGGAATTCTCTTCCCCAGCAGCAGCCAAGGATTTATTTTCCCCGGCAGCAGTCAAGATTCTTTTGTCTTCAGCCATCTCGGATTCATCTATCCTCAGCAAGATAGCTCATCAGCTTACATGCGCATTCATCACATTCATGTCATAAACATTGATGTCACATACATTGCATCATGCATCATAACATTGCATACGGCTAACCCTCTACCTTTTCAGGTAAGATCAGTCGACAGACACAGATCATCTTCCGAGATTCATCCAGAAATAGTTCAGATGTGACCCGGACACGGCGACATTCTGATACTTATTCCAGGTCCATTCAGACGCATCATCAGGAAACCCTACACCGGTTCCTCTTCAACTTCAAGACTTCTGAAAACAGTTTACAGATTCTTCCCTACAACGGATGTCAATCTACCAACTTGTTCAGACTCTTCTCAACTTCTGAAAACAGTTTATAGATTCTTCCCTACAACAGATGTCAATCTACCAACTTGTTCAGACTCTTCTCAACTTTTGAAAACAGTTTACGGACGCTTCCCAACAACGGACGCCGCTCTATTGCTCACTCAATCTCAACTCCTGAAAATAGTTTACGGATTCTCTAGACATGGACGTCAACTTGTTGCTTATTCGGACCCCTAATTCAGAGATGTTCCAAAACATGGATTCCCTTCTGATACTTGTCCATTCACTTTTGACATACAGTTCAACATGTCCAGATGGCATCTATAAGCCCATCCTCCTACCAGCAGTCACCAGATGGCATCTTTAAGCCCATTCTCAGATGGCATCTCTAAGCCCATCCCCCGACAAAATTCTATCGCACCAGATGGCATCTTTAAGCCCATCACCAAATGGCATCTGTAAGCCCATTCACCTCTACCATCATATCGCCGAGTGCAAATTTTCTGGGCACTTTAGTGTCCAATCTTCTTTTACTTTCAAGTCGCGAAAGGCAAACTTGCCAATCTAACTCTTCAGGTTCAAGAAGATTGAACAGGGGCAACTGTTGCACCCCAAAATTTTCCCTCGCATTTTTCCACAAGAAATCTCAGCTTCAGGCATTTCCTGATTTTTCAAACTGGCTCAAGAATCGGACAAACGGACTTTTCTCGTCAGTCAAACAAAAATTAGGGTTTTATTGATTTTTAGGACTCTGGATTGCTTCAAATAATTGGCTTAGGGTTTTGGTTGATTCTGGCTCAATTTTGATCAGGCGAATGTTCTTTGGCATTGAATCAGGAATTAAGGTTTTATGGGCATATTCTCAGAAAGATTAAAATTCCACAGCACTTTGCAAGTTACTCTGAGATTCGGGTCGAATTCACATTGTTTTTAATTTAATCAGTAAGAGGAGGCAGTTGGTTTGAATTCACCAGTCAAAGGATATGCGCAGTTTGGAATTACAGTGTTTGTTGAAAATCAGTGAAAAGAGAGAACGCGCCTGATCAGTGTTTTGATTAACTATTGATTCACTTTGAAGATACCAGGTTTAATTGATCAATGTGCTAAAGTATTGTTTATTTAAATTATTTATTATTCTAAATTAAGTGATTGAAATTTATTTTTTCAATTATTTTAATTCAAAGAGTTTTAAATAAATAAATAAACAATAAAGAAAGAGGAAATAGAATTGGTTGGATAATAAAGACTTTTATTGATATTTGAATTATTTGTACAAATATTGTTTATAATTTAATTACAAACAATGGTTTACATTAATTTAAATATTAAATAAAAAGAAAACTATCCTATTTTTTCTAATTCTTCAGTCTTCATTTAGTACCCCTCCATCCATTTTTATCTGCAAAAGAAGAAAAGTCAGTGACTGATAATTAATTAAATACAGATAAAATAAATTCATCATTAAGGGCCACTGATTGGGATCAGTTAACCCTCTCTGCAAATCACGGGATTTCTCCCGGTTCACAAAGAGGGAAGAGTTTTTTATGCAAAGTTGAGAAAATGCAAAGTGTCAAAAATACATGAGTTCAAATGTCAAACTGCACAAACTCAATCTCAAACCAAACTGAAAATCCAAGTTACAACTTTCTATCAAAATCCAAAAAGTACAGTTTGCTGTCAAAAATGCCAAAGTCTACTCAAAGCTGTCATAAAGAGGATTTGGCAAAGATATGGAAAGTTCACAAAATACAAAAGCTGTCAAAGAAGAGATAAAGAATGCAGAGGAAAGCATGATATGCAAGCAAACTCTTTTATCATCATTTCCCATCAGTAGCCACTTTCAGAATTAAGTACAAAAAGCATAATATTATAATGCAACTGTACTAAGAGAGAGAGAGAAGAGAAAAAAGATGCAGGTTTTCAGGCTTTAGGCAGGCATAGATAGAAAAATATACAAGAGAGCTAAACACAGTTCAAAAAGGAGGAACTTTTCCAAAACACAAAAAAAGAAAACCTACAAACTGATAAACCTGTAAGCATAGAAAACCTGCTAAGTCTCAAACCTGAAGCATAGAAAAACCTGCTCAAGTTCATAAACAACCTGCTGAAGCAAACTAAAACCTGAAGCCTAACCACAACCTGTGAAACATCACCAGTAAAACCTGCATAAGCCCTGCCTCCAAAAATTCCAACAAAAAACATATATCAGAAGGCTTAACACAAACCAGTAAAAAAGCCTCATCCTGTCAAACACCTGAAACCAGTTAAACCTGCAAACATAACATGCTAAAGCTCAAGGCATCAACCTGCCTAATCCCAAAACCATAACAACCTGGAACCTGCTGTCTGCATGACCACAACCTGCCTAAGCATTACTAAAACCTTGGCCTAAGCAACTAGAACCAAGTTCAAGGCTAAAGCACAAAACTCACATACTGTCAAAACCAAAACTATACACCAAACAACCATTAACCTGCTAGAGATACCAAAGCCATCAACCTAATGCATCTAAGTTGAAGCTTAACATAAACCTGCCAAAGCTCAAAATCTGCTTATCATCAAACTCAACTTCACAAGCCAGAACCCAACCTGTCCAGTTCAAACAAGTCAACATAGACAACAAAAGTATCAAGGGCAACGTGCATACAGTAGGAAAGAAGAAGAAAGAAGTGAGGTTTCAAAAAGAGCTTTCAGTTCAAATCATCATGAAACCCTAGGCAAAGGAGGAAAGTACAGAAATACCAGAAGATAAATCGCGCCTCACGTTGCCTCCGCTCGTCAAGCCTCCTAAGGACCTCCATCCTCCTTCTTCCCCTCTCCAGTAAAAGTAAGACCTCTTCTTTCATCTCACGTACCTCCATCAAAAATCAAATAATAAACAGCATAAGAAATCTAATCAAGCAATCAAATCGATAGGAATACAGTGACACATAAGCATGTAAAAGAATCAAAACCTAAAAACGCGAAATCGAAGAGAACAGAGTTACCCTCTTGTGCGTTTCCCTGCTTCAAGGAAGAGGGGAGAGGAGTTGAAGGTCGCTGGTGGCTGAGGCAGAAGGCTCACGCTGGGCACCAAAGACGAACGGAGAAGACAACGAAACCCCAAGACGCGCCGCTGTACAAACCCTAGATTTTGTTCCCAATTGAAAACATTCCACAAACCCTAAAAAATGTTCTGAATTCAAACATGGGCCTTGCCCGTTCCTGCGTGCCCAAAGCCCATTAACAAACTCAACCCTTTCCTTCTATTTAATTAAAACATCCTTTACATAACAATTAAGAATACATTTTTTCTACTTTTGTTTCTTGACATTTATTTAAACATATTTTTTTTATATAATAAAGATACCATTTTTTATGGCACCATATAATTAAATTTGAAAATACTTTTTTTCTTTTCTTTTAATTAAAACATATATTTGTACATATCATACAATATATTTGAAAATACCTTTTTCTTTTAAATATACTTTTGTACATAATAAGTAAACCTACATTTTGCATAATTCTTTTTAATTAAAATATTTTGTACATAACAATATAAAATTACACTTCTTTTTTTATATATACATAATTCAATTCTTGACATTTAATACTTTTGTACATAAATAATAAAATACATTTTTACACCATGTAATTAAAATTGAAAGCATTTTCCTTTTTTTTAATTAAAATATTTTTATTCATAACAAATGAAAAATACTTTTTGTATACATAATTAAAGCTTAGAAATATTTTCTTTTCTTAAAACATCATTTTTATACATAATTTAATTAGAACTTGAACATTTAATTAAAACATTTCTTTTGTACATATTAAAAGAAATACAAGATCAATAATTAAACAATATTTAATACATGTTCAAATTTCACATTCCGCACCTGTAAATAATCACATATACACAATACATCTCACACTTACACAATACAAACACGTTCACATTGCTCCTATACACACTTGTTTATCTTATACATTGATATTCGTCATTTACATTTGATCGCGAATTCGATTTGGTTGTAACTTATTGGATACTATAAGTCTCATCCCCATTCATACACATGTACCCCCACTCCCGGATACTATCTTGTAATAGCGTAGACTTTACATTTTCGCAATTTACTGCTTTCAATTATACCATGGTTAGACCTAGGGTTTGCATGTACATGAAATCAAACGCTAGATAACCTAATACAAGACAAATACACGAAATCAATACACAATCACACTTGCACCCTCTAGGGTAATCCCACATGTTGCCTTCAAAAATGGGCCATGCTTGCACGTCGAGTATCTTTGGCAAAACAAATTCAAATGATCATAAGTCCCTCAAAATGTTGCCTAAACGGAATGATCATAGTCCCCTCAAAGCAAATTGCCAAAGACACTTGGCACCATTGCATTCATGGTCCATACGATGACCCGTGCCCGTCCCGAATAAACTTCCTAAACGCAAGATTGTCCACCAAATTCAATGGTGAAACAAAATTGTTAAAAAGGGGTTAAAACATAACAAAAACCTTTGAGTACAATAGGGTAGATAAAACTCTTAGTTACTTGAGATTGACTTGCAAAAACACTTGCCTTCTTTTCAAAAACCACAATCCACAACACTTTCAAACAAACTCTCAAAAAACATTTGAAACATCTTTTCGAAAAGATACACACTTTTGTAAAACACTCAAACACGAGTCAAATACATTGGTCGCCTAAGACAAGGCATCTCTTCAAAAACATTTTCAAAACACACACACACACACACCATATTTTCAAGCAATCGAAAAAACAAGGCAAGTGATCTAAAAAACCAAGTAACTAAGAGCCCATGGATAACCATGGATGAAAAGGGTGCTAATACCTTCCCTTTTCATAATCTACCCCCCGAACCCAAGAAAAATCTCAAAAGGTTTTTGCTGTGCTTTTTTGACCTTTCCTTTAGGATAAAATAAAAAGTCGGTGGCGACTCTTGCTCAACCGCACAAGTGCGAATACGAACGCAAAACCTCAAGTCAGTTCTCCCACCGTATCACAGTAACCACTAAGACACCCTATGCTTAATGATCGTTTACCAAAGGCAACCGAAGTGAGAGTATACCCTAAGAGTGATATGTTTGAGTGATCTGTTTTAAATTATTTAGTCTTTGCACGTTAGGGTTTTCTAACTGGATTAATTTGTCATGCATTCTTGTCATACAATCCTATTAGCATACATCTAAACAGTCAAATATTTGCGAGAATTAAAATGCTAGAAAGTAAATCTACGCTATTACAAGGCTTCGGGGAGGGGGATTAATTACATAGCCAAAAACCCGGGAAAAAGCGATAAATAAAAACTCTAGATTAAACTATTACAAACCATGAGCATTTACAGAAATATTGGTAAAAATAATAATACGCGTGCGATGAATCGAATACGAGACCACTAGGGTTTTGACCCTTGCCTAAACCTAATTGCAATTGATTAAAAAAATGATATTTTTGTTATTTTAAGAAAATAAGGAAACCATTGAATCCTAAAAGGAAGATCCTAATTCTAATTAATTTTAAATTAAGAAAAATAAATTAATTTTATTCTAAAAAACCTATTTTTGTGTATTTTTCATTATTTGAGAAAGAAAGAAAAATTAAATCAACAGTTAACCTAATTTCTGATTGAATTTTAATTATGAAAGAGATTAAAATTGTCCTAAATTAATTAAACTAATCAATTAAAATATTTATTAAGAAAAATAAATAATTTATTATCTTGATTGGTTGGTTTAAAATAAAATGATTTTTGTGTTGATTAAAAAACAAAATAATTAAAGAAAAGAAAATAAAGAAATGTAAATAACCGAATGAGCCTGCTCTCAACAGATCTGGTTATGACTGATGGGATCAAAAGATGCCGCCCTCAGAAGGTGGGACGCGCTGGATCTAATTCTGGCTGGTGGATCAGAAGATACTGCTTTTCAGAAGATGGGGGGCGTTAGATCTGATTCTGGCTGGTGGATCCGAAGGTGTTGCTTTCAAGAAGATGAGGCGCTAGATCTGATTCTGGCTGATGGATCCAGAAGGTGATGCGCTTTAGAAGATGCATGTGCTGGATCTAATGAAAACAAAGGAGAAAGTGCCAAAAGCTCATGCTTGGGATCGAACCCAGAACAATGAGCTTCTGACTTCCTTCTTCTGACCAATTGCGCTGGAGGTCAACTTGTTAATATAATAAAAAAAACAAATAATATATCAGAACAATAGGTTTCTAGCCAGAATAACGTGCCATAATTTGAATCAGCTAATCAGGTTGTGACACGCTGTTGTCTTCTTCCCTGGAACCGTTGTTTTAAGTTCTGACTCTTTTACCTACAGACACAGGTTTGTTGCTGAAACCTGTGTCATTCAAAAATCAAGTATATGAAATATGAATTCAATTGGGGACCATGGATCAACTCGGTTTGAAATTCTGATCATCATGGTACCCATTATCCTGTCTAATTTCGCTTGAAAACCAAAACCCCAAATTGGAGCACGAAACCCTAACAATGGCTAAAGCTGATTCGTGCACTGTAACTCAAATCAAACTATCCAGAAACATTACAAACATGATGATGATTATAAATACGCAATTAAAACATGTTGAACATGCAAGAATTACAGCAATTGAAGGTGGATAGTTTTGCAAACCGTGAGAATGATAGGAGGAGATTCTGGATGTTATGACGCCTGCAACTGATTGGGAGTGATTCCTGAAACGTCAAGGAATTGATTTCTGGCTGTGAAACTCCTTGATTAGCCTTCTATTCCCGAATTTGGATCTCACTTTTTATCAAAAATTATGAGTTTCTTTTCTGGCAGTTTCACGCCTCCAACCCCTTTTTTTAATCTACAAAACCTTTCTTATATAACCTAGAATGAACTAGGTTAACAAACTTGGATTAAATCTTTACATTTATCCAAGATTTGATTTGATTTTAAATGCATAGGATATCTTTCTATTTTCATGCCAATCGTTCCTTTCTTATACCAATTGCCATTGATGTCATCTGATTCTGATATGCCATCATTATGAGCTTGTGATTCTGTCCAAAAATCCAATCAAAGCAAATCTTTGCTATTATTTACCAATTATTTGATTTAATTCCATTTTAATAAATAAAAAATCAAAATAAAATAAATAATGAAGAAAATAACATGTGAGTGAACATTTGGGTCGTAGACCATGTTATAAGTGAGGTGCAAGCATAAAAAGTTGGGTCCATTTAGCAAAAAATGCAAATTTGAGCATATTTGACTTTTGGCTATTTTGCAAAAATGGTCAATTTGGCCAATGCATAACTCTCTTAATTTTGACCCTAGAGAGATGTTTTCGGACTTTTTAGAAATCTTAGGGTGTCCTCTGAGCAACACTTTTGGTCTCATTTCTGATAAAGTATGAGAAAGTTATGCTTGGTCAAAGTTGAGTTGACTTTTCCTACAAAACCCTAATTTGGCAACTTTTGGGTTTTGATGAATTATAGGCAATCCTCAATGAATCATGATAAACCCTTGATCAAATGATGAATGATACTTCAAAATGAGGATGTTGACCAAAAATCTTGAAGTTTGACTGTATGTGGGCCACAGTTGACTTTTGACCTAGCACAGTCAATTTCCAGGTATTTAAGCAATTGACTGAGCAAACTTCCTATGCAAGGCTTGAAACTTGACATGGATGATCTTGAGAACATATTAGGACAATGGTGAGCATTTGGGATCCTTTGGACTCAAGCATCTTGATGCAAAATGAAACCCTAATTTGAGGTAGACTGCCTTAGGAGAGAGTTTGTCTGGTCAATTCTTGGACTTCCTTGAGCAATTTGAGGACCTCACTTGACATGTATTGAGAAATATGGGAGGGCAAATTTTGGGGTACAACAGTGACATTGAGAGATCCTCCTTCCAACCCTGATACCTCTTCAAAAAAGTATAATCTAAACGCTAAATATGCTTACCACTAAAGCAGTCATGGGCATGAGACTGACCAATGCTGGGCCTTGAAGAATAAAATCTAGGATTTGATCGATAACAAGACTATTGAATTTGATCCTCCTATGACTCCGAATGTAATCACCGCACCTATGCTGAAGCATGACAAGGGTGTTAATGCTATTGAAGATACAATTCTTGTTGCCTCTGTTGAAGAATTGACTACTTTGTTGAATATAATCAAAAGGAATTTGTTGAAAGCTGGGATCTTCCCTGGCTGTGTAAAAGACTGTGTGTGTTGTACAAGACAACTTAATGGATACGAAGGGCTGAAGAAAGGCGTTCAATGCCTTATGGATAGCCACGAAATTCTATTTGAGAAGACTCTGCTTGCCAAAAGTTTGACTAACAAATGTGAAGATATCTCTATTATCACCATCTCAAACAAACCTCTTAGGATCTCTTCCAAAGGTCCTATTAGGATTTAAAATAAACCCATTGTTGCTCCCTTAATAATTACCAATCCCGGACCAGTTCCATATTCCTCAAACAAGGAAGTACCATTGAACTATGGTGCTGAGGTATTTTATCATGGGATTAAACAAGACGCTTAGATCGAGGAAGAAAAGGCTGATAATATTAGTAACATAACTGGATCAAGCAAAGTAACCAGAACGGGGATAATATTTTCACCCAACATCTCACCACCAGTTGTTACAAAGGTGCCCATCCACATTACTGCTGCCGAGCCAAGTACTTATACAAGAGGGAAGGAGAAGGTTGTTGAGCCGGTCGTGACAGAAATACCCACCAAGGACGTTGCTGATGGAGAACCCTCCGCTCGTGAGATGGACGAGATCTTGAAGATAATAAAAAGGAGTGACTTCAAGAATGTGGAATAGTTGAGGCAAACCCCTTCTAAGATTTCTATGTTGTCATTACTGCTTTGTTCTGATGCCCATGCTCGGACATTAATCAAGTTCTTGAAAAAGGCTCATGTCCCTCATGAGACCACAACGGACCAATTTGAGAATTGTGTGGCAAGCCTGACGGCTGATAATGGCTTGGGACTTTCATATGCTGACCTAACACCATTAAGAAAGAACCACAATAAAGCTCTACATGTTTCTCTCGAGTGCAAAGGGACCACCCTAGCACATGTTATAGTCGACACTGGTTCTTCTCTAAATGTATTACCCAAGGGGCGTTAGACCGTCTAGACTGTGAAGGTTTAGTCTTAAAGCCAAGTGATATCATTGTAAGGGCCTTCGATGGATCAAAGAGGACAGTTCATGGGGAAGCAGATCTTCCAATCAAGGTGGGCTCCTAAATCTTCAACTACACCTTCTACATTATGGATATCCGTCCTGCCTATTCTTGTTTGTTGGGTCACCCTGGGACCCATAAAGATGGGGAAGTAACCTCAACTCTTCATCAGAAACTCAAATCTCCGGTCAAGGGAAGAATTGTCACCGTCTGTGGAGAGGAAGAGTTTATGGTAAGTCACCTTAACTCTTTCAAATACGTAGAGATGGATGGAGAACTCATTGAGACCCCGTGTTAAGCCTTTGAAGTCGTGCCACCAATGATTGTTGCTACCAAATGTTCCTCTGATGAATCCAAAGCTGTTAAATTCGTGCCAAAGATGGTTTCAGTCAAAGATGCTCGTGCGAAAATTGAAGAAGGAAATTGTGATACTTGGGGGAAACTCCTTGATATCCCATTTAAAGCGGACAAGTTTGGTTTGGGCTTCACCGTCAAGGCTCAGAAGGAAGTGAGGCATGCTCGTGCAGGAAAGCCACCTCTCCGCATTGGAAGCCATGAAGTCAACATTATGGGTGATTCGGATGAAGAAGATGCATTTGAAGATTGGGTGTATCCAACTACAATGGAGATAAAGAATTGGCTTGCAAAGGACTTTGTGCCATTCTCCTTCATTGAGTAGTAATCTACTTGTTATTGCTTTTCTTTCAATTTAAGAACATTTTGTCTGTAATATTTAACAATGACTTTTAAGCCATGTGTCTGGCCCGGGGCACTTTGGTCCATTTGTCAGGGGTTTTATTTATGTTCATATAATCATGTGATCATTCAGTACATTAGAATCTTTTGCATACAAACATTTGTGTTCATTGTCTTTCTTTTCTTTCAAATACATTTTTCAAAATAGCCATGTATCTTACATGCACACACACACTTTTGCAGGTCCTCATCCACTCTGGATCTTATCGCTAATGACTCTACTATTGCCGACTATGACTTCGAATTTCCAATCGACCAAGCCAAAGACGAAGGCAGGGAAGATTGTGAAATACCGGGAGAACTAGCCAGACTTCTATTACAAGAAGAAAAAGCTATTCAGTCGCACGAAGATTCAGTTGAAGTCATAAATCTGGGTACTGAGTCAGATAAGAAGGAAATCAAGATCGGCGCTAACTTGGAAAGCAGTGTCAAGAGCAGGTTGGTTCAGATGTTGCATGATTATGTGGAAGTATTTGCTTGGTCTTATGAAGATATGCCAGGTCTGGATACCAACATCATAGTTCATCGTCTGCCGATAAAACAAGATTGTCCTCCTGTCAAACAAAAGGTTCGTCGCATGAGGCCTGATATGTCTGAAAAGATAAAAGCTGAAGTGATGAAACAATTTGATGCAGGGTTCCTAGCTGTGACATCCTATCCTAAATGGGTTACCAATGTGGTGCCAGTGCCGAAGAAAGATGGAAAGGTTCGCATGTGCGTAGACTATAGGGATTTGAATAGGCCAAGTCCCAAGGATGACTTCCCTCTATCACACATTGACGTCCCGATCGATAATA
Organism: Vicia faba; assembly: GCA_948472305.1. Lineage (NCBI taxonomy): Eukaryota > Viridiplantae > Streptophyta > Magnoliopsida > Fabales > Fabaceae > Vicia > Vicia faba. The sequence goes on from OX451737.1 coordinate 332,399,296, forward strand.
CTGCTCAGCATAAAGTCTTCTCATTCATGGATGGCTTCTCAGGCTAAAATCAGATAAGGATGGCCCCCGAAGACATGGAGAAGATTACTTTCGTCATGCAATGGGGCACCTTTTGCTACAAGGTCATGCCATTCGAATTGAAGAATGCAGGGGCAACATATCAAAGGGATATGGTAGCTTTGTTTCATGACATGATTCATCATGAAATAGAGGTATATATGGATGATATGATTGCCAGATCACAAACTAAAGAAGAACATCTCGATCACCTGTACAAACTATTCGAAAGGCTGAAAAAGTACAAGATGAGGTTAAACCCTAACAAGTGCACGTTTGGAGTACGATCTGGAAGGCTTCTAGGTTTTGTTATCAGCAATAAAGGCATTGAAGTTGATCCTGGCAAAGTAAAGGCCATCCAAGAAATGCCAGCCCCTCATTCTGAAAAAGAAGTCAGAGGATTCTTGGGTCATCTCAATTACATCGCCCGCTTCATATCTCACTTGACTGCTACTTCTGAACCAATCTTCAAACTCTTGAAGAAAGATCAGGTAGTCAGATGGAATGATGAATGCCAAACTGCCTTCGACAAAATCAAAGAATATCTCAAGAACCTCGTATTCTCATGCCTCAAGTTGAAGGAAAACCCTTGATCATGTACTTGATAGTACTAGAGAACTCTATGGAGTGTGTTTTAGGCCAACATGACGAGTCTGGCCGAAAAGAGCATGCTATTTATTACCTGAGCAAAAATTTTACCGACTGTGAAACCAGATATTCACTGCTCGAGAAAACTTGTTGCACTCTGGCATGGGCTTCTCGCCGACTAAGACAGTATATGTTGACTCATACCACTCTGTTGATTTCTAAAATGGACCCAATCAAGTACATCTTCGAGAAACCTTCCCTTTCCAGACGGATAGCCAGATGGAAAATAATTTTGACTGAGTACGACATTCAATAGACAACACAAAAGGCCATCAAAGGAAGTGTACTAGCTAATCATTTAGCCCATCAAGCTGTGGATAATTATCAGTCTATGAACTTTGACATCCCGGGTGAGAACATCATGCTGGTGACTGACTGTCCAAAACCTGGACCGTATGACGGACCTGAACAAGGATCCCGGTGGACTATGGTCTTTGATGGGGCTTCCAACGCCTTGGGTAACGGAATTGGTGCAGTAATCATCTCTCCTGAAGGTTTCCATACTCCTTTCACTGCCAGACTATGCTTCGATTGCACGAACAATATGGCTGAATACGAAGCGTGCATTTTGGGTCTCAAAGCTGTCATTGATTTAAGGATTAAGCATTTGAATGTGTTTGGGGATTCCGCTCTAGTGATTATCCAAGTAAAAGGAGATTGGGACACTAAACACCCTAATCTCATCCCTTACAGGAACTTGTGTTGTCCCTAATTCCCTACTTCGAAGAGATCACCTTTGAGCACTTCCCTATGGAAGAGAATCAGTTGGCTAACGCTTTGGAAACCATGTCTTCAATGTTCAAGGTCAGATGGGACAACGAAGCCCCCATGATTATGATTGAGAGATTCGACGAGCCTGCACATTGTTGTGAGCTTGACATTGACGTAGAAAAGCCATGGTACCATAAGGTGATGAGATACCTTGAAGCACAAGAGTATCCAGAGGGAGCATCCATCAACGACAAAAAGTTCTTACGAAGATTTTCAGCCAAATTCTTCTTATGTAACGGAATATTGTACAAGCGCAACCATGACTCTACTCTACTCCGATGTGTGGATAAGAAGGAGGCATGGGAAATCATGGAAAACATGCACGATGGTCTCTTTGGTACTCACTCAAGCGGATATATGATGGCTAAGAAGATCTTGAGGGCTGGCTACTATTGGTCAACAATGGAGACTGATTGCCATCAACACTCTAGAACTTGTCACAAATTCCAAATCTATGCTGACAAGGATTGGCATGAGATGTTACCCTTTGCTCTACATGGCTACCGCACTTCAGCTAAGACATCAACTGGGGCAACTCCCTTTTCCTTAGTCTATGGCATGGAAGCTTTTTTTCCAGTGGAAGTTCAGATTCCCTCTTTAAAGATTATGAATGAAGCGGGCTTAGGCGAAGACGTGTTGATTCAAAAGAGATTTGATCAGCTGAACTTGATCGATGAGAAGCGACTGGTTGTTGTTTGTCATGGTCAGACTTACCAAAAATGTATGATCAAGGCTTTCAACAAAAAGATAAAGCCTCGAGATATAAAGCTGGTGAATTGGTGATAAAACACATCATTCTACCGCAAGGTGAACCCAGAGGCAAATGGACTCCCACCTACGAAGGGCCATTTATTGTCAAGAGAGTTTTCTCTGGCGGTGCCATGATGCTGACTACCATGGATGGTGAAGACTTCTCACATCCTATAAACGCGGACATAGTTAAAAAATACTACGCATAAGAGACCCACTAGGTTGACGCACCTAGGAAAAATAAGGGCATCCCGGCAAACTAAAAGGTTTGGGCATAAGTTAGGGATATATGCAAAAGATTGTACACCCGGCAAGTTGAAAACCCGAAAGGGCGAATTGGGTAAAAATGGGTATCCTGGTGGGCTGAAAACCCGAAAGGGCGGTCCAGGCAAAAGTTAAGGATTGAAAGCATATGACTATGTCCCGTGGAATCACGACTGTCAAATTTATAACCAAGGTCCGAGTTCAAACGGTCCAAGATCAATCCGATCAACTTCTATCGACGACAAGGGGCATACGAAGACATTGGCGTAATATTAGAGTTGGAAGGCAATAAGATCATTTCACATGGCTATTTGTTTTTGTTTTCAATTTTGTTTTCCTTTTGACGATTTCCTCTTACTAGGATCTCAGTCTCTTTGTACAAAAACGCCTATTCATGGGCAAAATATAAATACAAATATACTTTGAAGTGCAAACTTTTTGTCTTTGTTTTAAATGTAAATTTGTCCAATGACTAAAATTGAATGAACATATGCATATGAACATAATTAACACTGCTTGGCATATATGACCTAAACAGTAACAAACATCTCTTTAATGTATATGGAATATCCCCACAGAGTTATTTCATTAACATCATCCTCAACAAAGTTACTTACAAAGTCCCTTTGCATAGGATAATCTCCAACAAGAGTCTCAATCTCTTGGTAGCTCTCTTCCCATCCGAGTACAAAATTCCCCAGCTTAGTCTATATTCCCCATCTGAGCCTGTTATCCTCAACTGAGTGTATTCTCCCCAAGCTGAGTCTATCCTCCCCGACTGAGTCTACATTCCCCCAGCTTAAGTTTACCTTTCAGACTATTGCAAATCTTAGGTCCACAACCCCTAATCCAAAGTAAATTCGTCAACAAAACTTTTACTATCTCCAAAAGATACTATGAAGCTTGGACCCGACCAGATCTTAGTACAACTTTCAGATACTATGAATCTTGGACCCGACCAGATAATAGTCAACTTCTTAAAAACTATGAAACCTGGACCCGACTAGATAATAGTTCAACTCTTCAAAGATATATAAGAACCTGGACTCAACCAGACAAGGGTTTAACCTTCTTTTCCCCAGTAGAGTTTGCCTATATCCCAACAAGTTACTGTGAAGCCTGGATTCGACCAGATGTCAGTTTTCATTTTCAAGTAAGTTATTGTGAAGCCTGGATCCGACCAGATAGTAATTACCCTCAGAAATTCATTGTGAAACCTGGAACCCGACCAAATAACAACTAAATTCTCAAGCAAGTTATTGTAAATCCTGGACCCGACCAGATATCAGTTCAAATTTGTCTGTTCAAGCAAGCTATTGTGAAGCCTGGATTCCGACCAGATAACAACTAGCTGCAATCCTCATCCAGACACCATGAAGCCTGGACCCGGCCACATAATAGTACAACTTTTCAAAAAAAATACTATGAAGCCTAGACTCGACCAGATAGTAGTTACTATTTCAAGTTACTGTGAAACCTGGACCCGACCAGATATCAGTTCAACTTCATCTTTCCTAGAAAGTTACTGCAAATCCTGGAATCCGACCAGATAACAGTTAACTTCCTTACCTCCAGCAAATTTTTATGAAGCCTGGATCCGACCAGATAACAGATGACATTCAAAAGACAATCCCCGGCAGAGGCATTCTTTTAATTTGAAGATGTGTGTGATACGGTGGGAGAACTGACTTGGGTTTTGCGTTTGTTTTCGCAAATGTTTCGATTTAGCAAGAGTCGCCACCGACTTTTTATTTTATCCTAAGGAAAGGTTAAAAAGCACAGGAAAAACCTTTGAGATGTTTTCTTGGGTTCGGGGAGTAGATTATAGAAAGGGAAGGTATTAGCACCCTTTCTATCCATGGTTATCCATGGGCTCTTAGTTACTTGCTTAGATCACTTGCCTTGCATTTTCAATTCTTTGAAATGGTGCTTTCAATTGTTTGAAATGGTGTTTTGTGTGTGCAGTTTTGAAAATGTTTTGAAAAAGATGCCTTGTCTAGGCAACCGTTGTAACAATTCTTTACTCGAATGTTTTACAAAGGTGTTTGTCTTTTTGAAAAGATGTTTCAAGGTTTTTTGAAAGTTGTTTTGAAAGTTGTGTTGTGGAATGTGTTTTGAAAAATGGCAAGTGTGTTTTGCAAGTTTGATCAAGTAACTAAGAGTTGTCTACCCCTAAATTTACTCAAAGATTTTTCCTATGTTTTAACCCTTTTAACAGTATTGATCCACCATTGTATTTGGTGGACAATCTTGTGTTAGGATGTTAACGGGACGGGCGCGGGTCATTGTTTAGACCATGAATGCAATAGTGCCAAGTGTCTTTGGCAATTTTTCCTTTAAGGGACTTGATCATTTTTTAGGCAACTTCGAAAGCGTCATCGAGGGACTATGATCATTTGATTTGTTTTTGTTTTGCCAAAGACACTCAACATGCAACATGGCCCATTTTTTGAAGGCAACAGGTGGAGGAACCCTAAGGGTGCAAGTGTGCATTGTCCATTTTCATGCTTTTTTGTCTTTGTATTAGTCAAACTATTTGTTATTTGATTTTTTGCATACAAACCCTAAGTCTATCATGGCATAATTTGAAAGCTTTTAAATGCGGAAATTTAAAGTCCTAAATTATTACAACATAATTATGGGGATGGGGGTACAAATGTTTGAATGGGGGGATATTTAGCAAGAAATTAAATCTAAAACTATTACATCCACATTGAATATACAAATATCGAATTGTACTATATTTTAAACAAATATAATAAATATGCAAAATGTATTATGCACAAAAAGGACTTTTTTATGTATGAGAAAATATTTTTCAATGCAAAATATAAACAAAAATAAAAAGTCAATTTTTGGATATTTTTGTGGTTTTAGGGCAAAACCCTAGTTTTCTAAATAAATAATATTTATTTATTAATATTATACAATATTATATATTAATTTATGCAAAAAAATAAAAAAAGGAAGTATATTGTAAAAAATGGTATTTTTAATGTCATATATTAATAAAATAAAAAAATGTATTATTTTCATATTTTATCCTAAATATTCTAATAAATGTACAAGTATTTATATTATATATATTTAAATATACTAAATATGTACAAAAATAAAAATATTAATTATTTACAAAAAAGTATATTTTTTAGAAAATGTTTTCAAAAGGTAAATAAAAATAATGGCTGAAAATATATTTTTGTGTTACTTTCAATGTTTTAAATAAAAAGGTATTTATATTTGTTTTACATGTATAAGTTCAAATAAAACAAATAAATTCCAAATAAAATGCAAAAATGGGTGGAAAAATATTTTTAATATTTTTTATATTTGAGCAAAAAATAATAAGTCAGAATCAAAAAGAAAAAAAATCAAAAATGAATAAAATATCACAAAATGGGCCAGGGGGTGTAAATGGAAAAAGAGGGTGCAAGCAGCAAGAACAACTCAGGCCCAACCCAAGTCCACCTTCTTCAATCTCCTGCCATTCTGTCTCAAAAATGCGCGCCCTCTATGCTTCATTCAAATTCCTGATTCTTTGACTTTTAACAAAAACTCATAACATAAACAATGTAGAGCATCAAGAGACGAATTCATACATATAAAAATCTTGGCTTAACTCTCAGAAATGAGGGAGAATTTCTTCATCCCCAATTTCTGACCTAAGTTTTTTTCAATGTTCATGGCCAAAATTCTCACAGCACGCATAATATAAATGAAAAGTAAATACATGGGTAGTTTCAGGGCTATGAGTAGAACATGTTTTGATACAGCTTGCCTGAAGTCCAAGGATGCTTCTCCTATGCTTAGCTTGCTTTGAATCTCTCTGAATCAAGCTATGGAAGTCCACCTGCAAAACTGAAAACTGAAAATGGCAAGTGATGTTAGGGATGTTACAGTTTGTGTTCAATGCTTAGGATAGCTTCAGTGGGTGATATGGAACATGTTTGAACTCTTTTTGGCCAAAGTGCACGAGTGGAATGGACTGTGGAAGTCAATCTGCAGCAGGGACTCTGTTTTGCAGAAAAACTGTGCTTTTGGATATGAGGATGGATTGAGGGTGAAGGAATAGTGCTTTAGGTCAGTTAGGGAGTGTGAAAGATGATAACAAAGTTTGCTTAGGTTGGTGTTTACATGTATGAGAGATTGTATCAGTTTTGCAAGTTTTCTTGTTTTTGAAGTAAGAAAATGCAAGTTGGGTTATAGGCATGTACAATGTCCTTGAGCATGCTGCATATCTTCTTCTTGATCAGAGGGGTTTGTGTACAAATGCTAGCTTCTAAGATCTGGCCCATGCCTCTTGGATTTTGAATTTGACATAAAGCACTACTTTGCAAAAATGGCAAAGTTGCTTTTTCTAATTATGGATTAATTCTTTGTGTAATGACTAAATGCACAAAATAAGACTTGAACACAAAGGTTAAGAATTTAATTATTAAGTGTGAAGAGGTTTAGAGGCATGCAAACCATCACAAACCCTGCTGACTTGAAAATGCCAATGTTATGAACATGTATTTGGCTATGAACAAAAGTGATTTTTGCCCAACTTTGCAAATTCGATTCTCCCTAACCACAAGGGTGTTTGAGAAGTTCTTGGACAATTTGGAAAGCTTGGAATGTGTACTACAATCCATCTTTGTAATGCAAATTGAAGATCCAAGTGGAACCATGTGAAAAGTGGTCATGAAGTTGGACAAAAATCCTGCCTAGAATAGGTCAAAATTTTTCTAAGTTAAGAATGTTTTGCACCCTTGTTCCAAAAATCATAACTTGAGCTACAAGCTTATTTTGAGGAAACTTTGTGAATTAAAGTTGTAGATTTTGCAATGGAATACAACTTTCATGTTTTGAGTTTTGTTTGAATCCAATTGTATCTTGATGAAAAAATGGGACAAAGTTAGGAAAAAATAAGGAAGTTTCATAACTTAGAAAAATTCTAAGTTATGAAATTTTCTCATTCTAAACCCTAATTTGCAATTTTGGGTTTCTTGATGAACAAGTTTCATAATTTGACATGTCTTGATGAAAAATGAATCTTGACACTTTATTTTGACCAAAAAGTCAAAGTTTGACTTTTCAGTATACAGTCAAATTTTAATCAGTTGACTGGAAAATTCATCTGTCAATCTTGTGCATTTGGGATCTTTTGAACTTGTTGAATGTGTCAAGAAAATGCCATTGAGTCCTTGAGTCCATATGTGAACTTGGTTTGCCATTGGTTAGGTCAAACAGTCAAAAATTGCCTTTGTACAGTCAAAACCCTAAAAATGACCATTTTGCCCTTTTGGTGATCTGATCAAATTTCTTGTGGAATTGTGATCCAAACTTGACCAAATGGTTTATATGAGTTCATTATGTTGGTGTGGGTCAAAAATTATGAAGTTTGACTGTCAATTGGCCACAGTTGACTTTTTCCCAATACAGCTGATTTCTAGGTCAACTGACCAATTGACTGGGCAAAGATTGGAATCAAGGCTTGAAACTTGGTATGGATAAACTTGTGAGTCCAACATGAAGCATGAAAGTCACTTTGGGCATTTTAGGTCAAAACATCTTTGTGCAAACTCAAACCCTAATTTGGGTAAACAGTGCAAGGAGGAGTCTTGAGCAGAGCAAACCCTAACTTGATCTTGAGCTCCAAGGGTCTTGTGGTGAGAAAATATTGATGAAATGAGAGGGCAAATTTTAGGGTACAACAGTTGCCCCTGTTCAATCTTCTTGCACCTGAAGAGTTAGATTGGCAAGTTTGCCTTTCGCGTCTCGAAGGTAAAAGGAAATTGGACATTAGAGTGCCCTTAAATTTGCACTCGTCGAAACAATGGATGCGGGAATGGGCTTAGAGATGCCATTTGGAGATGGGCTTAAAGATGCCATCTGGAGGGGTGACCGAATCTTGTCGGGGATGGGCTTAAAGATGCCATCTGGAAATGAGTATCAGAAAGGTATCCATGTTTTGGAACGTCTCTGAACTGGGGGGTCTTGAATAAGCAATGGATTGACATCCGTGTTTGGAGAATCCGTAAACTGTTTTCAAAAGTTGAGTCTGAACAAGCGATAGATTAACATCCGTGTTTGGAGAATCCGTAAACTGTTTTCAGAGGTTGAAGAATCTGAACAAGCGATAGGTTAACATCCGTGTCTGGAGAACCCGTGAACTGTTTTCAGAAGTCTTGAAGTTGAATAAGCAATAGATTAACATCCATGTTGGGAAGCGTCCATAAACTGTTTTCAAAGGTTGAAGAATCTGAACAAGCGATAGGTTAACATCCGTGTCTGGAGAACCCATGAACTGTTTTCAGAAGTCTTGAAGTTGAATAAGAAATAGATCAACATCCATGTTGGGAAGCGTCCGTAAACTGTTTTCAAAAGTTGAGTCTGAACAAGCGATAGGTTAACATCCGTGTCTGGAGAACCCGTGAACTGTTTTCAGAAGTCTTGAAGTTGAATAAGCAATAGATCAGCATCCATGTTGGGAAGCGTCCGTAAACTGTTTTCAAAAGTTGAGTCTGAACAAGCGATAGGTTAACATCCGTGTCTGGAGAACCCGTGAACTGTTTTCGGAAGTCTTGAAGTTGAATAAGAAATAGATCAGCATCCATTTTGGGAAGCGTCCGTAAACTGTTTTCAAAAGTTGAGTCTGAACAAGCGATAGGTTAACATCCGTGTCTGGAGAACCCGTGAACTGTTTTCAGAATTCTTGAAGTTGAAGAAGGAACTGGTGTAGGGTTTCCTGATGATGAGTCCGTGTAGAACTGCATCTGAATAATTGTTAATGATAGCATTTTATTCTTATCCTGAAAGGGACAAAAGGTTAGCTAAACACAAGGTTATGTTGCATGAAATGTATGATGCAATATATGTTATATCAATGTTTATGATATGAATGTAATGAATGCGCATGTAAGCTGATGAGATGTCTTGCTGAGGATAGAGGAATCCTGGATAGTCGGAGATAAGAGAATCTGGACTGCTGCCAGGGAAAGTGAGTCCTTGACTGCTGCGGGGAATTGCAAGAATGTTTTGATTGCTGAGGATGAGACATCCTTGTTGGCTACTGACTGCTTGGGGAACAAGATTTTCAATTGTTGAGGGATCTTAGGACCTACCGCTGGGGATTGGAACTCCTTGGTGACTTGTAGGGCAAGAGAATTCTGATGATCTCTACTGGGGAATTCAGACCCTGGTAGACTTATGCTGGAGAAGTAAGACTGAGAATCTTTAGCCTGGTGGGAAGTATCTCTGTGGGGAGAAGGTTCACCAGTCTGGTTCCGCTGGGGATTGATAGTTTAAATTTTTAGTTCCGCTGGGGATAGGATTTCCATATTTTTAAGGCTCCACTAGGGATACTAAAACTTAACTCTGAGGGGAATTGAGTTTTGGAAGGCTCTCTGGCTGGGGAAATCAGTTTTGAGAAAGCTTTTGTTCTGCTGAGGATCCTGAAGTTTAACTCTGTTTGGAGAATTAAGTTCTGGATTTTAACCTTGTTGAGGAATTTGGAGTTTAGTTTAGTTGGGGATTCCTTCTGAAAGGGCATCAAGATACCTATTTGTACCTTCAACCTATCAGTAATCATCTTTTCTTGGTTTGTAAGGAAACTGATTATGTTCAAATGCATATGCCTATTTAACAAAACATTGGACGTTTCTCAAATACAACATAAGTGTAGCAAAAAGAGGACAAAGCAAATTTCTGCATTTGGAAAAGTATTTGTATTAACTTTTTATGAGTATCTTTGTACATGGGAGACAGACATCCTAGTAAGAGGATGTTGTCGTAAAAATTGAAAAAATTTATACAAAAGAAAGATGGCTATGTGTAACAATTCTATGGGATTCCATTCTGCTATAGCCTTCACAACTCTGAATATCTGTCCATTCAATGCTTCGTCTGCCGATGACTGGATTGATCAGAAGCTTGGAGCTGGTTGATGAAGAGATTGTCCTTAAAGTAATCCGACGAGACATAGTCATACGCTTTAATTCCCTAATTTTTGCCTGAATCGCCCTTTCGGGTTTTCGATCCACCGGGAAACCCTTTTTTTCCCAAGCCGCCCTTTCGGGTTTTCAACTTGCCGGGTGTACAGATTTTTTTGTTTTATCCCTAATTTTTGCCTGAACCGCCCTTTCGGGTTTTCGGTTCACCGGGATGCCCATTTTTACCCAAGCCGCCCTTTCGGGTTTTCGAATTGTTGGTTTATTTTATGCGTAGTATCTTTTGACTATGTCGGCATTCGCAGGGTGAGGCAAATCGTCATCGTCCATGGTGGTCAGAATCATTGCACCACCAGAAAATATGCTCTTGATCACAAACGGTCCTTCGTAAGTAGGAGTCCATTTGCCCCTAGGATCACTTTGCGGCAAGATAATCCGCTTGATTACGAGATCTCCGACTTGATATACTTGACGTCTGAATTTCTTGTTGAAAGACTTGATCATCCGTTTTTGATACGTCTGACCATGGCAAACAGTAGTGAGTCGTTTCTCGTCGATCAAATTGAGTTGATCAAGTCGGGTCTGAATCCAATCATCTTCATTCAAACCTGCGTCCTTCATAATCCTTAAGGAAGGAATCTGAACTTCCATGGGTAAGACAGCTTCCATGCCATATACCAAAGAAAATGGGGTTCCCCCTGTTGAAGTACGTGCCGTGGTACGGTATCCATGCAGAGCAAACGGTAACATCTCATGCCAGTCTTTGTAGGTGACTGTCATTTTCTGAATGATCTTCTTAATGTTTTTGTTCGCAGCTTCAACAGCACCGTTCATCTTCGGCCGATAGGGAGATGAATTGTGATGATAAATCTTGAAGTGTTCGCATAGAGCGGTGATCATAGTATTATTCAAATTTGTACCGTTATCTGTGATGATCCTGTCGGGGACACCATACCGGCATATGAGATTCTGCTTGATGAAGCGGGCAACCACATTTTTAGTAACAGAGGCGAAGGAAGTTGCTTCGACCCATTTGGTAAAATAGTCAATAGCGACCAGGATGAAGCGATGTCCATTGGACGCTGTGGGCTTGATTTCTCCAATCATGTCAATGCCCCACATTGCGAATGGCCAAGGAGCTGTCAGAACGTTGAGAGGAACAGGAGGAATATGAATCTTGTCAGTGTAGACCTGACACTTGTGGCAAGTACGGGAATGTTGATGGCAATCAGCTTCCATAGTAGACCAGTAATAGCCTGCCCTTAGAATCTTCTTAGCCATCGTATGCCCGCTCAAGTGGGTGCCAAACGTACCGCTGTGTATCTCAGTCATGATTAACTCTACTTCAGCTTTGTCTACACAACAAAGTAAAACACAATCATGGCTGCGTTTATAGAGGATGCCGTTGCTCAGGAAGAACTTGGCAACAAATTTCCTTAGGAACTTTTTGTCATTTACAGAAGCTCCTTCGGGATATTCTCTAGTCTGGAGATACCTTTTGATTTCGTGAAACCAGGGTTGTTCCACTACTTCTTCGGTATTAATCTCATGACAATGCACAGGTTCATCCATTCGCTCGATGGTGATTTGGGGAGCCTCGTTATCCCAGTTGAGTTTAAACATGGAAGACATTGTAGCCAGAGCATCTGCTAGCTGATTCTCTTCTCGCGGGAAATGCTCGAAGGTGATTTGCTCGAAATGAGGCAACAATGTCAGGACATGTTCTTTGTATGGGATAAGATTAGGATGCTTGGTATCCCACTCTCCTTTGATTTGACTGATAACCAAAGCCGAGTCCCCAAATACGATCAAAGATTTGATCCCCAGGTCTATAGCAGCCTTGAGACCAAAAATGCAGGCTTCATATTCAGCCATGTTGTTGGTACAGCTGAAGCAAAGTCGGGCCGTGAAGGGTGTATGGTAACCTTCCGGGGAAATGAGTACCGCACCGATACCGTTTCCAAGTGCATTTGAAGCACCATCAAAGTACAGGGTCAATCGGGATCCTTTTTCAGGTCCGTCATACGGTTTGTTACCTTCAATGTTGTCCAAATTCATGATGTCCTCGTCCGGGAAGTCGAATCTCATGGGTTGATAATCTTCGATAGCTTGATGAGCTAGATGGTCAGCTAGTACAGTCCCTTTTATATCTTTTTGGGTAGTATACTGGATGTCATACTCGGTCAGGATCATCTGCCATCTAGCGATTCTTCCAGATAAAGCAGGCTTTTCGAAGATATACTTGATAGGATCCATTTTGGAAATCAACAGAGTGGTATGAGTCAACATATACTGCCTTAGTCGGCGAGCAGCCCATACCAAAGCGCAGCAAGTTTTCTCGAGCAGTGAGTAGCGAGTCTCACAGTCGGTAAACTTTTTGCTAAGGTAATAAATGGCATGTTCTTTTCGACCAGACTCGTCATGCTGGCCCAATACACACCCCATTGAGTTATCCAAGACGGTCAGATACATGATCAGCGGCCTTCCTTCGACGGGTGGCATCAGAATAGGAGGTTCTAGCAAATACTCCTTGATCTTATCAAAAGCAGCTTGGCAATCGTCGTTCCATTCGACTACCTGATCTTTCTTCAATAGTTTGAAAATTGGCTCACAGGTAGACGTCAGATGAGAGATGAATCTGGCAATATAGTTCAAGCGCCCCAAGAACCCTCTAACCTCCTTTTCAGTATGGGGGGCGGGCATCTCTTGCATAGCTTTTACTTTTGCTGGATCGACCTCAATGCCTTTGTTGCTGACAATAAATCCTAGAAGTTTACCAGACCTAACTCCAAAGGTGCACTTACTTGGATTCAGCCTGAGTTTGTACTCCTTCAACCTGGCAAACAGCTTTTGCAGATGTTCAAGGTGTTCCTCCTCTGTTTGTGATCGAGCTATCATGCCGTCTACGTAAACCTCGATCTCATGATGTATCATATCATGAAACAAAGCTACCATGGCGCGTTGATAAGTTGCCCCTGCGTTCTTCAGTCCGAACGGCATCACCTTGTAGCAGAAGGTTCCCCATTGTGTAACAAAGGTTATTTTCTCCATGTCCTCGGGGGCCATTTTAATCTGGTTGTAGCCCGAGAATCCATCCATGAAGGAAAACACTTTGTGCTGAGTTGTGTTGTCAATCAAAATGTCGATATGTGGTAGCGGAAAATCATCTTTGGGGCTGGCCCTGTTCAAATCCCGGTAGTCCACACACATTCTGACCTTGCCATCTTTTTTAGGTACTGGCACAATGTTAGCAACCCATTGTGGATAGGATGTAACAGCCAGAAAGCCAGCGTTGAACTGCTTCATTACTTCTGCTTTAATCTTCTCAAACATGTCGGGCCTCATTCGGCGGACTTTTTGCTTGATCGGTGGACAATCCTCTCTTGTAGGGAGACGGTGAACCACGATATCTGTGTCTAAACCCGACATGTCTTCATAAGACCAGGCGAAGATTTCAACGTACTCATTCAACAGCTGTATCAAGCGCTCTTTGACACTTTATTCCAGATTGGCACCCACTTGTACTTCTTTCCTGTCTTCCTCTGTTCCTAAGTTGACTGTTTCCAACAACTCTTCATGAGGCAAGATGGCCCTCTCTTCTTGTTGTAGAAGTCTAGCTAGCTCTCCTGGCACTTCACAATCTTCGTCGTCTTCGCACTCAGCCTGATTGACCAAATCTTCAGAGTTATTGAAGGACATAGCAGAATAGTCACCCATAGAATCCAGAGTGGATGGGTACCTGCATTTGTGAGCGTGGGTGTGTGTAAGGGATAGCCATCCTTAAACAAACAAAAATGCAAAAGGAAAGAAAATGAACACAGCAGTATATAAATGAAAAACGTCCAATGATTCATTAAACATGGCATATGAATATGAAGAGAATCAAAACCCTTACAAATGGACCTACATGCCCCGGGCAAGGCATGAGGTGAAAAAGTAATGTGCAAATTGTTTAAAAGTAAATATTACAAACCAACAGGAAAGGTTCGAAAGATAAGTTACGGATTAATGAAAGTAATGGGGACGAAGTCTTTCGCCTCCCAGTTGCGTAGTCCCCCTTCGATGGTTGGGAAGATCCAATCTTCAATGTTATCCTCTTCGTCTTCGTATTCCAAAGCATTGATCCCATGAGGAGAAATCTTGATAGGTGTTCTTTCGATTTTTGAGCGACGCATAGCTTTTTGCCCCGCGGCGGTAAATCCCAACCCAAACTTGTCTGTTTTGTGAGGAATGTCAGGCAATTGACCCCATGTTGAGCTCTTCCCCTCCTTCATTGCAGCCTTCGCGTCTTTCAGAGATGCCATCCTGGCCACCTGCTTGGGTACCTCATCTACCGCCTTTGCTACTGCAACCTCGGGAGCAATTTCCTCGAAGTGTTGGAACGGTGTTTCAATGAATTCGCCCTCCACTTCCACATACCGAAAGGAGTTCAGGTGACTGATCATATATTCCTCTTCACCGTGTACAGTTATGATTTTTCCTTTGACAGGGTATTTCAACATTTGATGTAGAGAGGAGGTGACTGCGCCAGCATTATGTATCCATGGTCTCCCTAGCAAGCAAGAGTATCACGGACGGATGTCCATCACATAGAAAGTTGAGTGGAATACTTCAGTGCCCACCTTGATGGGAATGTCGACCTCCCCATGTACCATCCTTTTAGACCCGTCAAAGGCCCTGACAATGATATTACTTGGTTTCAGCTCCAAACCTTCACAATCCAATCGATCCAGAGCTTTCTTAGGCAGCACGTTCAGAGAAGAACCAGTGTCGACCAAAACATGGGCAAGAGTAGTTCCTCGGCATTCGACTGACACATGCAATGCGTCATTGTGCTTTCTTCCTTTCGGAGTCAGGTCAGCATCATAGAAACCCAGGCCGTTGTCTGCGGTAAGGCTGGCTACACAATCCTGGAATTGATCGGCTGAGGTTTCCTGGGGAACATGGGTTGTCTTCAAAAACCTTATCAAGGCCTTGTGTGCGGGGTATACCGACACGGTCTAAGCAATAGCTATATTAGTGCAACATATTTGTGGGTACCGGTAACCCTTGAGTTCAATCAAGGAGAGTACGGGGCCGCTGAGCGATGTCACTAAGCACTAATGACCTAGAACCTTACTTGACCATCTTGGCCTTTTATTAGGGGTAGTGAGATGACCGGCTTTGGTGCAGTCTGAAGTTGGTAGATACTCGATACTACACTCATTGAGGGTTGTTTTCTTGGAATATTTTGGTCGCCAGTTAAGTGGCTAAACCAAAACAATGAACAATGAAAACGATCCAGTGATATTGAGCTCCTTAGAACCCGGTTACTATTTATAGGACAGGTTTTTAAGCCAACTACACTCAAGAGGGTACTTACCTATGAAACCCCATGCAAGCCTGAAACTAGGGTTTGGTGTGATTTGCTTGTACACATGTTTTATGCATACATCATAAACATCATGAAGCATCATATGCATTTACTAACCATTTCAAGGGTTTGGACCTTCATCATTGTTTTTGTTTTGTAGGTCATGGAAATACCTCGCCGAAACACCATTCAAGTCAACCTTGTGAGAATCTCTCCTCAACTCAAGGAGATCACTTCAAGAATTCCGGAAAATTCATCCTTCAGTGAAAGACATGGTAGACTGCTCAACCTGGTCAACACCAACATTGAAGAAGACATGATGAAAGTGCTATTTCAATTCTTTGACCCCCTTCACCATTGCTTCACTTTCCCGGATTATCAGTTGGTGCCCACTTTGGAGGAGTTTTCTCAACTCCTAAGAATCCCTATCCTTAATCAACTACCCTTCAACGGTACGGAGAAGGAACCAAAGCCTGAAGATGTTGCTCGAGCATTACATCTACAACCGTCTGAAATCAAGGGGCATTGGGAAACCAGAAGCGGTGTCAAAGGATTCTTAGCAAAATTCTTGTTTGAGAAGGCGCAAGAATGTTGGAACTCATTGGACCTACAAGCATTTGAAGAAATTGTGGAACTCCTTATCTATGGGTTGGTCCTGTTCCCAAATCCTGACCAATTGGTAGATGTCAACGCTGTCAAAATCTTCTTGTCCAGAAATCCAATACCAACATTGCTTGGAGACATCCTTCACTCATTTTACACACGAACAATGAGAAAGAGGGGTGTTCTCATGTGCTGCACTCCTATCCTCGCAAGGTGGTTTATTTCGCACCTTCCACAGTCTGTCTTGAAGAATGATCAAGGTATAAGGTGGTCCCAGCGATTGATGACTCTCACTCATTCTGATATACACTGGTGTTCTCGGTCCAGAGAAAATATCATCATCGTCGATCGTTGCGGAGAATTTCCTAATGTCCCCTTACTTGGAATTAGGGGAGGTATCACCTACAACCCTTGCCTAGCCTTGAGGCAATTTGGGTACGCACGGAGGGATGGCCCTCATGACATGCTGATTCCTAGCCTAGTTTTTGACTTCGACGACGATGCGCAAGGACTTCGCCAAAGGTTCATCAGAGCTTGGGGAAAACTCAACAAGATTGATAGCAAGACTCTGGGACACAAGAACTCCATCCCTCTTGAGCCCTACCTCAAGTGGGTGCGAGCCCGAGCCCAAAGTCTGATGATGCCTTATCCCCATGTACTCCCAGTGATTAAGAAGCCCGTCAATGAAGGAGAGGTCCCCTACACCATCCTACATCCAGACATACCTACATCGTGGGAGGAAATGCAGAGGAGTTGGATTCAGCTCAAGGAGGAACGGAACACTTTTGAAGCTAGCTACTACGCCAGTGAAAAGAAGGTTCTGGAGCTTACCCGCCAACTCCACGAGCAAGAGGCCCTCAATGCCTACATCGCACCAAAGAGGATGCGCAATGTCTTTCTGCCTTGAGAAGTTTATGTTGTATCTCCAAGAACCACCTATCCTTATGCCACCGGTTGAAGGGAGACCTCTGATACTATATCTGACAGTGCTTGACAACTCAATGGGGTGTGTGCTGGGGCAGCATGACGAGTCTGGCCGAAAAGAGCATGCCATTTATTACCTTAGCAAAAAGTTTACCGACTGTGAGACCCGATACTCACTGCTTGAGAAAACTTGCTGCGCTTTGGTATGGGCTGCTCGCCGGCTGAGACAGTATATGTTGACTCACACTACCTTGTTGATCTCAAAGATGGATCCTATAAAATACATATTCGAAAAGCCTGCTCTGTCTGGGAGAATAGCAAGATGGCAAATGATCTTGACGGAATACGACATTCAGTACACGACCCAGAAAGCCATCAAGGGAAGTGTATTGGCAGACCACTTGGCACATCAGGCCGTAGATGACTATCAATCAATGAACTTCGAGTTTCCGGATGAAAGCATCATGATAGTAACAGATTGTGAAGTACCTGGACCGGATGAAGGACCTGAGGAAGGATCCCGATGGTCTATGCACTTTGACGGAGCCTCCAATGCTTTGGGAAACGGTATCGGCGCCATCATCATATCCCCTCAAGGCACTCATACTCCACTCACTGCCCGACTATGTTTCAACTGTACCAACAACATGGCGGAGTATGAGGCGTGTGTTGTACCCCAAAATTTGCCCTCGCTTTTTGCTACAAACAATCTCAGCTTCAGACATTTCCTGACTTTTCAAACTGGCGCAAGAATCGGACAAATGGACTTTTCTTGACATTCAAGCAAAATTATGTTTTTTTACTGATGTTCAGAGCTCTGATTTGTCTCATACAATTGGCTTAGGGTTGGGATGATTTTTGGTTCAATTTTGATCAGGCGAGCGTTATCTAACATTTAATCAGAAATTAAGGTGTTATGGGTATATTCTCAGAAGAATTTAAGTTCTACCGCACTTTGCAGTTTATCCCGATTCGTATTAAAATTCGCGTTATCTCGATTTAATCAGTAAATGAGGCAGTCGGTTTGAATTCACCAGTCAAAAGGGATATGTGCAATGTGGAGTTACAGTGCTTGGTAAAAGAATCAGTGAAGAAAAAAAAAAGGGGAATTGCATCTGATTAAGTTTTTATAATGGATATGGCGAATTCATTTATTTTGATCATTGAAGGTTTAGTTGATTATTTATGATTCTAAGAATTAAAATATTTGAAGTTAAACCTTCATTTTATTTTATTTCAAGGGACTATAAATAACAATTGAACAATTGAAGAAGAGAATTGAAAGAGAATTAAATATCAAGTGAATTTTTATTTCACATTTAATAATTGTTACAATTGTTATTATTTGAATATTTATTACAAAGTATTTAAATGATAATAATGTACAAGAATTAAACTAAAAAATAAAAATTCTATCCTATTTCTAAATTCTTCATTCTCCACTTCATGCCGATGCTCCATATCTTTTATCTGCAAAAAGAAAGAGGAAGTCAGAAGACAATTAATTAAAAGAGACAGTTAATTTGCTCATCATTAGGGGCCACTGACTGGGATCAGTTGCCCTCTCTGCAAATCACGGGATTTCTCCCGGTTCACAGAGAGGGAATATTTTTTGGTTCATGAAATGCAAATGCATAATTCTTAAAAAATTCAAGGCTGCATAAGAATCTCAATGTCCAATTCAAATTAAACTGAAAAAATCCATTTCCAACTTTCTATCCAAAGCAAAAAGGAAGTTGCTGTCAAAATGCCTAAAGATTACCCAAAAGCACATTTGCTGCAAAGTCAAAATGCCAAAATATCAAAGAAGTGCAAAGCTGTCAAAAGCAGAATAAGGATGCAGAGAAATATATGCAAGCAATTTAATCCTTTTCATCATTTCCCAGCATGAGAGAGGGCCCCTTCAGAACCATAGGACAATACAAATCATATAATAATTCTGAGTTGTACTATGAGTGAGAAAAAGAGAGATAAAAGAGCATAGGCAGAGTTCAGGTTAGGCATAGGCAGTAGGACAGCAGAAAAGATATACAAAAAAGAAGACACAATTCAGCATGGTTCAAAACTACACAGCATGGACAGTTACTAGAAATGGAAAAGATGCCAAAAAATTTTGTCAAACTACCCAGCAAGCATGGATCAGAAGAAAACCAAAATTTGAAATATGGTTAGGCGCCAAAGACCAATGGCAAAAGGACGAAATAATGCAAGAAAAGAGACTGATTGAGCCAAGCACCAATATCACCCATATAACTCAAAACTGAACCAAGAGAGGCTAAGAAGCTCATACCTGCCTAACAAAATACAAGTTATCAAAACATAATCAAACCTCCTGTCAACAGAGAACCAGCAAACTTAGTTGTCTCAAGCCAATACACAGTCCAACCTCACAAGAACCCATCAAACTGAAGCAAGCTAACACGCCCAACAAAGAGCCTACAACCCTGTCATAACAAAAACCTCACCATAACCTGCATCACTCTCACAAACCCAAACCATCACACCCAAAAACCATCCAAGAAACCAGAAAACACAACACAGTTCAGGCAGGACAGGAGTAAAAACAACATAACGTACTGAGCCAACCAAGCACACACCTGCTAATGCCTTAACCTGCCTGTCATCAAACTAAAGCCATCAAACACAACAAAACTCAGAACCTGCACCAGATACTGAACGACCAGCCCCCTGTCTCAAAACACCAACTAGAAACCAACTCACTAGCGTAAAAGTTCAAGGCAATACAGGTGAGGCAACCTAGGCCCTCAGTATGAACATCATCGGGCAATAAAAAGTACCAGAAGGCATCTAACTCAACGGTCATTCAAGGGGCAAAATCATAAGCAACAAGAGAAGAAGAGAGAAAGCGTCAAGGGCAACATAGGCAGCAACATAAGCAATATCAACATAGGCAGCAACTCAAGTCACTCAGGCAACAATATAAAAGCATCACAGTAGGAAAGAAGAAGATGAAGAAGTGAATACATTAGGGTTTCTCAGGGTACATCATCATCAAAGCCCTAAATATAGCAAAAGAACAAAAGTACCAGGAAAGCAAGCTCAAAGACTCATCACAGTACGACATCCCTCACTGTTCCGGCCTCCGAAGCATCACGCTCTCCGCCTCTCCTCCATCTCCCAAACGAAGGTAGCCATTCTTCTCCCTCTTTCTCCACCACCTCACAATAGCACAGATTCAAGAGTCAAAAATTCGAATCGAAAACATGCAATTTGTAAAAAGACAAGAGATAAGAACATAAAACGTTGTAATCGAACCTTGCATCAAGAGAGCGTTGAGACCGTGCCTTGGAGGGAAGAAAGGGTTGAACGATGATGCTGGTGGCCGGAGATAAGCACTCAGGGAAGCGAGATAATCGAAGAAGACGAACCCAACACGGCGCCGCTGCTAACCCTAACCTTTGTTCATTACCAAACTGAAATATTTGCCTAACCCTAAATTCGTTTGCCTGAACCGTGGGCTTAACCTGTTCCCAATTATTCTAAGCCCAAATTAACACTTCATCATGTTTTTTAAACACTAACCCTTTTCTTTCTTTTTCCTAAACAATACCTCTAATCATTTATCTAACACTAACCTTTTATTTTATTTTATAAACATATTTACTTCTCTTGTTTTATCAAATACTAACCTCTTGTTTTATTTTATTGTATAAACATATTTACTTCTTTGTTTTTCTTTTGTAAAATACTAATCATTTTTTTATTTTATTTTATAAACAAATGTTTACCTTTTTTATTATTTCTATTCTTTGTAAAATACTCACTTAACTAAAAAATACATTTTTTTATATATATCATAAGGCTAAAACATTTTTTGATAAGATATTTTGTACATACATATTATATTAAAAATTAATTTGGTACATATCATATAAATTAAATTAAAAAAAAACATTTTTCTTTAGATTAATACATATTTGTATATAAAATAACAAAATACATTTTTATACATAATTAAATTGAAACTTTTTAATTAATATACACATTTGTACATACCAATTCAAATACATTTATTTTCTAAATATCGAAATTCACAAACATTTGACTAAAATACTTTTCAATTAAAACTTAACATTTTAATGAAAACACTTCATTTTTCTTTTGTACATAATTAACATGTAAATCAAAAATACAAGATTAAAACATATATCTAGGTCAAAACCCTAATACGCTTCAATTCCATTTCGCACTTGTACATAATTACACAATTCATATACATATACATCTCACATTTACACTTACACAATATATTGCCCTATACACATTGTATCTTATATTTGTACATTCGATATTTACATTTTGATTGTGACATTCGATTTGGTTGTAAATACTATAAGTCTCATCCCCTTGTACATTCATACCCCCACTCCCTGATACTATTTTGTAATAGCGTAGATTTACATTCCGCAATTTACAGCTTTCCAATTATACCATGGTTAGACCTAGGGTTTGTATGTGCATAAAATCAAACGCTAGATAACCTAATACAAGACAAATACATGTAATCAATACACAATCACACTTGCACCCTCTAGGGTAATCCCACATGTTGCCTTCCAAAATGGGTCATGCTTGCACGTCGAGTATCTTTGGCAAAATAAAAGCAAATGATCACAAGTCCCTCAAAGTGTTGCCTAAATGGAATGATCATAGTCCCTTCGAAGTAATTGCCAAAGACACTTGGCACCATTGCATTCATGGTCCATACGATGACCCACGCCCGTCCCGAATAAACTTCCTAAATACAAGATTGCCTACCAATTTCAATGGTAGAACAAAATTGTCAAAGGGGTTAAAACACGACGAAAATCTTTGAGAAAGCTTTAGGGTAGATAAACTCTTAAGTACTTGTCAATTTGCAAAGAAAACACTTGCCTAACTTCAAAACCCACTTCACAAACACTTTCAAAAATCAAACTTTTCAAACCCTTGAAACGTCTTTTTTAAAAGATAAAACACCTTTTGTAAAACATTCGAGTAAAGAATTGTTACAAGGTTAGCCTAGCATAAGGCATCTTTTCAAAGCATTTTCAAAACAACACACAAAGCACCATTTCACACAATTGAAAACCAAGGCAAGATTGATCTAAGCAAGTACCTAAGAGCCCATGGATAACCATGGATGAAAAGGGTGCTAATACCTTCCCTTTTCATAATCTACCCCCCGAACCCACGAAATATCTCCAAAGGTTTTTGCTGTGCTTTTTTAACCTTTCCTTTAGGATAAAATAAAAAGTCGGTGGCGACTCTTGCTCAACCGCACAAGTGCGAATACGAACGCAAAACACTAGTCAGTTCTCCCACCGTATCACACCTTGGCATGAGCCTCCAAACAAAGCAGCAAAGCTAACATGGAGATCTTCGAGGGAGTTTGCCCTAGTTGCTCTACAACGTCATAATCACTTTTCTTTATTATTTTCAGAATCTCCTCCATTTCTTTCTTAGAGGTTTCGGGGATGACCAACGGCTGAGCCCTCGTCCTGACGAGCTCATCTTGGATTCCTTTCCCCTTATCAGCAGAAGTAGGAGGGACAACTACAGGAGTAACAGCTTCTTCAATCAACGAAATTCTTGCAGAAGGTTTTATCGGTACAGGAGTAACCTTGGCAGCAGCTAAGGGTCCAAAGATTGCCTTTGGAGGGGCAATCTCTGGAGAAAATATTCTTCCACTTTGGGTAATCTTGCTCATACCGGAAATGTTTCCAATGTCGGCATCTTCTTCGTCAGAGCTTTCTTCAGTTATCTCAACTTATTTAACACCATGGTAGTAGATTTCTCCACCATAATTCCATGGTATTGATTTGTCAGATTTGTAGGGGACAAGCCCAGGCATGGTTATTTTCAGAGGAACAAACTTCGTAGTGGATGTAATCTTAACAGGCTTTTTAGGGACCTTGGAAAGATTGGTGGAAATGGTGATTATTTAAACATCTTCGGTAGGGGTTGGAGTAGCAGGAACCTTTTCGAAAAGAATTTGTTGGTTGTCCATTAGGCCTTGGATGCCTATCTTCAGCAATGGACAGTCGATTGGTAGGGAGGAACAACAGTAGCAGTCTTCTTTACATCCTGGGAAAATCCCAGCTTTCAACAGATTCAACTTGATTGTCAATAATGGAGTTACCAGATCATCAACAGCAGAAACATACAGATCTTCTTCAATAGCATGGACATTGCGACCATGCTTCGGCATTGGAGCAGATATTACGTTTGGCTTCTCTGGAGCATCGAACTCGACCTCTTTTGCATCTATCAAGTCTTGAATTTTATGCTTAAGCGCCCATCAATCATTGGTGTCATACCTGATGCTGTCAGAATGATAGGCACATTTAGCATTGGGATGATAATGTGGGGAAGATGTGTTCACATTTTTTGGTGCCTCTTTGATAGTGGTGAGATTTAGCTTCAACAAATGGGAAAGAACTTGTGCGGGCGTCATATTGATGCGGGTGAACTGCCGTTGTGGCCGTTCCACCCGTTGCTGGTTAGGTCTGGACTGATTGTTACGAGGCTGATCATTTGATGAATTTTGGATCATCACGGCCCCCACAGTCGGTCGGTGTTCAGTTCTTCCCGATCTTTTCTGAGAGTATATAACAGCTGCTTCCTTCTTAGCCGGAAATGATTTCTTAACAGTTGTAGATGCAGAGGCATCCATTTGAATCTTCCCATTCTTAATACCGGCTTCTACCCGTTCGCCAGTCATAATCAATTCAGTAAACTCTGCGGAAGAGCTCCCGATCAAATGGTTGAAGAACGGGCCAGATAGGGTCCCTAAGAACATATCAACTAGCTCCCTATCTGAAAGAGGTGGCTGTACTCTTCCGGCCAAGTCGCGCCATTTCTGGGCGTATTCTTTGAATCCTTCATTTGAGGCCATCCCATACTCTGTAGCTGAGTACGAGTTGGCGCCAAGTCAGCATTATATTGATATTGGCGATAAAAGGCAGCTGCCAAGTCTTCCCAGTTATGCACTTCTGACCTCTCAAGCTGGTAAAACCAGTCTAGCTGTGTACCGGACAAACTGTCCTGAAAGAAGTGTACCCAAAGATTTATGTAGGATGTATGAGGTTGAATTCTTCTGACATATGACCTTAGGTGCATCTTTGGACAAGACAGCCCGTCATATTTCGCAAAAACTGGCACTTTAAACTTTGGAGGGATCACGATTCCAGCAATCAATCCCAATTCTTCAAAATCTAACCCAGGAACCCTTTGCAGCTCCATAGCTGCCAGTCTATCCTCCAGGTTTTTGTATTTGTCGTCCGCTGGCGGGTATTGTTGCTTTGAGTAGTCTTCATCTTCCTCAACCTCTTCCTCTTCAGCTTCGGACTCAGAAGGTAGTACAGCTCCTTTTCCCTTACTGGTTCCCTCATCAGATGCGGAGGGGAACTCAAGAACTCTCCTAGCTTCATTCTCAAATCTTCTTCCCAATGTAGCTACCCCAACTCTTTTCTTCTTCTTTTTCACTTTTTATTGCTCTTTGTTCCCCAACAGTGCTTTTAGATCCTCCTGACCCTTTGCCAAGGTCATTAGGAGTTGTCGAAACTATGAGTTTTGTGACTGCAGATCTTTGACCGTCTGTTCGAGATCCATCTTACTGAAATAAACAGCATAGAGATAAGGGAATCTGGTGTGAAGACCTGTTTATGCATATGATGAATGATATGTTTATTCATGCAATGCATTCAAGGATTTAGAAATTCAAAGTTTGTCGCAAACAAAAAGAACACACGTCATATTAATAAGAAGAAATTTTGTCAGTACATAAATGCCCCGTGGGCCAAATATTACAAAAACTTCTTAAGGTAAAAAGACGTTGCGCATCCTCTTTGGTGCGATGTAGGTATTGAGGGTCTCCTCCTCGTGAAGTCGGCGGGTAAGCTCCAAAACCTTCTTCTCACTGGCGTAGAAGCTGGCTTCAAAAGTATTCCGCTCTTCCTTGAGTTGGATCCAACTCTTCTGCATCTCCTCCCATGATGTTGGCATGTCAGGATGTAGGATGGTGTAGGGAACCTCTCCTTCCTTAACAGGCTCTTTAATCAAAGGGAGAACATGAGGGTAAGGCATCATAAGACTCTGGGCTCGGGTTCGTACCCACTTGAGGAAGGCTCAAGAGGGATGGAGTTCTTGTGCCCCAGTGTCTTGATATCTACCTTGTTAGGCATCCTCCAAGCTCCGATGAATCTTTGGCGAAGTCCTTGCGCATTGTTGCCGAAGTCAAAAACTAGGTCAGGAATCAGCATGTCATGAGGGCCATCCCTCTGTGCATATCCAAATTGTCTCAAAGCTAGACAAGGGTTGTAGGTAATGCCCCCTCTAATGCCAAGTAATGGAACATTAGGGAACTCACCACAACGATCGACGATGATGACATTTTCTCTGGACCGAGAACACCAATGTACATCAGAATGTGTGAGGGTCATCAACCGTTGTGACCACCTTAAGCCTTGCTCATTCTTTAAGACAGATTGTGGAAGGTGAGAAATAAACCACCTTGCAAGGAGAGGAGTACAACACATGAGAACACCTCTCTTTCTCATTGTTCGTGTGTAAAATGAGTGGAGGATGTCCCCAAGCAATGTAGGTATGGGATTCCTGGATAGGAAAATCTTGACAGCATTGACATCTATAAGTTGGTCAGGATTTGGGAACAAGACCAACACATAAATGAGGAGTGCCACAATCTCTTCAAAGGCTTGCAGATCCAAATAATTCCAACACTCTTGTGCCTTCTCAAACAAGAATTTTGCCAAGAAGCCTTTGACACCACTTCTAGTTTCCCAATGCCCCTTGATGTCAGATGGTTGCAAGTGTAGTGCTTGAGCAATATCTTCAGGCTTTGGTTCTTTTTCCGTACCGTTGAAAGGTAGTTGATTAAGAATAGGAATTCTCAGGAGTTGAGAAAATTCCTCCAAAGTAGGCACCAATTGGTAGTCGGGGAATGTGAAACAGTGGTGAAGGGGGTCAAAAAACTGAAACAACACTTTCACCATGTCTTCTTCAATGCTGGTGTTGACTAGGCTGAGCAGTCTACCATGTCTTTCACTGAAGAGAGAGCTTTCTGGAATTCTGGATGTGAGCTCCTTGAGTTGAAGAGGGATTCTCACAAGGTTGACTTGGATGGTTTTCCTGCGAAGAATTTCCATGACCTACAAAACAAGAACAAAGATGAAGATCCAAACCCTTGAAATGG
The DNA here is from genome assembly GCA_948472305.1 of Vicia faba. Lineage (NCBI taxonomy): Eukaryota > Viridiplantae > Streptophyta > Magnoliopsida > Fabales > Fabaceae > Vicia > Vicia faba. The sequence goes on from OX451737.1 coordinate 332,425,811, forward strand.
TTAGTGAATGCATATGATGCTTTATGATGTTCATGATGTATGCACAAACATATGTACAAGCAAATCACACAAAACCCTAGTTTCAGGCTTGCATGAGGTTTCATAGGTAAGTATCCTCTTGAGTGTAGTTGGCTTAAAAACCTGTCCTATAAATAGTAACCGGGTTCTAAGGAGCTCAATATCATTGAATTGTTTTCTATGTTCATTGTTTTGGTTTAGCCACTTAACTAGCGACCAAAATATTCCAAGAAAACAACCCTCAATGAGTGTAGTATCGAGTATCTACCAACTTCGGACTGCACCAAAGCCGGTCATCTCACTACCCCTAATGAAAGGCCAAGATGCTCAAGTAAGGTTCTAGGTCGTTAGTGCTTAGTGACATCACTCAGCGGCCCCGTACTCTCCTTGATTGAACTCAAGGGTTACCAGTACTCATAAATATGTTGCACTAATATAGCTATTGCTTCAACCGTGTCGGTATACCCCGTACAGTTTCCACAATGTATTGCTATCTATGAATGTTTCCCCAAATCCGGGTGTAGGATTTCAAGCCCAAACAAGAGTACCAAAATGTAAAGCAATCAAAACAAACAATTAGTCATGCAAAAGGGTGATCTAAGCCCTAAGGTTACTCCACTTTTAAACTTGTCCCCAGCAGAGTCGCCAGTTCTGTGATACGGTGGGAGAACTGACTTGGGTTTTGCGTTTGTTTTCGCAAATGTTTCGGTTTAGCAAGAGTCGCCACCGACTTTTTATTTTATCCTAAGGAAAGGTTAAAAAGCACAGGAAAAACCTTTGAGATGTTTTCTTGGGTTCGGGGAGTAGATTATAGAAAGGGAAGGTATTAGCACCCTTTCTATCCATGGTTATCCATGGGCTCTTAGTTACTTGCTTAGATCACTTGCCTTGCATTTTCAATTGTTTGAAATGGTGCTTTCAATTGTTTGAAATGGTGCTTTCAATTGTTTGAAATGGTGCTTTGTGTGTGCGGTTTTGAAAATGTTTTGAAAAAGATGCCTTGTCTAGGCAACTGTTGTAACAATTCTTTACTCGAATGTTTTACAAAGGTGTTTGTCTTTTTGAAAAGATGTTTCAAGGTTTTTTGAAAGTTGTTTTGAAAGTTGTGTTATGGAATGTGTTTTAAAAAATGGCAAGTGTGTTTTGCAAGTTTGATCAAGTAACTAAGAGTTGTCTACCCCTAAATTTACTCAAAGATTTTTCCTATGTTTTAACCCTTTTAACAGTATTGTTCCACCATTGTATTTGGTGGACAATCTTGTGTTAGGATGTTAACGGGACGGGCGCGGGTCATTGTTTAGACAATGAATGCAATAGTGCCAAGTGTCTTTGGTAATTTTTCCTTTAAGGGACTTGATCATTTTTTAGGCAACTTCAAAAGCGTCATCGAGGGACTATGATCATTTGATTTGTTTTTGTTTTGCCAAAGACACGCAACATGCAACATGGCCCATTTTTTGAAGGCAACAAGTGGAGGAACCCTAAGGGTGCAAGTGTGCATTGTCCATTTTCATGCTTTTTTGTCTTTGTATTAGTCAAACTATTTGTTATTTGATTTTTCGCATACAAACCCTAAGTCTATCATGGCATAATTTGAAAGCTTTTAAATGCGTAAATTTAAAGTCCTAAATTATTACAACATAATTATGGGGATGGGGGTACAAATGTTTGAATGGGGGGATATTTAGCAAGAAATTAAATCTAAAACTATTACATCCACATTGAATATACAAATATCGAATTGTACAATATTTTAAACAAATATAATAAATATGCAAAATGTATTATGCACAAAAAGGACTTTTTTATGTATGAGAAAATATTTTTCAATGCAAAATATAAACAAAAATAAGAAGTCAATTTTTGGATATTTTTGTGGTTTTAGGGCAAAACCCTAGTTTTCTAAATAAATAATATTTATTTATTAATATTATAAAATATTATATATTAATTTATGCAAAAAATAAAAAAAGGAAGTATATTGTAAAAAAGGGTATTTTTAATGTCATATATTAATAAAATAAAAAATGTATTATTTTCATATTTTATCCTAAATATTCTAATAAATGTACAAGTATTTATATTATATATATTTAAATATACTAAATATGTACAAAAATAAAAATATTAATTATTTACAAAAAAGTATATTTTTTAGAAAATGTTTTCAAAAGATAAATAAAAATAATGGCTGAAAATATATTTTTGTGTTACTTTCAATGTTTTAAATAAAAAGGTATTTATATTTATTTTACATGTATAAGTTCAAATAAAACAAATAAATTCCAAATAAAATGCAAAACTGGGTGGAAAAATATTTTTAATATTTTTTATATTTGAGCAAAAAATAATAAGTCAGAATCAAAAAGAAAAAATCAAAAATGAATAAAATATCACACAATGGACCAGGGGGGTGTAAATGGAAAAAGAGGGTGCAAGCAGCAAGAACAACTCAGGCCCATCCCAAGTCCACCTTCTTCAACCTCCAGCCATTCTGTCTCAAAAATGCGCGCCCTCTAAGCTTCATTCAAATTCCTGATTCTTTGACTTTTAACAAAAACTCATAATATAAACAATGTAGAGCATCAAGAGACGAATTCAAACATATAAAAATCTTGGCTTAACTCTCGGAAATGAGGGAGAATATCTTCATCCCCAATTTATGACCTAAGTTTTTTTCAATGTTCATGGCCAAAATTCTCACAGCACGCATAATATAAATGAAAAGTAAATACATGGGTAGTTTCAGGGCTATGAGTAGAACATGTTTTCTTCACAAACCTAAGCCTAATCATGCTTGGATAGAGAGATAGAAGTTCATATTTTTACCTGTTCAGCTTGAGTCGTGTACAGCAATGGAGGTATCTTCAATGGAGTTTGAACTTTGATACAGCTTGCCTGAAGTCCAAGGATGCTTCACCTATGCTTAGCTTGCTTTGAATCTCTCTGAATCAAGCTATGGAAGTCCACCTGCAAAACTGAAAACTGAAAATGGAAAGTGATGTTAGGGATGTTACAGTTTGTGTTCAATGCTTGGGATAGCTTCAGTGGGTGATATGGAACATGTTTGAACTCTTTTTGGCCAAAGTGCACGAGTGGAATGGACTGTGGAAGTCAATATGCAGCAGGGACTCTGTTTTGCAGAAAAACTGTGCTTTTGGATATGAGGATGGATTGAGGGTGAAGGAATCGTGCTTTAGGTCAGTTAGGGAGTGTGAAAGATGAGAACAAAGTTTGCTTAGGTTGGTGTTTACAGGTATGAGAGATTGTATCAGTTTTGCAAGTTTTCTTGTTTTTGAAGTAAGAAAATGCAAGTTGGGTTATAGGCCTGTACAATGTCCTTGAGCATGCTGCATATCTTCTTCTTGATCAGAGGGGTTTGTGTACAAATGCTAGCTTCTAAGATCTGGCCCATGCCTCTTGGATTTTGAATTTGACATAAAGCACTACTTTGCAAAAATGGCAAAGTTGCTTTTTCTAATTATGGATTAATTCTTTGTGTAATGACTAAATGCACAAAATAAGACTTGAACACAAAGGTTAAGCATTTAATTATTGAGTGTGAAGAGGTTTAGAGGCCTGCAAACCATCACAAACCCTGCTGACTTGAAAATGCCAATGTTATGAACATGTATTTGGCTATGAACAAAAGTGATTTTTGCCCAACTTTAAAAATTCGATTCTCCCTAACCATAAGGGTGTTTGAGAATTTCTTGGACAATTTGGAAAGCTTGGAATGTGTACTACAATCCATCTTTGTAATGCAAATTGAAATTTCAAGTGGAACCATGTGAAAAGTGGTCATGAAGTTGGACAAATATCCTGCCTAGAATAGGTCAAAATTTTTCTAAGTTAAGAATGTTTTGCACCCTTGTTCCAAAAATCATAACTTGAGCTACAAGCTTCTTTTGAGGAAACTTTGTGAATCAAAGTTGTAGATTTTGAAATGGACTACAACTTTCATGTTTTGAGTTTTGTTTGAATTCAATTTTATCTTGATGAAAAAATGGGACAAAGTTAGGAAAAAATAAGGAAGTTTCATAACTTAGAAAAATTCTAAGTTATGAAATTTTCTCATTCTAAACCCTAATTTGCAATTTTGGGTTTCTTGATGAACAAGTTTCATAATTTGACATGTCTTGATGAAAAATGAATCTTGACACTTGATTTTGACCAAAAAGTCAAAGTTTGACTTTTCAGTATACAGTCAAATTTTGATCAGTTGACTGGAAAATTCATCTGTCAATCTTGTGCATTTGGGATCTTTTGAACTTGTTGAATGTGTAAAGACAATGCCATTGAGTCCTTGAGTCCATATGTGAACTTTGTTTGCCATTGGTTAGGTCAAACAGTCAAAAATTGCCTTTGTATAGTCAAAACCCTAAAAATGACCATTTTGCCCTTTTGGTGATCTGATCAAATTTCTTGTGGAATTGTGATCCAAACTTGACCAAATGGTTCATATGATTTCATTATGTTGGTGTGGGTCAAAAATTATGAAGTTTGACTGTCAATTGGCCACAGTTGACTTTTTCCCAATACAGCTGATTTCTAGGTCAACTGTCCAATTGACTGGGCAAAGATTGGAATCAAGGCTTGAAACTTGGTATGGATAAACTTGTGAGTTCAACATGAAGCATGAAAGTCACTTTGGGCATTTTAGGTCAAAACATCTTTGTGCAAACTCAAACCCTAATTTGGGTCAACAGTGCAAGGAGGAGTCTTGAGCAGAGCAAACCCTAACTTGATCTTGAGCTCCAAGGGTCTTGTGGTGAGAAAATATTGATGAAATGAGAGGGCAAATTTTGGGGTACAACAATGTGCATATTCTTAATTCTGAACAGCAATCCGGGATTCAAAACTCCTCAGCAAGTAGTCAGGGATTTATTTTCCCGGACAAATATGCATCCCATATTCATACATCATAGCATATACATACAAAATGCATTCAGCATAATACCACATCCTATGAACATCATGCATACATCTGCATTTAACTAACCTTTTTTCCACAAGTAAAACATCAAGTTTTAGTATAAATCTACCAAAGACTTGTGTTGATACTTTTTCCAGTGTTTACCAACATTCCTCCAAATGGCATCAATAAGGCCCATTCACAATACATCTTCGAGTGTAAATTTCTGGGCACTCTAGTGTTCAATCATCTTCTAGATTCAAGTCACGAATGAGGGATCCTCCAATCTAACTCTTAAGATTTAAGAAGATTGAACGGGGGCAGCTGTTGTACCCCAAAATTTTCCCTCTCATTTCTCAAGTAATCTCTCACAAGATCTCCTTGGATTCAAGACTGCACAGGGTTGATCAGCTCAAGACTCCTCCTCTAGCACTGATGACTGAAAATTAGGGTTTGAGATTGCACAAGGACAATTGAATTTTTAATGCCTTATATGACTTTCATGGATCATTTTGGACCCTCAAGATTTCTCGTGTCAAGTTTCAAGTCTTGCATCACATTTTTGCTCAATTAATTGATTAGTTGACCTAAAAATCAACTGTATTGGGGAAAAAGTCAATTATGGTCAATTTGAAGTCAAACTTCATATTTTTTTTATCCATATCAATATTATGAACTCATATATGTCATTTTATCAAGTTTGGATCACAATTCCTCAAGAAATTTGATCAGATCATCAAAAGGACAAAATGGTCAAAATGAGGGTTTTGACTGAGAAGGTGCAATTTCTGATTTTTACCTAGAAAATGTTTGATTGGTTTAAGTTATGATATCAAGGATTCAATTGCATCATTTTGACCTAATGTCATTGCTCAAAACATCTCTCAAGTTCAATTGGTTGACAGTTGAATTTCAGTCAACTGATAAAAAGTCAATTGTACATTGGAAAGACAAACTTTGACTTTTTGGTCAAAATCAAGTGTCAAAGATCACAATTCATCAAAACATGTCAAAATATGAAACTTGTTCATCAAGAAATCAAAAAGTAAAGATTTCATTTTGAAAAGTCAAAATTTCTAAACTTAGAAAATTTTCTAAGTGTTGAAAATTTCATATTTTTTCATAACTTTGAGCAAAATTTTCACCATGATGCAAGATGATTCAAATGAAACTTCCAACATGAAAGTTGTAGATATCAATGATATCTAAAACATTGTATAACACAACTTCTCCTAGAAATGCATGGATTTCAAGTAATGATTTTGTGAATACATGTTCATGAAACATGGAAACTTAGTGAAATTTTGCCCTAGTTTAGGCATGATTTTGACCTAACTTCATGGCAATTTTTCACATAGTTACAAGAGGAATTTTCAAAAATGTCCAACATAGAGGTTGTATAGGATGTTACAAGCTTTCTAAAATGTCCAAGAACTCATTGAGATCATGTTTGAGCAAGGAGAATCGAAGGCAAGAAGTTAGGGTTTTCAAACTTGAATTACAAGCCATTTTGTGAAGAATACATGAACCAAATCCATGCTAGGCTGCATAATCCTTGCTTTGCAGGCCTCAAAAATGTTTGTAACTCCATAATTAAATGTTTACACAGTTGTTAGAGCTTTTATCCAAGCACTTGAGCCATTACCCAAGTTGCATTTCCATTAATGGCACAAAGTAACATTGACATTCTAGAAAAGAGGCTTTAATCACAAAGTCAACTTGTCTTGAGCTTTTCACTTGTTACTTATGATCACACACAATCTAAAAGCCATAAGAAACTTGTCTAGAGCCTATAACTACTCAGAACATGCTTGTACTATGTATTTAAACGATTTTTGTCAACCTTACTTCAAAAACAAGCCAAGAAGCCAAAACAATGGATCTTGTACTTCTGACCATCTCAAGCCTCCAAACCTTTTCCTATATATCAAAATACTATTATAAAACCTAAGACACGAGCTTGAACACCCTGAAACACTCCCAAACTACCTCTAGCCAGAAATTGCTTCAAAACACAATTGTTGTGCAAGTTCTGAATTTATACATCAATCTCATATCCCACTCGTGCATTCTTTGGCCTTTTAGTTTCTAAAGCTTCCTTACATCAAATATAAACCATCCCACACCATGTTACACGACTGTAACATCATCTTCATCAACTTCCATAGCCAGAAATAAAGCATTGCAGTTGGACTTCTCCAGAATATTTCACCCACTCTCAACTCAAGTTAAGCATTGCATTAGCTTCCTAGAGACTCAAAGAAGCTAACTTGATCATTGCAGCACCTTGAATCAAGCTCAAACTCATTTCATGATTTCCAGTTTTGCGGTATTTTTCTTGAACTTCTATCTTCTTATTTAGGCATTGTTAGGCTTGCATTTGTGAAGATAAAATGTAGACATGATTGCCCTGAAACTATACATGTCCATAGATTTCATATATGTTGCTTGAGTGGGGAGAATTTTGAGTTTGAACCTCTGAAAATATTTAGGTCAGAATTTGATACTGTTAGAAATTCATGCTCATCTTTTAGAATTAGCTTAAGTTATTTACATATTCAAAATCGTGAGGAAATTTATAACAAGTTTGATGTTGGAAGTTTTATAAATGGATGAGAAATGAATGAGTTACGGGTTCTTTGGCTGGAGGTTGAAGATGAAGTTCATTCAAGAGTTGATTTGTATTATATATTTGTTGTTTTGTTTATATGAACGGATGTATAGCCACCCCGGTGGTAAAACGCGCGCCTGTTAACCTTTGGGACCTGGGTTCGAGCCCCAGTGGTACCCTTTTGCTCTTTTTGCACATTTTTCTTTCCATTTTTTTGCTTGAAACAGGCGTTGGGCCTCCAACAGTTGGGCCTTCCATTTTTTTTCTTTTGCTAGCTCCTGACTACTTTTGCACCCCTGGCCCTTTGTTTTATTTATTATTTCATTTTTCTCATTTCATTTTTATTTTTGTTTCATATTTTCTTTATTACTTTTATTATTACTATTATTATTATTCTCATTATTATTTATTAATAAAAATTCAAAAAATACTTTATTTATTATTTATACTTACTTATGTTATTTTCTTATAAAACAAAAAGGACTAAAACATTTTTTCTTAAAACAAATAAATTTCTTTTCTTAATTAATTAATATTTAGATAATTAGGTTTAATTATTACATTATCCTCTTGTAAATTAAAATTAATTTAGAACTTAGGTTTATTTTAATTAATTAATTTTCATCTTTATTTTATTAACTTAAAACTTTTTTCATAAAAACCCTAAAAAATCATTTTTAACTTAATTTATTTCTTAATTAGGTTCAAACTTAATTTTGTTTCTTCTTAATTAATCACTTTCTAAATTAGGTCAAGGTTAAACCCTTTCACAAAAATCAAACAAAAATCTTTTTTTTCCATTTTGCATTTTTACATTATTTATTCAGTTCTTGTACATTTATTCAATATGGTTGTAAATTTTCTTGCAAATCCCCCATTTGTAAATTTGTATACCCCTCCCTTAATGATGTAATAGCTTAGTATTTTTATTTTCCGCAATTTATCGCTTTATATAAATGCTAGTAAATTAGGGTTTGTATGGAAAGACTAAAATCAACAAGTTAGCAAATCCTAATTCAAGACAAACAAGCATATAAATCAACACACTTGCACACTTGCATCCTTAGGGTAATTCTACTTTGTTGCCTTACAAAAATGGCCATGTTATGCATGTGGGGTATCTTAGCAAAAGCAATAAAAAATACAAGATCATAGTCCCTCGATGACACTATCAATGTTGCCTTTCAAAATGATCTTAGTCCCTCAAAGGGAATTGCTAAGATATTTCACAACATTGCTATCATGGTTATATGATGACTCACGCCCGTCCCTTTACATCCAAAGATAGGGCTCCTTACCAAATCAATGGTAAGATAGTAATATCAAAGGAAAGGAAGAAATGAACTAAGACTTTTGAGTAGGTAGATTGTTCCTAGTTGCTTCCTTAATTTCAAATCAAACACTCTTGCTCAATTTCAAATCAAACACTCTTGCTTATTTTTAAAACAAACACCAACACTTTCAAAAAACATGTTCGAAACATTTTCCAAACATGAAACATTTTCAAAAGCTCGACACTTTGTATACGTTCTTACGAACGAGAACTATTACAAAGTTTGCCTAAGCGAAGGCGCATTTTCAAAATACTTTTAAAAACCACACAAAGCACATTTTAAAACAAAAAAAAAAAGTGATCTAGCAAGCAACTAAGAGCCCATAGATAACTATGGATGAAAAGGGCGCTAATACCTTCCCTTTTCATAACCTACCCCCCGAACTCAAGAAATAATCTCAAAGGTCTTTCCTGTTCTTTTCAGCCTTTCCTTTTGGATAAAAGAAAAGTCGGTGGCGACTCTTGCTAACCGCAACATTTGCGATAAAATGCAAAACACCCAACTCAGTTCTCCCACCGTATCACATTGGGGAAGAAGTGTTTTAAAACATATCGTTTCCTAATACGCCTAGGGAAGGGACCCATAAAAGCATGAGTGGTACCTGAAATGGAGTATGGGGTTAATGCATCAGTATACCAGAGTTTTCTTTTGTCATCATCCATGGGAGGCTCCGGGACGTACATGCGATCATTCTTAACCAGAGGTTCTTTAATGTGAGCATCAAAAGGATGGTGTGGAGCATTTTTGAATGTGTTTTTAGGAGACATTGTTGATCTTCATAAGCTTTTTTAGAATAAGATGTGTGGGAAACATAAAACATAATATGTATAAACACTATATAGTTTTTTTAGTGAAAGAAATGGTGAAAGGAAGGAGAGTTGAGGAAGAAGCATTTAAATAGCCAAAAGAGGAAGAAAAAACGTTTTGGTTTTTCCTCCAAAAATTTAGACAAATGGCACATTTAGATCGATAGTTGGCACCAAGAGTCATGGGAAAAGATGAAATTATGAAATTAAATGATTTTATTCTTAATTTCATTTAAGTTAGTGGCTCTTTGATTTCCTAAGAAACTCGAGATCATGATGATCATTCGTACACAGGTATGTGATGTGACGGTTTGGTAGAAAGTTGTCATGATAACTCGAAATGTATACTTGATGTGACATATAGAGGCTATTGGAACAGTTTCGAAGAGTTACCAAAAAAGGCTACCTTTCTTCCATATGACACATATGATCGTAAGTAGCATTTTCGGAAATTCCAGCTAAGGGAAAGTCAAAGCAAGATACGTCGAGAAAACGTTAAGTGTTAAAGAGCATTTATTGAAAAGCTTCAATAGGGACAACTGTTAGAACATAGTTTGATTCTACAACCCTTAATTAGAGTTTTGATGATAACAAACATAAAGAACAAATATGCACTCTAAATTTATGTTATTTTTTATACAGAAGTTCTGACTGAAACAGCATCAGAAGATAAGATACAGAAGCTTTCAAGCTGAGCTAATCAGAATGTTCTGAAGAATGATGATCAAAATCTGTGTTGAAGTAAAAGATACTCTGACTCTGAACAGAAGTCTAATACGCCAACATATCCTCACATCTGAGTCATCAAAGTTCTGAAGTAAAAGCAGCATGCAAGATTCTATTTTTCTGAAGCGTTACTTTTCAATTAAGACAGTATCATATGCAACGACTTCATTCAGACAAGAATCTTCTCAGTATGGAAAGTGAATTGAGTGTCCATTATCACGCTTTATTTTGGACAAGATTTACACGCTATATAAACAAGCTTAAAGGACAAATCGTTTACGTTTTTCACCTACGACTGCTCATTCATCTTAAACGCTGTAAATACTCATATTCTCTTATACTCTCAAATTGTGTAATATATCACAATAGTGATACAGTTTTTGTAACGAAAAACAACAGTACACAATAAATCATTTTCTTTTGATTAATCTAGTTTTCCTTGAGATAAACCGGGTTGTGGTTGTACTCAAGAAGACTTTGGCAGTTGTCAAAGTAGTATTGTAATCAGTTTTGATTAGTGAATTAAGTCCTTGTTGGAGAGAGGAGAAATCACCTTGGCAGGTGGACTGGAGTAGTTTGAGATCAAATGAACCAGGATAAAAATATCGTGTCTCCTGCTTTTGATTTTAAGTGTCAATTCAACCCTCCTTCTTGTGTTTTTCACTTCTTTAATTGGCATCAGAGCGTCTGGTTCTGATTCATAAACTTAAATGTGTCAGTACAAGATCCAAGATTTAGAAAAACACTATGGTGGGACCAAGCCAAAACATCAGCAATGACTATCATGAGGACAAGGACAGAATCAGCGGCAAACCTCCAGTCTTTGATGGAGAAAATTTTGACTACTGGAAAGACAAAAATGAGAGCTTCTTTATGGCTCATGATGTTGATCTATGGGACATGGTAATTGATGGATACATACATCCTGTGGATGAAAGTGGTCAGAAGATAGATAGAAAAAGGATGTCTGACCAGCAAAAGCGTGATTTCAGAAACCATCATAAAGCCAGAACAATACTTCTTAGTGCCATCTCATACTCAGAATATGAGAAGATCTCAAACAGAGAGACAGCCAAAAACATGTTTGACTCTCTGAGAATGACGCATGAAGGCAACTACAAGTTAAAGAAACCAAGGCCCTTATGCTCATTCAGAAATACGAAGCGTTCAAGATGGAAGATGGTGAATCTATAGAAGCAATGTTCTCAAGACTCCAGATTCTTGTTGTTGGGCTGAAAGTTCTTGACAAAGGATATTCTACTGTTGATCACATAAAGAAGATCATCAGAAGTCTACAAAAGCAATGGAGGCCAATGGTCACTGCACTTAAGCTGGCTAAAGATCTCAACAAGATTCTCTGAAGGAACTTGTTAGCTCCCTCAGAAGTCATGAGATAGAGCTAGAAGAAGATGAGCCTCAGAAACAAGGTAAGCCTTTAGCATTAAAATCTAACAAAAAACTTGACTCTAAGATTTTGCAGGCTATGGAAGAAACTTTTGATGGATCCTCATCAGAAGAAGACGAATTGTCTCTTCTCTCCGGAAGGGTCAATCAACTGTGGAAGCATAGACAAAGAAAATTCAGAAACCCGAGAAGATCAGAGAATCACAATGAATCCTCCTCCAGATATAGAAAGTCTGAGTCCTCCTCTGGACACAGAAGATCTAAAGCTTTCTCCGATCACAGAAAGTTAAATAACAAAGACATCATCTACTATGAGTGCAATGAACAAGGGCACTACAAAAGTGATTGTCCAAGGCTTCAGAAGGAGAAGCCCAAAAAGAAGTTCTTCAAGGAGAAGAAGAAAAACCTATGGCAACATGGGACAATTCAGATACCTCTGATGCTGACTCAGAGTCAGATGATGAAAGAGCCAACATCACTCTTATGGCAAATGTGACAGAAGATAGCGAAGCTTCTGGTTCAGACTCAGAATCAGACACAAAAGCGGTATTCCCTGATTTCACTGTTAATTTTACTAAAGCTGAACTTGCAAAAAGTCTGAATGAAATTCTAGAAAGGTATCAACATATCAGAGTCAAATTCAAGAACCTGAAAAAGGATCTTGTCTCTGACTCTAAAAGAACTGAGAGTCTTAGATTAGAAAATTCTGAGTTAAAAGAAAAGATTTTAAAATTAGAAAATGATTTACAAAACTCTCAGAAGGAAATAATCTCAGAGGCTCCCAGTAATGCTGATAAGATCACCAAAGAATATGACCACAGATTTCAGAATTTTCTGGCTAAAAACATAGATAGAAGCAAGATGGATTCAATAATCTATGGAGTTGGCAGGAATGGCAGAAAAGGAATAGGATACTAAGGTAAGGTATCTCCACCTAAGAAAGTTATGGACCTAGTTATAAAACGCACACCACTAAAATTACACTTCACATACGGGAACACACATGACCTAAAATACACTAGTAATGATTGTTCTGCCAAACCAAAATTCAAACAGGATTTTGGTAAAACTAACAAACCAGAACCCAAAAAAATATGGGTACCTAAGGACAAAATTATATATGTAGCATATATCTTTAGCAGCAAAGCTAAAACACCAGTCATGGTACCTGGACTCTGGATGCTCTCGACACATGACGAGAAGAAAGCATATGTTCCAAAGCCTGGAACTTAAACCTGGAGGCTACATGGGATTTGGAGGCAACCAAAGAGGGAAGATCATCGGCTCTGGAATAGTAGGTAATGGTAATCTTCCTTCTATCTATAAGTCAATTAAGTGATAATGGTTATGATATAATCTTTAATCAAAATTCATGCAAAGATGTTAGTCAGAAAGATGGAACTATCCTGTTTAATGGAAAGAGGAAAAACATCATTTATAAGATAAAACTTTCTGAACTAAAAAGTCAGAATGTAAAATGCCTTCTTTCTGTTAACAACGAGCAATGGGTCTGGCACAGAAGATTGAGGCATGTTAGTATGAGAAGAATATCTCAGATTAACAAACTCAATCTGGTCATAGGACTTCCTAATCTAAAGTTCAGCTTAGATGCTCTGTGTGAATCATGTTAGAAAGGAAAATTTGCAAAACCTGATTTTAAAGCTAAAAATGTTGTTTCCACCTCTAGGCCATTAGAACTTCTGCACATAGACTTATTTGGACCAGTGAAAATTGCGTCTGTTAGCGGCAAGAAGTATGGGTTAGTGATCGTAGATGACTATAGCAGATGGACATGGGTAAAGTTCTTAAGACACAAGGACGGGTCACATTCTGTGTTCGTTTCCTTCTGTATGAAAAGGATCTTAGAATTGTCAAAGTCAGAAGTGATCATGGTGGAGAATTTGAAAATAAAAAATTTGAAAATTTTTTAATGAAAAAGGAATTTCGCATGACTTCTCTTGTCCTATAACTCCCCAACAAAATGGAATTGTAGAACGAAAGAACAAAACATTGCAAGAAATGGCCAGAACCATGATCAGTGAGACTAACATAACTAAGATCTTCTGGGCAAAAGCAATTAACACAGCGTGTTATATTCAGAATAGAATCTCTATAAGACCTATTCTGGAAAAGACTCCATATGAATTATGGAAGAATAGAAAGCCCAACATTTCTTATTTCCATCCTTTTGGATGCACATGTTTTATTCTGAATACTAAAGATCATCTGAACAAGTTTGACTCTAAAGCACAGAAGTGTATTACGTTAGGATACTCTGAATGCTCAAGAGGGTATAGAGTATACAATATAGAAACACAGATTGTTGAAGAGTCAATCAGTGTTAGATTTGATGATAAGCTTGACCCTCAAAAGTCAAAGTAGAATAAATCTTTTGCAGATATAGAAGTTGAATTCGCAGGTGCTGAAGACAACTCATCAGAAGTTTCCAACAGAGACACTCCAACAACTTCAGAAGAAAATGTCACAAGTGTTACAGTACCTTCTGTTGATCAACTCCAGAAAAGGTTATCCAGAAGCAGCATAGCTCACCCATAAGATAAGATCCTGGGAAAGAAGGATGATCCAATCAGAACAAGATCAACATTCAGAAACTCTGAAGAATCCCTCATGGGACTGGTCTTACTGATTGAACCAACAACAATTGATGAAGCTCTTCTGGACAATGACTGGATTCTGGAAATGCAGGAGGAATTAAACCAGTTCACCATAAATGACGTATGGGATCTGGTTCCCAAACCAAAAGGATTCAACGTCATTGGAACAAAGTGGGTGTTCAGAAACAAACTGAATGAGCAAGGAGAAGTAATCAGAAACAAGGCACGACTGGTGGCACAAGCGAATTAAACTTGTGTTTTTCATTAAAAAGACTTATGAATATTAGATTTATCGTGTTATGGTTGATACTATTTAGGAAAAAAATACATAGAGAAAAAGAGGAACACAATAACAACACAAGAATTTAACGTGTGTGATCGGTGGATCTGGAACTGACTGTTTAACGCTGGTTTGCGAAATGTCGCGGAAGCAAGAGTCGCCACCGTCTTTTATTTTCTCCAAATGGAAAGGACAAAAGCACAGAAAAATTCCTTAAAGAGATTGCTCTCGGTTCGGGAGGTAGGTTATAGAAAGGGAAGGTGTTAGCACCCTTTCTATCCATAGTTATCCATGGGCTCTTAGATACTTGCTCATGGTGTTTTCAAAAAGGTTTGTTTGCTTTTCAATGTGGGTTTTAAAAAGTTTCTTTGAAAATTCCAGTTCGACTCTTGTATCGGTCCTCAAGAGTGTTTGAAAAATTGCTTTCGAAAGCTTTTTGAAAAGGTGTCGGTGTGAAAAGTATTTTTTGATTTGTTTTTGAAATTAGAGCAAGTATATAGAGTCGTCTACCTACCCTAAGGAATTCGTCTGTGTAAATGTCCTTTAAAGTAGTGCCATCCCACCATTGAGAGGTAGGTAGCACCACCATTGGAGGTGTTCGGGTCAATTCGAGGTTCGGGACATGGTGATCACCAGAGCAATGGGAAGACACCTTAGAAGCTACCCTCATGCCAGGTTCCCAGATCATGAGGACTTACTAAGACATCCTCTACTCGACGATCACCTTTCGAGGCAAGGCAACAGTGAGGCGTACCCTAGGGGTGGTGTGTGATTTGTGTGTCGTTTTCAGATATTTTTGTCTTTTGTCATGTCATTGGTGATCTAACGTTTGTTTTTTAATTTTGTCCATACATTCTTTCATGCCTTGATTAACATTTAAAATATTGCGAGAAAAGTAAAGTTCTAAGCTATTACAAAAGGCGCGGGTCCACATCGCCAAAATTTCTCGAACCCGATTTGACAAAAAAAATAAAGAAATAATGAAAATAAAGAATTAAAAGTGCGACAGATTAATTACATGGCTTCGGGAGAGATACATAAATATTAAAAGAAATAAGATAAACGCGCGAATTAAATGAGAAATAAACGAGGGCGTTGGACCCTTTTTGCAGAATTAAATTAATGATGGAATTAATTAATTAAAAGAAAAAAAAATTTTGTATTTTTTTTTTGGTATTTTGTGATTTTTATGAAAAAGAATTAATTTAATTAAATGCTAACCCTAATTCTAGTTATTTTAATTTATTAAAAAGAAGATTAAAGTTTTACCCTAAAATTAACCCTAATTAATTTACATGCAATTTTAATTACAAAAAAAATAAATATTTAATATTTTAATTATGTATGAAAGAAAAATAAAAAGGAATAAAAATTATCATAAACCCTAATTCTATATTTTTTAGATTTTTATTAAAAAGTTAAGATTAACCTAATTTAAAACTAAATTTAATTATATGCAATTTAATTACAAAAATACTTAAAATAAAAATATTTATTATTTTTCTTGTCTTTTCTGATTTTTCTTTTTTATGGCATTTTGTGTTTTTTATGAAAATATGAAATTAATTAAAAAAAACAACAATTAAAAGAAAGTAAAATAAAATAAAGAAAAATGAAGAAGGTTTGCAAACCTAGGGGGTTCAGACCCCAAATAGGAGGTATAGCCCAGCAATTTGAGGCCCATTTAGTCATGGCCTGGTTGACTTTTCCAGGACACGTGTGGTGCATTGACTCAGGCCTATGGTACGCTTCAGATTATGGCCGTTTGATCATCTCCATTGGACACGTGGGCAGCTGGATTGAGAAGCGCATGGTACGTCCTAACGCTGAAACTGCACATGAACATCATATGAAAAATAATGTGAAAGGGGGTGAGGACCTGGGGCTCGAACCCAGGTCCTGAACATTGCCACTCAAACGCTTCACCAACTATGCCATCTTGCTTATCTGTAAATAAGATAATTAATAAACATAATAAAACAAATATGCGTTAGTGCTTGGTTTTCGCGCGAACTTTCAAACCAGCCAACCATCGCCTGCCACGAGATCATCTTCTCCATTGCTTATTTTTTTCCTGAAAATATAAAACATTGGCCACGGTTTTTCAAGTGTTCCCTTAGGCACTCTATTGGAAAATAGTGAATAGCCCAGGGATCATCATAAATTAGGCGCGAGGGTGGGTTTATGATCGTCTGAGTATGCTGAAGTGAATGGTCTAAGTCTTATGCTCCAATTTTTCCTTAAACGAAAACCCCTAATTCCAAGCTTCACAAACCCTAAATATTATCAATGGCAAATCTTCATATAGGGCACGAAAACAAAATTAAATCATTGGGTTAGCATTAGAATCAAACGATAAACATGAATCAAGTGTTAAAATTCACAAAAAATGCATGAATTGAGATGCACGACTATGGAATTTTTTCGGTACAGATGAGATGGTTCTCACGTTTCTGGGCACGAAAGCTTGTGGTTTTTGATGCAACTCCCTTCTATGAAGCCTTAACAAGCTAATGAAATCAAAATCGTGCCTTGAATCGCCCTAGAACTAGGTTTTCAGAATTGAATTTTTGGCAAAAATTTTCAAGTTTAGGAATGGAGTTTCTGTGCAGCTTTTTGGTCCTTTGCATTAGGGTTGTGTTCTATGTATAAGTATGAATGAATTAGGTCAGAAAACTTGATCAAAATCCTTTGCATTCATGGTTTTTGAGATTTGATTTTTCAAGATCTTTTTCCAATATTTTCCATGCTATTTTGTACCAATCATGACCAATTCTCTTCAAATTTTTCCATATTTGATTATGCACGAATTATTGAGTATATTTCATGCACAAAAAGATTGAAAAACTTAGGTTAAATATTTTTCATGTATTTAATTGATTTAAATGAATTATTATTAATAAAAATTCAAATAAATAAATAAAAAATGAAGAAAAACTTCCCTTTGGGCCAAATGGTCGTGCACATGCCTTGGATAATGAATTGTGGAAGAAAAATAGGCCCATTAGCAATTTTAGGTCATTTGAATCAATGTTGACTTTTCAAAATGTCCAAAAATTTCCCAACTTCCACAAGGCATAACTTGCTCAATTTATAAGCTTTGCTCATGTTCTTGGACATTTTGGAAAGGTCTTTGAGTCCTCTAACCAATGCCTTTGGTCCCATGTCATTTTGATTTACCAATCTCAAGTTATGGCCTTTGACTTAAAGTCCCTTTTTGTTGACTTTTGAAAATGACCTATAATGTTGAAATTGATAACTTTTTGTGAGAGCATTTCTTGGACTTGAAGTATGAAGATGAGTTGTAGGAAATGTCTTTATCTTCAAAATGAGCTTTGGATGGAATTTTTCTGATAATCCATGTGAAAGTTATGCCCTGGTCAATTTACAATTGACTTTTTCAACTGTCCAAATAAGGAAACTTTTGCATCTTGATGATTTTTGAGCCAAGCTTTGAGAATCATGATCAAGCATTGATCAAATGATGTTTGTGGCTTCAAAATGAGATGTTGACCAAAAATTTGAACTTTTTACTGTCAAATGACCATTTTGCCCCTGCAGTTGACTGTAGTGCAATTAGGGTTTTGACTGTGCAATTTTGTGCTGAAAGTCTTGAAACTTGGTATGAGGATGCTTGACCATGTTTATAGGCATGTGGGACTTGATTGGACCTTTGGAAACTTCATTTTCTTGATCAGGACCAAAACCCTAGTTTTGACTGCTTAGGAGGCCCTTACATTGTGCAACCCTTGGGGAGATTTGAAGCTTGACTTTGCAATTCTTGAAGAATATGGGAGGGCAAATTTTGGGGTACAACAGTTTCCCCTGTTCAATCTTCTTAGACCTGAGGATGCAGATTGGCTGACGTGCCTTTCGTAATCCGAAGGTGGAAGATGATTGAACACTAGAGTGCCCAAAAATTTGCGCTCACATAGAAGCAGTGTGATGGAAATGGGCTTATAGATGCCATTTGGAGATTGATGGATAGGATGATGGGCTTATAGATTCCATCTGGATGTTGATCGCATAAGAGATTCCTTAGCGAGAACCTGCGTACCTGCAAAAGAAAAATGAATACCTGACATGTTGCAGGAGCTGGTCTTCAGATGCTTGGCATAGATGTGTCCTGACTGGTTACAGGAGCTGAGTTTGGATCTTCAAACGGCGATGAATGAGCCAGGGATAGTTACAACCTCAACAGGAACGGTGAGAAAACCTTGGATGAGTTTAACCTCAACAGCAATTTGAGAAAATCTTGGGATTACCACCTCCGCAGGATCGGGAAGAGAACCATAGGCAATTATAATCTCAAAAGCGGACGTTTGAGAAAAACCTGGAATGGAATTATCGTCTCCGCATCACTGGGGAGAGAACCATAGGAAATTATAATCTCAAAAGCGGACATTTGAGAAAAACCTGGGATGGAATTATCATCTCCGCACCGTTGGGGAGAGAACCATAGGAAATTATAATCTCAAAAGCGGACGTTTGAGAAAAACCTGGGATGGAATTATCATCTCCGCACCGTTGGGGAGAGAACCATAGGAAATTATAATCTCAAAAGCGGACGTTTGAGAAAAACCTGGGATGGAATTATCATCTCTGCACCGTTGGGGAGAGAACCATAGGAAATTATAATCTCAAAAGCGGACGTTTGAGAAAAACCTGGGTTGGAATTATCATCTCCACAACATTGGGGAGAGAACCATAGGAAATTATAATCTCAAAAGCGGACGTTTGAGAAAAACCTGGGTTGGAATTATCATCTCCACAACATTGGGGAGAGAACCATAGGAAATTATAATCTCAACAGCGGACGTTTGAGAAAAACCTGGGATGGAATTATCATCTCCACAACATTGGGGAGAGAACCATAGGAAATTATAATCTCAAAAGCGGACGTTTGAGAAAAACCTGGGATGGAATTATCATCTCCGCACCGTTGGGGAGAGAACCATAGGAAATTATAATCTCAAAAGCGAACGTTTGAGAAAAACCTGGGATGGAATTATCATCTCCGCACCATTGGGGAGAGAACCATAGGAAATTATAATCTCAAAAGCGGACGTTTGAGAAAAACCTGGGATGGAATTATCATCTCCGCACCATTGGGGAGAGAACCATAGGAAATTATAATCTCAAAAGCGGACGTTTGAGAAAAACCTGGGTTGGAATTATCATCTCCACAACATTGGGGAGAGAACCATAGGAAATTATAATCTCAAAAGCGGACGTTTGAGAAAAACCTGGGTTGGAATTATCATCTCCACAACATTGGGGAGAGAACCATAGGAAATTATAATCTCAAAAGCGGACGTTTGAGAAAAACCTGGGTTGGAATTATCATCTCCACAACATTGGGGAGAGAACCAAAGGAAATTATAATCTCAAAAGCGGACGTTTGAGAAAAACCTTTGATAACTTCTACTGAGTCTTCATCAGAAAAATCTGTTTGGGGTCGATTTAGCTGGACTAGAGAAGGCCTTGGACTGGATAAGAAATCTTTGGAGTCGATTAACTGAACCGGTCTAGGTCTTGAAATATGATTGAGAATTTAGCTGAATCTTTCCTGAAAGGTAAAGGTCAGTCATATGCAACACATGATATGGATCAAGCAATGATGTTCTCAAGATAAATGAGATTTGTAAGATATGATGCGTCTATGCATGCTATAATGATGTATGTGATGTTTAGGAATTCATGTTTTCGTCTAGGAAAATAGATCCTTGACGGGTGCCGGGAAGTCACTCCTGGGCTGATGTTGGAGAATAGATTTTGCTTCCGCTGGGGATGATAGCTGCAAGAATACCGGTAGGAGAAGATGACTCCGTTGGGGAATAAACTTGGCGAATGATTACTCTGCGGAGAGAAAAGTACCCTAGCGATCTTGCTGGGAAGCACTACTCTGTGGGGAGAGAGATACTTTGTTGAGTGTTGATAACAACTTGCTGGGGATACCCTTGTTGTGTTGGCAGTATTAATAGACTTCGCTGGGGATAAGAAGACTCCGTCGAGGACGACCTTTCCGTGGCTTTTGGCTGAGGATAACCCAGTTATATCTTGGTAAGGAAATAACTCTTTGAATAAAGCCGGGGGACGCATTCGCGCTCTACGGGGATAAGCTTTCAGAATCTACTGGGGGTAAGCTTGCTGCTTGGGGAGATAGATTCCAACTTTCTGGGGAAACCGGATTGGACTCTCTTGGGGAAGTTTTGAATTGTATCGGGGAAGTAACTCCACTGAATCTGATATACCGCCGGGGAACAATCTTTAGATCAAGACTGTCGGGGATGCTTGTTAAGAATGTCCGTATACTGCTGGGGAATGTTGAGATCTGCGGAAGGATACCCAACTTCCTTATGGTTTGATAATAGCTTCGCTTGAGGAGAGTGTACTGACTTGCTGGCTCACTCTCTGGGGAATTAAGATATACTGGTTATGTTCTTTAGCTGAACCTACCTTGATACCTTGGAGGACAGAACAATTAGATTGCTCCTAGACAACTCTTTATTGCCCCTGTTTCTGAGGTGGGAGAGGAAGACCTGTGAGGTGCTAATAGTTGTTGATGGACAAACCCTCTTCTGGTTGGCAAGTGACAAGATGACAGGACATAGTCGTACGCTTTGATCCCTTACTTTTGCCTGGACCGCCCTTTTGGGTTTTCAGTCCATCGGGATACCCATTTTTGCCCAAGCCGCCTTTTCAGGTTTTCGACTTGCCGGGTGTACAGATTTTTTTTCATTTCCTCCCTTCATTTTTCCCGAACCCTTTTGGTTCGCCGGGAAGCCCTTATTTTGCCTAGGTGCGTCAACCTAGCGGGTCTTTGATTTTGCATAGTATTTTTTCGACTATGTCCGTGCTTTCAGAATGTAAGGAGTTGCCCCTGTAAGAAGTGTTTTGTCATGCCACCAGAGAGTGTTTGATCAGGCGAGATTCGTTATTAGAATGCCCCAAGTGACTCAGGTGGAGATTTGCCCCAGGCTATTTGGCCTTTTGAGAGATTCTCCTAATTTTGACTTAACTGCCCCAGATGATGGACAATGATCATGTCATGCCCCTTGATTGGAAGTGCTTCTGTTCATTAGGAATTCGTCGTGCGAATTTCTATGCTGTTCAAACAAAAAATCATATGCAAACAAGGTTATGTCAAAAATGCAAATCTTATGTCTGTCTTGAAGATTTTGAAAATGCATTCTTTTTCATAAAACAAGTGAATGTTTGTAAAACGTGATGTCAACTCCGTATTTATCGTAGGCCTTAAGGAGTCAGGATACCTTTCGTAACAATATGCTTTCGAACTAACCCATGCTTCAGCTAGGACTTTTAAGGGTTATAACGTGGCCTGGTTCATGGTTCAAGAAACAAAGGATAAAGGCTCAAATTATTTGTACCCACCCGCTCTTCGTGATGTCCTCCAAACCTAAGCTCAGTTGATCATACGTTAGACCTTGTTTGAGTCTTTGCTCTGATTTTTTGGTGATGATTCAGATATTGATAACTTATTTCGAATAGGCAGTCATTCCCTCTTTTTTTGTTGAGGGTTTGTAGAACCTCTTTCTTTTTTTTTTATTTGTGTTATCCCTTTCTTTTTGCCTGAACTGTTTCCTTTTTTGGAATTACAGTCAGCGGGATGCCCCAGTTTTGTAAGTCTCCTTCATAGGTTTTGACTTATTGGGTTTTTTATTTTTTGAGATAATGACTGCCTTTCTTTATTGATTATTCGGAACCATCACTGTCTTTCTTTGTTTTGTAAGGACTTCTTTGGTGCCATTTGTTATGCACTTGGATCAACTGAGAGACTACCCTGCCCCAGGTTATGATTAAGGGTTTTAAATTTCGAAAAGAAAAACTCCTACTTCTTTGACTCAGAGGGGTTGACGAGGGATTATCATCCTTATAACTCCAGTGTTTAGGGATTGAAACAATGCTTGTACCTCATCAGCGGGGTCTGTTCAAAAGCATACTGTAATGATCGCGGTATCGTTTTCGTCATCCTCCCCCAAGAGGCTTAGAATTTTAGATCAAGAGTTGACATCAGAAAAAATATGAAAATAATTTGCATTTAGTGAATACGAATATATTGTTTCAGAACAGACACATGCGATGCATTAATGAAATAACAATGTTTAATCATGAGTAAATGTTTGAACAGAAAGAAATTACAACTTGAAAATCCTAACGAACAAAAGTCTTCTCATCTCAGGGCTTGTTACTTCAAATGGTGCCTCCTGTAGGGATGGTAGAAGCACTCAGCCTGGCCATCTTGGGTGAATTCCATAGCTCCTTCCTCAATCAGGTCCTGGATCTTATTCTTCAGAGTCCAACAATCCTCTGTAGCATGCCCCGGGCTGTCAGAATGATAAGCGCAGCGAGCGTTGGGGTTATACCTTGAAGGTGTCCTGTTGGGATTCTTAGGAGGATCCTTTAGAGTTACCAAATTCAACCTCAGCAGTTGTTGTAAGGCTTGAGGCAGCGACACGTTGAGCTTGGTGAATTGCCTTTTGGGCTTGTCTGGCTGAAGCTGGTGAGGTTGATACTGAATTGGTGATACTGAAGCCATCCGAGGAGTTTTTCCCTTGTCTGCTTGTCTCAAGGGTGGTTGAATGATGACTGGCTCTTCAACCCTAGATGTTTGCCCCAGCTGGTTACCCCGAAGCAGTTGGTTGACGAGAACCCCGAGCTCGTCTTCTCTTTGAGCTAAACTTTGAATGGCAGTCGCCTGCCCCAGCATCTGGACTTTCAATGTATCCACCTCCGCTGGCAGATGTTTCAGCCGTTCGCCCTCAACGCTGTTCCTGACCAAAGTCTCCATGAGGAGTGTCCTTAGCTCCTCCTGCCCCTTGGATAGATTCAGGAGGATTTCCCCAAACCGAGTCTCTTGAGCAAGAAGGTCCTGGTTATCTGGTTGGAAGGCCATTGCTGAAATAAACAGCGAGAAAGGTAAGTGACCTGCAACAAAGATACTTGTTATGTAATGATGTGTATGATATGCATGCAATGTTTTCAAGGACCTCGCGGGGTAAACAAGAAAATTTGTTAGCATTTGGGTCTGGTAACTTGATTGAAGGAACTGCATATTGTTGAGAGTCCTTCTTCAAGGTTCAAAGGCTCACCATATCAAGTGGGTCATAGCCTCTGACTTAAGTCATCGATCTTATTTTGCTTTCCAAACAACCTTGGCTAGGGGATCTTTCTTCAGGAGTCAGAGCTCACCATATCAAGTGGGTCATAGCCTCTGACCACTTTGGCTAGAGGAAAATAAATCCTCTTTGCCCCTTGCTAGATGTTTGATTCATCATGACCTGCATCACAAGCCCTTGAGATCCTTGAAATGGGTTAGGATGTATGCAATGATATGATGTCATGATGCATGAGGTAATATGAATAAACCCTGTTATGAGCCCTTATTAAGGACTGCCAACAAAACCTGCAAGGAATTCAGTAAACCCTGTCATGAGTCCCAATTAAGGACTAAAACAAACCCTGCAAGAAACTTGGTAAACCTTGTTATGAGTCCTGGTTAAGGGCTAAAACAAAAACCTGTAGGAAATTTAGTAAACCTTGTTATGAGTCCTGGTTAAGGGCTAAAACAAAAACCTGTAGGAAATTTAGTAAACCCTGTTATGAGTCCTAGTTAAGGACTAAAAACAAAACCTGCAAAAGACTTAGTACCCTGTTATGAGTCCCAATTAAGGACTGTAAACAAAACCTGCAAGTAGTTCATGTGTCAGATAACAAGCATGCAAGTAGTCAAGTACGAAGGTACATAAGTCACACAAGAGAAGCCCTTAGAGTTTAGGCCAGCATGAGGTCTAGGTAGTACCCTCTTGAAGTTGGTGGGCTCAACCTGTCCTATTAGAAGTAACCGGGTTCTAAGGGTCCCAATATCACGGGATTGCTTTCATTGTTCATCGTTTCGATTTAGCCACTGAACTGGCGACCAAAATATTCCAGGAAAGCAACCCTCAATTGAGTGTAGTATCGAGTATCAACCAACCTCGGACTGCACCAAAGTCAGTTATCTCACTACCCTAAAGAGACCAAGATAGTTCAATTAAGGTTCCTAAGGTCTGTTGATGCTTCACGACACCACGCGGAGGCCCCGTACTCTCCTTGACTGAACTCAAGGGTTACCGGTACACACCAAAGTGCCACATCAACATAGCAGACTGTTTCAACCATGTCGGTATACCCCGCACAGTTCCCTCACAGCCTTGTTGCTACTTTCTAAGAAGGTATCCCCAGATTCGGGTTAGGATCTATAGAACTCCCAAGACAGTCCCACAATTTAAAGCAAACAAGGAAAGCAATTGAAAACACAGTTATGAACTAACCCTAAGGTACACCTCACTTTAAGTTAAGTCCCCAGCAGAGTCGCCAGTTCTGTGATCGGTGGATCTGGAACTGACTGTTTAACGCTGGTTCGCGAAATGTCGCGGAAGCAAGAGTCGCCACCATCTTTTATTTTCTCCAAATGGAAAGGACAAAAGCACAGAAAAATTCCTTAAAGAGATTGCTCTCGGTTCGGGAGGTAGGTTATAGAAAGGGAAGGTGTTAGCACCCTTTCTATCCATGGTTATCCATGGGCTCTTAGATACTTGCTCATGGTGTTTTCAAAAAGGTTTGTTTGCTTTTCAATGTGGGTTTTAAAAAGTTTCTTTGAAAATTCCAGTTCGACTCTTGTATCGGTCCTCAAGAGTGTTTGAAAAATTGCTTTCGAAAGCTTTTTGAAAAGGTGTCGGTGTGAAAAGTATTTTTTGATTTGTTTTTGAAATTAGAGCAAGTATATAGAGTCGTCTACCTACCCTAAGGAATTCGTCTGTGTAAATGTCCTTTAAAGTAGTGCCATCCCACCATTGAGAGGTAGGTAGCACCACCATTGGAGGTGTTCGGGTCAATTCGAGGTTCGGGACATGGTGATCACCAGAGCAATGGGAAGACACCTTAGAAGCTACCCTCATGCCAGGTTCCCGGATCATGAGGACTTACTAAGACATCCTCTACTCGACGATCACCTTTCGAGGCAAGGTAACAGTGAGGCGTACCCTATGGGTGGTGTGTGATTTGTGTGTCGTTTTCAGATATTTTTGTCTTTTGTCATGTCATTGGTGATCTAACGTTTGTTTTTTAATTTTGTCCATACATTCTTTCATGCCTTGATTAACAGTTAAAATATTGCGAGAAAAGTAAAGTTCTAAGCTATTACAAAAGGCGCGGGTCCACATCGCCAAAATTTCTCGAACCCGATTTGACAAAAAAAATAAAGAAATAATGAAAATAAAGAATTAAAAGTACGACAGATTAATTACATGGCTTCGGGAGAGATACATAAATATTAAAAGAAATAAGATAAACGCGCGAATTAAATGAGAAATAAACGAGGGCGTTGGACCCTTTTTGCAGAATTAAATTAATGATGGAATTAATTAATTAAAAGAAAAAAAATTGTTTTTTTTGTATTTTTTTTGGTATTTTGTGATTTTTATGAAAAAGAATTAATTTAATTAAATGCTAACCCTAATTCTAGTTATTTTAATTTATTAAAAAGAAGATTAAAGTTTTACCCTAAAATTAACCCTAATTAATTTACATGCAATTTTAATTACAAAAAAAATAAATATTTAATATTTTAATTATGTATGAAAGAAAAATAAAAAGGAATAAAAATTATCATAAACCCTAATTCTATATTTTTTAGATTTTTATTAAAAAGTTAAGATTAACCTAATTTAAAACTAAATTTAATTATATGCAATTTAATTACAAAAATACTTAAAATAAAAATATTTATTATTTTTCTTGTCTTTTCTGATTTTTCTTTTTTATGGCATTTTGTGTTTTTTATGAAAATATGAAATTAATTTAAAAAAACAACAATTAAAAGAAAGTAAAATAAAATAAAGAAAAATGAAGAAGGTTTGCAAACCTAGGGGGTTCAGACCCCAAATAGGAGGTATAGCCCAGCAATTTGAGGCCCATTTAGTCATGGCCTGGTTGAATTTTCCAGGACACGTGTGGTGCATTGACTCAGGCCTATGGTACGCTTCAGATTATGGTCGTTTGATCATCTCCATTGGACACGTGGGCAGCTGGATTGAGAAGCGCATGGTACGTCCTAACGCTGAAACTGCACATGAACATCATATGAAAAATAATGTGAAAGGGGGTGAGGACCTGGGGCTCGAACCCAGGTCCTGAACATTGCCACTCAAACGCTTCACCAACTATGCCATCTTGCTTATCTGTAAATAAGATAATTAATAAACATAATAAAACAAATATGCGTTAGTGCTTGGTTTTCGCACGAACTTTCAAACCAGCCAACCATCGCCTGCCACGAGATCATCTTCTCCATTGCTTATATTTTTCCTGAAAATATAAAACATTGGCCACGGTTTTTCAAGTGTTCCCTTAGGCACTCTATTGGAAAATAGCGAATAGCCCAGGGATCATCATAAATTAGGCGCGAGGGTGGGTTTATGATCGTCTGAGTATGCTGAAGTGAATGGTCTAAGTCTTATGCTCCAATTTTTCCTTAAACGAAAACCCCTAATTCCAAGCTTCACAAACCCTAAATATTATCAATGGAAAATCTTCATATAGGGCACGAAAACAAAATTAAATCATTGGGTTAGCATTAGAATCAAACGATAAACATGAATCAAGCGTTAAAATTCACAAAAAATGCATGAATTGAGATGCACGACTATGGAATTTTTTCGGTACAGATGAGATGGTTCTCACGTTTCTGGGCACGAAAGCTTGTGGTTTTTGATGCAACTCCCTTCTATGAAGCCTTAACAAGCTATTGAAATCAAAATCGTGCCTTGAATCGCCCTAGAACTAGGTTTTCAGAATTGAATTTTTGGCAAAAATTTTCAAGTTTAGGAATGGAGTTTCTGCGCAGCTTTTTGGTCCTTTGCATTAGGGTTGTGTTCTATGTATAAGTATGAATGAATTAGGTCAGAAAACTTGATCAAAATCCTTTGCATTCATGGTTTTTGAGATTTGATTTTTCAAGATCTTTTTCCAATATTTTCCATGCTATTTTGTACCAATCATGACCAATTCTCTTCAAATCTTTCCATATTTGATTATGCACGAATTATTGAGTATATTTCATGCACAAAAAGATTGAAAAACTTAGGTTAAATATTTTTCATGTATTTAATTGATTTAAATGAATTATTATTAATAAAAATTCAAATAAATAAATAAAAAATGAAGAAAAACTTCCCTTTGGGCCAAATGGTCGTGCACATGCCTTGGATAATGAATTGTGGAAGAAAAATAGGCCCATTAGCAATTTTAGGTCATTTGAATCAATGTTGACTTTTCAAAATGTCCAAAAATTTCCCAACTTCCACAAGGCATAACTTGCTCAATATTTAAGCTTTGCTCATGTTCTTGGACATTTTGGAAAGGTCTTTGAGTCCTCTAACCAATGCCTTTGGTCCCATGTCATTTTGATTTACCAATCTCAAGTTATGGCCTTTGACTTAAAGTCCCTTTTTGTTGACTTTTGAAAATGACCTATAATGTTGAAATTGATAACTTTTTGTGAGAGAATTTATTGGACTTGAAGTATGAAGATGAGTTGTAGGAAATGTCTTTATCTTCAAAATGAGCTTTGGATGGAATTTTTCTGATAATCCATGTGAAAGTTATGCCCTGGTCAATTTACAGTTGACTTTTTCAACTGTCCAAATAAGGAAACTTTTGCATCTTGATGATTTTTGAGCCAAGCTTTGAGAATCATGATCAAGCATTGATCAAATGATGTTTGTGGCTTCAAAATGAGATGTTGACCAAAAATTTGAACTTTTGACTGTCAAATGACCATTTTGCCCCTGCAGTTGACTGTAGTGGAATTAGGGTTTTGACTGTGCAATTTTGTGCTGAAAGTCTTGAAACTTGGTATGAGGATGCTTGACCATGTTTATAGGCATGTGGGACTTGATTGGACCTTTGGAAACTTCATTTTCTTGATCAGGACCAAAACCCTAGTTTTGACTGCTTAGGAGGCCCTTACATTGTGCAACCCTTGGGGAGATTTGAAGCTTGACTTTGCAATTCTTGAAGAATATGGGAGGGCAAATTTTGGGGTACAACAACGTGTAAATTCTAAAACCATCGAAAAACCACGAGCATTGTCAAATGACTACTAGTGAATAAAACTATGTAAAAATATATAAACTACCCTCAACCACCCTAAGACCCCAATACACACGCACTCTCTCTTAAAAGCAATTATGTGACTACCCCTCACAACACTATAACACAAGAGTATAAGAGAAAATATAAAAATTTAAATACAAGATTAAAGTGCTTTTAACTGGTACATATTGTAACAAAGAACTCCAATCGTTTATATAGCCTTAGATTGCCTCTTCTTATACAAAACTAAGCTAAGTAGAATTTCTTCAACATGTGTATTTTCAACAAACCCCAACCAATATCAGTCTGTATGATGACAAAGTTATAGCTGATCATAGAGAGAAATTTGATCGAGTCTTGACACATTTCTCTTTTCTATTTGAGATTATATGCAACAATTCATCAGTGGACACCTCAGGTATTTATGATCCAGGTGATTTCACCCTTGTAAACATTCATCGGTTTTATCAACATCCTTCCCCAAATTAGAATAAATCTCAATTTAAGCAATTATCATACCATAAATCTTAGGTCCGCTATGTGTTAAGTCTCAACAAACTAAACTTTCTCTACCACTCAACTATAATGATATTTATCAACCAACACCCAATTTAGAAAAAGAACTTGACTGAAAAAATGTTAGGAAAAATTGACATAGAGAAAATAAAAGAACGCAATCACAACACAAATACATAATGTGGAAACTCCAAAACTGGAGAAAAAACATGGTCGCTGTCAAATGACAACTAGAGAATAACATTGTGTAAAAATTGTTACAACACATAATTTCCCACCAACCACCCTCAGGCCCCAAATACACCCACACCTCCCAAAGCAAATATTTAACTACATCTCACAACACTCTAACACAAGAGTATAAGAGAACAAAGAAAGTTAAATACAAACATAAAGTGTTTTTCACTAGTGCATATTTTAAAGAAGAACTTGGACCTTCATATAGCTTTAGACTCCTTCTTCCTTAACATAACTAAACGACATGGGGCTTCTTCAACATGTATATTTTCAACCAACCAAAACAATTTTCACCTTAATTGAAAATAAAAACATCAGCTTTTATTGTCTTCACTAACAATCATACTCTACAAAGAGTATGACAATCACCTTCCATTGTCTTCACTTGAAGCTACACCACTCCAAAAAAAATCCACATCATCTTCAATGAAAATCATAGTTCAAAAACTATTATATTTCACCACTAAGAATATATTTCACTTGAAGTTAAACCACTCCAAGAATTTTACATTGTCATCACTGACAATCATATACTATATCATGAAGAATATATTTTACTTGAAGCTAAACTACTCCAAAAATTTCACATGTCGGAAATCGTGAAAAAAATTTATGGTACAACTTTCATGTTGGTAGGAAGCTCTTCAACCACCGAAATAAAATCATAGTATAGCTTGTGTATTCTTGATTGTATCAACACATTTTTTTACTTGAACTTTTCACAAGTAAAAAACAATTATTCTATTAATTTTCTCTAGCCCAAATGCATAGTATAACTCATAATTGCAGCTGAACAACTCTTTCACAACACCATATTTATTTCTGATGTGGAAGATCAGACAAATCTGCAACACCATAGAGCATACTAAGAACTCTAATACATGAATCGAACCAAAAAATCTAATATTAGTTGCTAGAAAAAACCAAAAAAGATAAATAACAGACCATAATCAATATATAGATTTTGGTGCACAAGGTTGAAGAGGAAGATGGAAGGAGAGAAAATAGATCTATAACTATCTTTCTCTTCACAAACTGAAAACGACTACAAGTGAGTTCTTAATACAAACTGAAACTTTAGTTCAATATTTATACCACCAGAAGCAACTAAATGAAAATAAAATTAAATTGAAATGCAAATGTAGAAACTAAATGTGTTGAATTTGGATTACACTTTAACACCATCCCTTAATTCATATTCAAAACTGAAACCAACAACACCAATTTCATCCCTCAATAGTGGATAAAGTGTTCAGCATGATAGCTTTAGTCAAAACATCTATAATATGAGCAATATAATGAACAACTTCTAGCACTCCTTCTAAACTTGATTGCGCAGAAAATGAAACTTTGTATTTATATGCTTGCTTCTCCCATGCAACATTGGGTTCTTTGCAAGGCTTATGGAAGATTTATTGTCTATCATCAGCTTTACAGGCTTGCTCACCTTGATCTTAAGATCCTGCAATAAGTTCATAATCTAAACAGCTTGACACGTAGACAAAGAATCTGCAATACACTCAGCTGCACAGGTTGACAAGGAAACCATAGTTTTCTTCTTGAAGCACCAAGAAATGTGACTTCCCAGATACTTGAAGAAATATTCAAAAGTAATTCTGTCAAGTCTGTCTCCATACAAATCAAAGTCTGAATAGCATATCAGCTCTGAATCAGATTTAGAACCAGATGGTAATAAAACTCCATAGCTCAGAGTCCCCTTAATATACATCAGTATCCCGATGGCAGCTGGGTAATGTGACCACTTTGGTTTGTTCATAAACCTACTCAGCATTCTAACTGCATATAAAATTTCAAATCTGGTGTTACAGAGATGTCTCAATGAGCCAACCAACTATTTAAAAGTTCCAGCTTGGAATTTGTTTCAGCGGATGTGATTACAGACTTGCAGTTCATTATGTCAAATATCTTCAGAAGTTTAAGTTCATACTTCAACTGATGCAAAATTATACCCTTCTTAGAGTACAAAATCTCCATCCCTGGAAAATACACCATGTTTCTTTAACTTGACTATCTCATCCAAACAACTCCCTATTAGCAATATGTCATCAATAAAGAGACACACTGGAATCATATTGCTTTCAGAGGTATGCAGAACATAAAACCCATACTCCATTTCACATTTTATGAATCCTTAAAAATTGAAAAATGAATCAATTTTTTGATTCCAAGTTATAGGAGCTTGTTTTAGTCCATACAAGACTTTATGCAACTTATACACCATCCCAGAAAAGCATATTTCACATCTAAATGTATATTTTAAAGGACCTCTCAGAAAAGCATATTTCACATCTAAATGCATCAGAGGCCAATTTCTATTAGCAGATATAGCAATCACCAATCTTATTGTTTCATGTCTAGCTACAGGCGTAAACACCTCAAAGTAATCTAAATCAGGTTTCTGTAGAAATCCTCTAGATACTAACCTTGCTTTATGTTTACTAATTGATCCATCTGGCTTAAGCTTTATCTTTAAAAGCCATCATACACCGGTTGCTTTCTTCTCCTTTGGAAGCTCAATCAACTCCCAAGTCTTGTTTGTTTCAATAGCCTCAAGTTCTTCTTTCATGGCCTCCAGCCACACTTTCTTCTTGAGATCTTATTTAGTACTAACTTGTTCATAGTCTACTACCATGGCACACTAAATGACTTCTCTTTCAGAGTCTATCTCAATATCTTGTAAGATGTCAAACTCTACAAATCTTCTTGGTATTTCTCTGATTCTTTGTGGCCTCTAGACTTGTTCAGAATATTTTTCAAATGTTGGAACAATATGAGATGATAAACTACCTTCAGAGTATGTACCGCCTTCATAAGTTAGATTACCACTAAACTCTGGATCATCATCATAATTAGGATCAGAATCAGATTCACCTTCAGAGTCAGACTCGCCTTCAGACTCAGACTCACCTTCAGAGTCTTCTTCAGAGTCAGACACGTCTTCAGACTCAACTCCAACTTCAAATTCACCTTCAGACTCTAACTCATCTTTAGAGGAAGAATCCCCTTCAGAGGCGAAAATACCTTCAGAAGTTAACTCAGGTGTCAACACTGCACCAGAGTTGGATTAATACTTGCTCCAATCCCACACTTTGCTTCCTTCATAATGACATCTCTGTTTACTTCAAATTTTTTAGTGACTGGACAATAAAGCTTATAAGCACTTGTACAGTGGTACCCAACCAGTAACATTACTTTGCTCCTATCATCCAGCTTCTTTCTAGTAGCACCTGGAACATGTTTATAGCAAACATAACCAAATACTTTAAAATGACTCACACTCTGCTTATTTCAAGCCCATTTCTCAAAATGAATAGTTTCCTTTAGCTTCTTTATTAGACACATGTTAAGCACATATGCTGCAATGGCAACATCTTCTCCCTATTATGCGTGTGACGGGTTCTTCTCTTTTAGAATACTCCTTGTCATATCAAGCAAAGTTATATTTCTTATTTCAGCATGACCATTGTGTTGAGGAGTGTATGGAGCAATAACCTCATGCTCAATTCCATTCCCCTCACAGAACCTTCTAAACTTTGTAGTGTTGTAATCTCCTCCACCATCACTTCTAAGAACTTTCAGCTTCTGACCACTCTGTTTTGTAGCCTTCACTTTGAACTTTTAAAACTCATAAAACTCCTCGTCCTTAAACTTGATGAGTGCTACCCATATCATTCTTGTGAACTCATCCACAAAAGACACAAAATACTTGTTTCCTCTAAGTGAATATACTTCAAATGGTCTACATACCTTAGAATGCACTACTCCAAAATCATGCTTTGCTCTTGGAGCCATTTCTAATGCAAATGACAATCTAGGTTGCTTACCTTTCATGCATATATCACATGACTTATTCGGCTTCACAATCTTAGGAATGCCATATACTAGATTCTTAGAACCCAAATGGCCTAAGCTTCTAAAGTTTAGATGCCTTAATCTCTTGTGTCACTGCTCATTATCACCTTCTGCACCAAGGCATTTAGTTTCACTTGTCTCCACATTCACCTTGAATGTTCTGTTGCTTCCCTGCTAGGTTGCATAATAAGCTTTTGATCAGAATCATACAACTTCAAGAGATTATTCTTCATAGTTTATGAGAAATCTTTCTCAATTAGTTGACCTACACTCATCATATTGATCTTCATACCAGGAACATACCAAACATCCTTGATTAGAACATTTTTCCATCCTTCACTCTGACTTTGACATTTTTAATTTCTTTAGCATTATGGTACTTATCATCAGCACATCTGATCTCTGTCCTCTTTCTAGAGTCAAAATCGATTAGCCATTATTTATTTTCAGTTAGGTGATTTAAGCAATCAGTGTCCATATACCACCAGTCTACCAAATATTAACCATCAGATTCATAAGCCATCAATAGCATAGGTTCATCATCAGAATTTTCTCTGGCTATGTGTGTTTTTTCAGACTTCTTTTCCTTGTTTGACCAACAGTCAGCAGCAAAGTGGCCAAACCTATTATAGTTGTAACACTGAACCTTTCTCTTATCAAATTTTTCATTTCCCTTTTGATGTTGCTTCTTATCAGAGTTGGAGGCTTCTGACTTCTGATAACCACCATGTCTCTTCTTGGCCTATGACCAAGACTGCTTCTGATTCTTCTTACCAGAAGACGCTTTCAGAGCCAGCTCTACCTCTCTTTCAGAGTTTCTTTCAATCAGACGCAACTCTTGTGCCTCTAGACTACTCTGCAGCTCTTCAATTATCATGGATTTGAGGTCCTTAGAATGTTTAATTGCTACAACAATATAATCAAACTGAGGAGTAAATGATCTTAGTACCTTTTCAATGATGGCTTACTCAAAGAGCGTTTCTCCAGAAAACTTTATCTCATTTGTGATCACAATCACTCTAGAGATGTAATATGGTACCTTCTCATTGTTCTTCATGTTGAGATTCTCACATTGCTTACGTAGACTCTAAAGTTTCGCCTTCTTCACTGATGCATCACTGCCGTAGCACCATACAAGTGTGTCTTATATTCATTTGTTTTTTTTTAATAAGCAATTTATGTCTAGCAGAATTTAAACCTAAGACCTTGAGAAAAGCACACTTTCAAAACGTAAGTCTTCACTACTAAACCACACACGCAATATTCACTTGTTATTTAAGTATCCAATCCGAGAAATATTTTTTCTAACTTTGAAGTAATTATTTCACCTTGAATACCCCATAAGAAAAGAGTAATACAAAAAGAGAGAGATGATAGTGAAATGCATATAGCTGGCAACTTGGAATAAGATATGTGTATATATGCATATATCTCCTAAAAATGAACACCATTAATGTTAAAAGAGATCGCAGGACCACGCCATACATGACATGATGACAACACACTTGTACTCAGCTTGTACATCCATTAATTAAAACATGTACTATATTTTAATAAAATTCATATTTATAAAATAATAAACTATTTTATTTACATTTTTTAACAATATTCAATTATACAAAAAAGACTTATATATAAATTTATTTCTTTAATAAAATTTATTGATTTATAAATATTATATCTATTAATACATAAATATAAATAAATATTATCATTAAAAAAATAAATTTTAGACCAATAACTTATATTTATTTAATAATAGTTCATTAAAATTTAGATAGTTAATTTAATTTATATTAAATTAATTATAACTATAAATTAATTATAAGATTTAATAAAAATACACTAACAGTTTAATCAGTTTTATATTATGAGTGAAATCATAACGGTTAAGTTTTATAGAAGTTTGACTTTTTCTTTAAATCACGTATAAAATATTTCTTTTTAAGAGTTGTGATGAAGTGATCGTGTAAAATATTTCGCACCGACAATACATTACTTTTAAGCTCTTAATTATAACTATAAATTAATTATAATTTTAACTTTAAATTAAATTAATTATATTTTTAATGAAGTGATATCATATAACAATAGTATAAGCATTAGTTTATTTAATGAAGTGATATTCTAAAGTGATTTAATTTTTATTAAACATTTATTTAATATATATTTCATCAATCAGTTAG
This sequence comes from Vicia faba, assembly GCA_948472305.1. NCBI lineage: Eukaryota > Viridiplantae > Streptophyta > Magnoliopsida > Fabales > Fabaceae > Vicia > Vicia faba. The sequence continues at coordinate 332,461,489 of OX451737.1, forward strand.
AATATTTTGTTAATTATATAGAGTATTTTTTAACTAAGAAAATGTAAAGTATCAACTACTTATTTAATAACGGATATAAAAGTACTAATGTAAACATTAATAACCGTTAAATAAAAAGGTTAATGCTTGTATTTCTGTAGCTAATAAAATATTATGATTAATTGTTAGAAAAATACTATATATTATGATTAGTTAATGCAATATAAGTTAAATAAACAATTAATAACTTATATTTTTGTATTTGATAAAAGTAGTTAATGATTAATGATACATATCGTACTAGTGTTTAAAAATATATTTCTATTATCATGTAAAAAATTTATAAAAAAGAAAGCTGCAAAAGAACAGTAAATAATACAAGATGTTGTATTTTTTTTAAAAGTACTAATTTATTAATATTAACTGTTTATTTATATTAATACAAAAATTAAATAAATACTATTGACAGATATTATTAAACCTTAGATTTTAACAATTTACACTCATAAAAAATTTCGTATTTTAATGTCAAAGTTTGTGTCTATATAACCTTGCTCTTATATAAAAAAATTAACAATGTCTTTAAAAAAAAAAACTTGCTCTTATATTAATTTGACATATTTCCATATATTATTACTATATAATACTCCATCAATAAAAAATGTCCACATTTCCAGAATTTATTTATTTTTAGATAATAAATATTTTCAGTGTTAAGAGTTTGATAGTAACAATGTTTTAAAAATTGAATCGATCATTAAATCGGTTAAGGTATTAGATCATTGGTTTATTAGTTAAATTTATGATTTATTAGTCGAATTACATGACTAAATCGGATAATTTAGTTGAATAAATCGGTCTCTATAACAAAATTATATATTTATTAAATCGGTCGAATCAGATGACTCGGTCTCTAAAAAAAATTATGACACTTACAAATTTTTAAATTTTTAAAATATCATAATTTTACATGTTCATTATTTTAATTCAAGTTCTAAATATAACCATCACGCCCAACAAAATAATAGAAAATACAAATTTAAATAAATTTTAAATCAGATCTAATTGCAAACAAAAAAAAATGTTTCAAATAAGTTTTGAATAGAGTTTAATTATATTTTAATTTTTATAAATTATTAAAACAATGTCATTTCGTCAGAGAAAAAAAATACGCATTTGAACCGTCAGTTTTTAAAAACTGTCGGTTCACCAATTTTCATCGATTTTGACCAGTTTCTACCGGTTCAATAGCATACTTGGTCCAACAATCAAACTTGACAGATAACTCATCTGATTCTCAGTTCAATTGGTCCAACGGATCAGTTCGGTCCAAGTTTTAAAACACTGGATAGTACTATAATTTTACAAGAAGAGTGTAGTAAGGATGAAAAGTAGTATACTTTCTCACGTGTTTTTAGAGAGAAGGCAAACCTTCTCTCTCTAACTTATCGTACTCTCTACACTTTTCTTGTGGTCGTGGTTTCTATCTGGGTTTTCAGAACCCTTCTCTCATTGTTATTAGGGTATGTGTCCACTAGTTTTTTCCCTCTTTGTGCGAAGGCGTTGGGGTGAGGTTCTATAGGATATGGCTGATTATCGGTGGGGATAAGATCTAGAGTTTCACCTATGGAGGAAAGGAAATGAGAAATGTAGAAGGAGGTACCGCTCTCAGAAGAAGAAGAAAAAGGGATAACGGTTAACAGTGAAGCAGAAATAGGTGACGAAGTGTTCAATAGAACAATGGTGGGAAAGTTGTGGAAATATAACCCATTCAATGCACGTGCTTTCAAATCAACAATGATCTAAGCATGGCGGCTTCGAAACCCAGTGGAAGCGCAAGATCTGGGGAAGAATCTCTTCCTCTTTTGTTTCTCAACTAAAAAGACGCTGGCATGATCTTCAAAGGACGCCCCAGGAACTTCGACATAAATCTTATAATCTTGGAGAAAATATATGGAGATGAACAACCATCTGGGTTAGAAATGCACTATGGAGATTTTTGGATTTGGATTAGGAGATGAACTCGATATGATAAGCCACAACCTTATAATTTTTTTTAATCATCAAAACCAAATGCGTATTTAAAAAATTTTATATCATCACTGGCATGGATACAACTAAACGACGATAATTTTTTCAGGTTTTTTTTTTCTCGTGAAAGGATTCCACAAATGGATTGAGTACTCCATATAATCAACAAATTCTTTATACCCAACCGTTGATACTTTGTAGAGATATTTAGTATAAAAACAGATCAATCCATTGCAAGTTCCAACGGTATACAAACAAAAAAAAACTAGTTTTGTCACAAAAGCTTTTAAATCTCAGATATGTGAACATAAACATAAACATAACAATATATGATTTCAGCTTGTTTTGAAAATAAGCATAAAATATACAGTTATCTCAGTGATACAATTTAAAACTCAAACTCGAAAAATAGAACCAAAACTCAGTGATCTCATACTTGGCTGAGTTGAGCCACGGAGGACGAATGGAAGAGACCGATGATTACGGAAGTGGCGGAGCTACCGGGGAAACAAAGAGGAGGGAGGATACTGAGAGGAAGAGGAGGGAGAAGACGAGGAGGTGATGGGTGCTGATGCAATGGCGGTCCGGCGGAGTTGTTGGCGACGGAGGGAAGAGCAGATGCAATGGCGGTCTGACGCTGCTGTTTTCGTTTCGTCGCTCTTGCTTCTCTTTCCCTTTCCTTTTTTTTATTTTTTCTTTTTCCTTTTTAATATATATATATATATATATATATATATATATATATATATAATTAATTTATATGATGAGAGATTTAACTGGTTATAAACTCTTTATCCACCTTATCAATATAAATTTCAACCATTATCTTTTGTTGATACGAAATTTTGATATTTTTCAATCTTTACCTTATCATTAAGAAGATGTTTAGGTTCTTATTGTTTACTTTTTCTTAAAAGAGACTGTGGACCATAAATTTAATTTGTGTGCTAGATTCCATCAAACAAGTTGTATGGTTTTCAAAAGCTTAACAATCATCAGTAGTTCCTGAATTTAGAGAACAAAATGTCAATTATTAAAATTAAAAAAATAGATGTATATAGATTTTATTAAAATTATTTTATTGTTTAGAATGACTTAATATAAATTATTTATGGTCTTAGAAATCGATTAATCAATTAATTCAGAGATAAAATAAATATTTTTAAAAATTTTCAGGTATTTTATTTACGAAATTTTAAAATCCATAGACCTATTAAAGTAATTTTAAATATTTCAAGGACCGTATAATTTAATAATTTTGAAATAAATACCAAGCAGGCCATTGACATGATAGCTACAAGAACAATTCATCCATAAAAAATCTATGCATATCCAATTTATTGATTATTGAAAATTGAAATCTTCAAAGTGAATCTTATAACTATAGTACGTATCTTACTTGATGGTTTCTTTTTGTTGTTTCCCCCTCTTGTCTAACTACCTGTGTCTGGTGGCTGACATAATGTGTCTCAATTTCTAAAAAAATATGGATAGCTCCATTTAAAGAGATAAATACAAAGAAGAAGAAAAATATTTAAACAATTATAGGACCTACTTGATTGTGAAATTTATTTTCTACTATTTCTGTCTAATTTTGTTTAAATGAAGTCTTTGTTTTGAAAATAAATGAGAACTCAACTTTGACTTCAAGTATTCCAACATACAAGAACACAATGACTATAGTGACAAATTTGATATAGTGTATTAGGAACCTGAATATTCATTTAAGAGATAGAAGAATGATTTTTTTTAATAAGACGAGATAAATAAATAAAAAAAAGATGATACAAAATGGAGAGGGAAGACTAGATCAAAACCCTCTCAGAAAGAAACGAACTTAAAAAAAAAAAAGACAAATTAAAATTATTCTTAACAAAATTTGTCTTCGGAAAATCCGGTATAGAGCTAAAGCTTATAGAGTCAGTCACCGTAAGACCTAAGTTACTAAGAGAATCAGCACAATTGTTCCATTATCTAAAGATATGGGAAACCACAAAAGACTTCTTTAAAGTAATATTTATACAATTAATCCACTTAGTACAAATACACCAAGGAACCAAAGTATGTTGTTTGAAAGCATGAATAATCGCTAACGAATCAGATTCCAACCAAAGCTTGTGTCAATCCTACTCATTGGCGAACTCAATTGCTAACATAGCACCGGAGAGTTCAACAATGAGAGAGTTAGAGGTACCTAATAAAGCACCAAGGAAGCGACGCTCCGAATATCTAACAATACCGCCACAGGCTGAGGGACCAACATTACCCGATGACACACTATCATAATTGAATTTAATCCAACTAAATAAAGAAGGTTTCCAAATAACTTACAGGATTTTTGGGTTGTTCAGAGGCCGAATAGCGATCCCAAACGACTTAAGAATCTCAAAATCATGCATATTAATCGAGGAGGACACAACAGAATTTGAAACAACTAACGTAACTGCAAATTAAATAGAAGATAAAGAGAATGAAACATGGATAAAACAATCCCGAAATCTGACCTTGTTAAGCGCGAGTCAAACCGCGTTGAAAATATAGATGAAGGAAACATTGGAAACAACTTTACATCTATCAGACCAACTCCTGGAGAAAAGATTCCAAATATCTTTCCAACAAAGAATCTGACAATGGATCTTCAACTTAGAAATTAACCATTTTCAACGCTTAGAAGCATAAAGGCATTCGAAGAAAAGGTGGGATGGAGTTTCTTCAAAATTCCTATAAAGGCTGCATTGAGAAGGAAAAGAAAAATTTCTTCTTTTTAATTGATCGTCAGTAGGAAGTTTACAAGATTGAGCCTCCAAAGCAAGCAAGCTTTAGACGGCGGGATATTCTTCGACCAAAGCCACCTTCGCCAATCATTATTGTTCCTACGATTTCTTTTGAAATTTGTAAGTGTTTGCTTGTTGACATTAATTTTTGGTAAAACCAGATTTGCGAATGTCATGACTGATGTCATAACATCATGGGATAAAGACAAGTTCTGCAGAAGGAATGTTCTACAGGAACAACTCAGTATGAGTGAATATCATGATGATTAAGCTATGATCATATGTACTGAATTCTACCAAAATCAGTGAGCAAGATACATGATGTCATAACCAATGTTAAGACATCCTGTACTGATCAAGTTGTTGTGCAGATTTATTGTCCCTGAGAATTTTCAGGAATCTGGTGTGCTATTCTGAGTTGAAGTATATTGACTAGATCAGATGCTCACGTGGATATTAGGTTAACCTTGCTTAACCCTAATCTGTTATGATGAAAGCCCAAGACCAAGTCTTTAGGTTAACTTTGGTTTATCCTAGCTATTTTTATGGAAGCCCAAAATGAAGAATAAACTGCATATATATTTCTCACGAATCCTAATGGTGTGTAGCGCTTTTCAGAGAAGATCAATAAGGCATTTTGTAGTTGTGATAGTTTTAGTAATTACTGTGAGCCCAACAATTATCACTTGATAAGTGACTTGGAGTAGGATTTGGTTGTAAGGGTTGTTTATCACTCAAAGCTTTGAAGCATGAGTGTTGTGTCTCTTAATTAAAGCTTTGAAGCAAAATCAAGCGTGTGTATTGAAGAATGTCTTCATAATCTTATTAATCAGTAGATTAGTATCACTGTTGTGATTGAGAGGGAGTGAGTAGGAACTCAGGTTTAAGTAGGACTTAGATTGAAGTTGCATTGGGTAGGTATTAAGTGAAGTAGATAAACTGATTGGTTTATTCCTAAATTAATACCTCTTATAGTGAATTTCCTCCCTGGCTTGGTAGCCCCCAGATGTAGGTGTTGTTATACACTGAACTTGGTTAACAATTGATTGTGTTCTTTACTGTCTTTTAAATTACTGTTTGGTTTATGTACAATTTGTCAGATACGGTGTCATAACATTTACTGTGACATTAAGTATCTGTTGCCAGAATTTCAATTGGTATCAGAGCAGGTACCCTGCCTGTCTTTCTGGGTGAGATCTAGGGATATTATTTTCTGGCGCTATGGACAAGGAAGGAGGATTTGGGAACAGACCACCTATTCCGGATGGATCAAACTATGACTACTGGAAACCTCGTATGATTGCCTTCTTGAAGTCACTGGACAATAAAGCTTGGAGAGCTGCTGACAAAGGATGGAACCATCCCACCATAACTGGGAAAGGTGGGACGACTAGTCTGAAACCTGAGGAAGAATGGAGCAAAGAAGAAGAAGAGTTAGCCTTGGGTAACTCTAAAGCATTGAATGCCTTGTTCAATGGAATTGATAGAAACATATTCAGACTAGTACATCAATGTGAACTGGCCAAGGATGTTTGGGACACTCTCAAAACCACCCATGAGGGTACATCCAAAGTAAAATGTCAAGACTTCAGATGCTCACTACCAAATTTAAGAATCTAAGGATGAAGGAAGATGAGACCATTCATGAGTTTCACATGAACATCTTGGAAATTGTCAACACCTCAGGAGCATTGGGAGAAAAGATGTCAGAAGAAAAGCTGGTGAGAAAGATTCTCAGATCCTTGCCTAAAAGGTTTGAAATGAAAGTGACTACTATAGAGGAAGCTCAGGATATCTGCAACTTGAAGGTTGATGAACTCATTGGGTCACTTCAGACATTTGAGATGGGGATCAGTGACAATGTTGACAAGAAAAACAAGAGCATAGCCCTTGTATCCAATACTGAAGATGAAAGCAAGGAGAGTGATGAAGAGAATATATCAGAAGCTATAGCTATGCTTGGAAGGCAGTTCAACAAACTCATCAAGAGAATGGACCCAAAGTCAAGGTCAAATGTCAAGAACATTTCCTCTGACATTAGCAGATCCTATGACTCCAGCAGAAGAACTAAGTCTGAAGAAAAGGGAAATCAAAGCAGAGGAATCCAATGCCATGGATGTGAAGGATATGGGTACATTCGAGTTGAATGTCCTACCTTTCTAAAGAAACAAAAGAAAGGAATATCTATTACTTGGTCTGATGGTGACTCAGAAAGTGACTCTGAAGAAGAATCTGCTAAACTAGTTACTGCACTATCTGGTGTTTGTAACTCTGATAATGATTCTAGTGATGAGGAAGTGACATTTGAAGAACTTGCTGACTCCTACAAGAAGCTATGTATCAGAAGTGCTGAAGTCTGTCAGCAAAATGAGAAACAGAAAAAGCTCATAGTGAAGTTGGAGGCTGAGAAGAAGGCAGACACTGCTACTATAAGCCATCTCAAAGGTGAAGTTCTAATGTTAAACTCCAAACTTGATCAGATGACTAAGTATGTCAAGATGTTAACGAGTGGAACTGAAAAGTTGGAAGAAATCCTCCAGGATGGACAAAATGCAAGAAACATGTCTGGTTTAGGATTTGTGGCTGCAAAGAAATATGTTGTTGACAAGAAGAAGACCAGGCCTGATAAACAAATGTCAAAGCAGATGTCACAACATAGGACTCAACATCAAGAACAGAGAAATATAAAGAAAAAGTATCAAAGATGGAGATGTCATTATTGTGGGAGGTTTGGTCACATAAAGCCATTCTTCTTCATATTATATGGATATCCTAATCAGACCCCATATGTCAAACCTAAGACTAACAAGGCACCATATACTCAACAGTGGAAGAAAAAGACTGCAGCCCTGATAGCTCACACCTCCCTTAGAGTTTCTGCCAAGGAAGACTGGTACTTTGACAGTGGATGCTCTAAACACATGACTGGAATCAAGAATCTGCTGAATGATGTCAAACCTCATACTACTAGTTATGTCACTTTTGGAGATGGTGCTAGAGGAGAAATCAAAGGAGTTGGAAACTTGGACTGCCCTGGAGTTCCAAACCTAAATGAAGTGTTGCTGGTAAATGGTTTGACTGCTAATCTCATAAGTATCAGTCAATTATGTGATCTAGGATTCAAGGTCAACTTCACCAAGTCTGAATGTCTTGTAACTAATGAAAAACAAGAAGTTATAATGAGAGGAGTCAGATCAAAAGACAACCGTTACTTATGGGAGTCTGAGAACACTAACTACTCTTCTGTGTGCTCTATAGCCAAAGAAGAAAAGGAAGTGAAACTGTGGCACCAAAAACTTGGTCATTTACATCTTAGAGGGATGAAAAAGATCATATCCATGGAGGCTGTCAGAGGGATTCCAAGGCTTCAGATTGATGAAGGGAGAGTCTGTGGTGAATGTCAGGTTGGAAAGCAAACTAGAATGTCACATCCAAAGATAAGACATCTGACCACCTCTAAGGTGCTAGAACTTCTACATATGGATCTGATGGGTCCCATGCAGGTGGAAAGTCTTGGTGGAAAGAGATATACCTATGTTGTTATGGATGATTTTTCCATATTCACCTGGATAAACTTAGGGAAAAGTCTGATGTATTTGATGTATTTAAGGAATTGTGCAAAAGAATTCAAAGAGAAAAAGAAGGATGCATTGTCAGAATCAGAAGTGATCATGGTAAGGAATTTGAAAATAGTAAGTTTGATGAGTTATGTTCCTCAGAAGGAATCAATCATGAGTTCTCTTCACCTATAACTCCTCAACAAAATGGAGTTGTGGAAAGGAAAAACAGGACTATACAGGAATCTGCCAGAGTAATGATACATGCCAAGAAGCTTCCTATTCATTTTTGGGCTGAAGCTATGAATACAGCCTGTCATGTCCACAACAGGGTCACCTTGAGAAAGGGAACATCATCCACCCTTTATGAACTATGGAAAGGAAGAAAGCCTACAGTGAAGTACTTCCATGTCTTTGGGAGAAAATGCTATATTCTGACAGATCATGAACAAAGGAGAAAGATAGACCCTAAAAGTGATGAAGGAATATTCCTAGGATACTCTACCAACAGCAGAGCATATAGGGTGTTCAATTCCAGGACCAAAGTTATGATGGAGTCTATAAATGTCATAGTTGATGATCACCATGAGGAAACAAATGTCCCATATGATGTTGAGACATTCTTTGAGACTTCAACACAAGTGCCTAAAAAGGATGATGTGCCTAATCCTACTCCATCAGAGTCTGAATCAAAGGAAGATAACAAAGATCCTTCCATCAGAATTCAGAAAGATCATCCTAAGGAACTCATCATAGTAGATCCTAACAGTGGAGTCACTACAAGATCTAGAGAAATCATCACAAACTCTTGTTTTGTGTCTAAGATTGAACCAAAAAATGTTAAAGAGGCTTTGACTGATGAATACTGGATTGGAGCAATGCAAGATGAATTGAACTAGTTCAAGCAACATGAAGTATGGGAGTTAGTTCCTAGACCAGAAGGAACAAACATCATTGGCACAAAGTGGATCTACAAGAACAAGTCAGATGCTGAAGGAGTTGTCACCAGGAATAAGGCAAGACTTGTTGCTCAAGGATACACTCAAGTTGAAGGGGTTGATTTTGATGAGACTTTTGCTCCTGTAGCCAGACTGGAATCAATCAGACTTCTCTTGGGAGTTTCTTGTCTCCTTAAGTTCAAGCTGTTTCAGATGGATGTGAAGAGTGCTGTGATCGGTGGATCTGGAACTGACTGTTTTAAAGCTGGTTCGCGAAATGTCGCGGAAGCAAGAGTCGCCACCGTCTTTTATTTTCTCCAAATGGAAAGGACAAAAGCACAGAAAAATTCCTTAAAAGAGATTGCTCTCGGTTCGGGAGGTAGGTTATAGAAAGGGAAGGTACTAGCACCCTTTCTATCCATGGTTATCCATGGGCTCTTAGGTACTTGCTCAATGTGTTTTCAAAATTGTTTGCTTGCTTTTCAATTGTGGGTTTAAAAAAGTTTCTTTGAAAAATTTCAGTTCGACTCGTACGTCAGAGTGTTTGAAAGATTTGCTTTGAAAGCTTTTGAAAAGTGTTGGTGTGAAAAGATTTCAGTTTGTTTTGAAGAGAGCAAGTATCCATGAGTCGTCTACCTACCCTAAGGAATTCGTCTGTGTAAATGTCCTTTAAAGTAGTGCCATCCCACCATTGATAGGTAGGTAGCACCACCGTTGGAGGTGTTCGGGTCAATTTGAGTTTGTAGGGACATGGTGATCACCGGAGTAATGGGAAGACACCTTAGAAGCTACCCTCATGCCAGGTTCCCGGATCATGAGGACTTACTAAGACGTCCTCTACTCGACGACCACCTTTCGAAAGGCGACAGGTGAGGCGTACCCTAGGGGTGGTGTGTGCGAATTGTGTGTCATGTTTCAGTTATTTGTCTTGTCATGTTTATTTGTGTTCTACGCTTGATTTTAATTAAGACATTCATTCTTGCATGCTTTTTAACAGTTATATATTTGCGGGAAAATAAATCTAAACTATTACAAATGGCGCGGGTCCACATCGCCAAAATTAAACCGGACCCGATTTTACAGAAGATAAATAAAGAAAATAAGCGAAAAGTAAAAATTGTTACAAGGCTTTGGGACATGTACATAATTATAATAAGCGACATAAAATAAATATGCGAAATAAAATAATTAAACAATGGGCGTTGGACCCTTTTGCAAAAAATTAAATTTAATAGGAAATTAAAATTAAAAATTAAATGTTTTTGGTATTTTTGTATTTTTTAAGATTTAAAAGAAAAAAGAACTTTTTAGAATGAAATTTGAAATGCAAATCCTAATTCTAATGTTTTTTAGTTATTGTGAAAATGTTATATTAATCTAAATTAAACCCTAATTTTTACTTATATACATTTAATTATAAAAATAAAATAAATAAATAAATAATATTGTGATAAAAAAAAGGAAAATTTAAAAGGTATAAAAAGTCATTAAACCTAATGCTATATTTTTGGATTTTTAGTTATTAAGAAAGTATTAAAATCTAACCTAAATGCAACCCTAATTAGTTTACAAGTTTAATTATGAAAATTACTAATATTATGGCAAAAAACAAGGAAAGTTAAAAGGAATAAAAAAGTCATTAACCTAATGCTATATTTTTGGATTTTTTTATGGAAGAAAGAATTAAAGTTAAAACCTATTTTACTAAATTTATTTACATGTTAATTATTTACAAGAAAATAAATAAAATAAATATTTTTTATATTTTTATCCTTTTTCTGATTTTATGATGTTTTTGTGTTTTTGTTAAAAAATAATTAATTAAATTAGAAAAGAAAATAACAATTAAAAATAAAATAGAATAAAAAAACAAACCAGGGGGGGTAGCCCCAAATTAGAGGTGCAGGCCTTAGGATGCTGGCCCAATTAGCTTTGAACTTGTTGACTTTTCTGGATCATGTATGATGCATTGACTCGCGCTCATGGTATACACCAATCTTCAGCCTTGGATGGGAATCTCCTGGACACGTGGGCATCTGGATGATGGTGGTACATGATATGCTTCAACGTTGTGCCTGCATAGGAATGAGTATAGAAAAATAATAGCGAAATTATTCAGACCTGGGGTTCGAACCCAGGTCTTTGGACATCAATGCGTTGATAGCTTGCCAGCTGAGCCACTTAGTCAATTTGATATATAATATGCAAGCAAATATTAAAAAAGAAAGTAACGCATTAGTGGCATTTTGGCGCCAGAGTTTGAACGGACCAATCCACGCTTGACATGGCATCATCTTCCTCGCGTGCCTGAAAGACAAAACATTGAGCAACGGTTTTCGTTGTGTTGTTTTAAGCCAGCTACCAGAAAATAGCGAATAGGCCTACGCAGCTCATAAATTAATCGCGACTAATGCTTTTTCTTCGTCTTGATGAGCTGATTGCAATGGTGTGTGTTTGGAACCCTAATTTTGCCTAGGGTAGAAAACCCCAATTTTGAAAACCTGTAACCCTAGAATCTCAAACATGGCATAATCTCGTATGGTCAATAAAAACGCAATTAAAGGTAATGGTTAGCTTGGAAACTTCAATATGAACAAGAATCAATAAACCAAAATGCACAAAGATGTATGAATCATGATATACGATTTCAAAAGTTTTGCTTTACAGTTTGAGTTATAGATACCACTTCTTTGCGTTTTGGTTGATGTTAGGGATTGGCACACGTTCAGAGTTTGTCAAGGAAGCTATTGAACCAAGTTTGGAGCCTTGAATTCACCTCTAGAGTGTTTTTCAGTTTTGACTTTTATGGCCAAAATTTCAAATTGGTACTAGCCTTTTCTGCGCAGCTGAGAGTGTGTTATGATTAGGGTTTGACTTAGCACTTATGAGGGAAGAGAATGAGCTTGCTAGCTGGCCTTGATTCATGCTCATGAGAGAACTAGTCCTAGGGTTTTCACCATTAACCAATTTTTCCTTCTTTTAAGCCAAGACCAAGACTTAGTGTGCAATTTAACCCTAGCATAAGTTTGTGAGCTGGCCCATGATATATGGAAGTTGTCCAAATTCAAATGACACTATTCCATTGGTTTTTGAATTTTATTTGAATTTTTAAAGATTTAAAATGAATTAAATTATCAAAAATTAAATAAAATAGAAAAATCAATGTTTGATCTTGAAATTAATCATGGGACACGTGTGTGGCATGACAAGGATGAATCAAGTGGAAGAAAGTGGGCCCTTTTGTCAAAAATTGGAGTTTCAAGGATAGTTGACTTTTGCCATTTCACAAAAATTTCCCAACTTCTACAAAGTATAACTTGCTCAATTTTTAAGCTTTTCACATATTCTTGGACATTTTGGAAAGTTCTTTGAGTCCTCTAACCAATGCCTTTGGTCCCATGTCATTTTGATTTACCAATCTCAAGTTATGGTCTTTGACTTAAAGTCCCATTTTGTTGACTTTTGAAAATGACCTATAATGTTGAAATTGATAACTTTTTGTGAGAGAATTTCTTGGACTTGAAGTATGAAGATGAGTTGTAGGAAATGTCTTTCTCTTCAAAATGAGCTTTGGATGGAATTTTTCTGATAATCCATGTGAAAGTTATGCCCTAGTCAATTTCAGTTGACTTTTTCAGCTGTCCAAATATAGCAACTTTTGCATCTTTGATGATTTCTGAGCCAAATTTTGAGAATCATGATCAAGCATTGATCAAATGATGTTTGTGGCTTCAAAATGATATGTTGACCAAAAATTTGAACTTTTGACTGTCAAATGACCATTTTGCCCCTACAGTTGACTGTAGTGCAATTTAGGGTTTTGACTGTGCAATTTTGAGTTGAATGCCTTGAAACTTGATATGAGGATGCTTGACCATGTTTGTAAGCATATGAGACTTGATTGAGCCTTTGAACACTTCCTTTTCTTGATCAGACTCAAAACCCTAATTTTGACTGTATGGGAGACTGTTGCACTGCACAACCCTTGGGGAATTTTGTAGCTTGGCTTGGCAATTTCTTGGGGAATATGGGAGGGCAAATTTTGGGGTATAACAGTTGCCCCTGTTCAATCTTCTTAGACCTGAGGATGCAGATTGGCTGACGTGCCTTTCGTAATCCGAGGGTAAAAGATGATTGGACACTAGAGTGCCCAGAAATTTGCGCTCACATGTTAGCAATGATGGGGGAATGGGCTTATAGATGCCATCTGGATGTTTGATTGCGTAAGAGATTCCTTGGCGAGAACCTGCATACCTGCAAAACAGAAAATGAATACCTGACACGTTGCAGGAGCTGATGTTTAGATGCCTGGTATAGATGTGTCCTGACTGGTTACAGGAGCTGAGTCTGGAGCTTCAAACGGCGATGAAAGAACCAAGGATGATTACTACCTTAGCATGAATGGTAAGAGAACCTTGGGCGACTTTAACTTCAACAACGCTTGTTGAGAAAAACATCTTGGGTGACTTTAACTTCAACAACGCTTGTTGAGAAAAATCTCTGGGTGATTTTAACTTCAACAACGCTCGTTGAGAAAAATCTGGGTGATTTTAACTTCAACAACGCTCGTTGAGAAAAATCTGGGTGTCTTCTACTGGGATAAGAATCAGGGAGATCTTAGGGTCGATCTGACTGAACCAGAGAGGCCTTTGACTGGGTAAGAATCAGGAAAATCTTAGGGTCGATTTAACTGAACCGGTCTAGGTCTTGAAATGTCTTCAACTGGATAAGCATCAGGGAGATCTTAGGGTCGATCTGACTGAACCAGAGAAGGCCTTTGACTGGATAAGCATCAGGAAAATCTTAGGGTCGATTTAACTGAACCGGTCTAGGTCTTGAAATGTCTTCAACTGGATAAGCATCAGGGAGATCTTAGGGTCGATTTGACTGAACCAGAGAAGGCCTTTGACTGGATAAGCATCAGGAAAATCTTAGGGTCGATTTAACTGAACCAGTCTAGGTCTTGAAATGTCTTCAACTGGATAAGCATCAGGGAGATCTTAGGGTTGATCTGACTGAACCAGAGAAGGCCTTTGACTGGATAAGCATCAGGAAAATCTTGGGACGATTTAACTGAACCGGTCTAGGTCTTGAAATGTCTTCAACTGGATAAGCATCAGGGAGATCTTAGGGTCGATCTGACTGAACCAGAGAAGGCCTTTGACTGGATAAGCATCAGGAAAATCTTGGGACGATTTAACTGAACCGGTCTAGGTCTTGAAATGTCTTCAACTGGATAAGCATCAGGGAGATCTTAGGGTCGATCTGACTGAACCAAAGAAGGCCTTTGACTGGATAAGCATCAGGAAAATCTTGGGATGATTTAACTGAACCGGTCTAGGTCTTGAAATGTCTTCAACTGGATAAGCATCAGGGAGATCTTAGGGTCGATCTGACTGAACCGGAGAAGGCCTTTGACTGGATAAGCATCAGGAAAATCTTGGGACGATTTAACTGAACCGGTCTAGGTCTTGAAATGTCTTCAACTGGATAAGCATCAGGGAGATCTTAGGGTCGATCTGACTGAACCAGAGAAGGCCTTTGACTGGATAAGCATCAGGAAAATCTTGGGACGATTTAACTGAACCGGTCTAGGTCTTGAAATGTCTTCAACTGGATAAGCATCAGGGAGATCTTAGGGTCGATCTGACTGAACCAGAGAAGGCCTTTGACTGGATAAGCATCAGGAAAATCTTGGGACGATTTAACTGAACCGGTCTAGGTCTTGAAATGTCTTCAACTGGATAAGCATCAGGGAGATCTTAGGGTCGATCTGACTGAACCAGAGAAGGCCTTTGACTGGATAAGCATCAGGAAAATCTTGGGACGATTTAACTGAACCGGTCTAGGTCTTGAAATGTCTTCAACTGGATAAGCATCAGGGAGATCTTAGGGTCGATCTGACTGAACCAGAGAAGGCCTTTGACTGGATAAGCATCAGGAAAATCTTGGGACGATTTAACTGAACCGGCCTAGGTCTTGAAATGTAGCTTGAGAACTTAACTGGATCTTTCCTGAAAGGTAAAAGTCAGTCATATGCAGTGCATGACATGGATCAAGCAATGATGTTCTCAACATAAATGAGATTTGTATGATGCAGTGCGTTATGCATGCTATAATGATGTATGTGATGTTTTATGTATGTTTTTGTCTAGGAAAGTGAATCCTTGACGGGTGCCGGGAAGTCGTATCCTGGGCTGATGTCGAAGAATAGATTTTGCTTCCGCTGGGGATGATAACTGCAAGGATACCGGTAGGAGAAGATGACTCCGTTGCGGAATAAACTTGGCGAATGGAAGATTCTGCGGGGAGAAAAGATACTCTAGCGATCATGCTGGGAAGCAATACTCTGTGGGGATAGAGATGCTTTGCTGAGTGTTGATAGCAGTAATTTGCTGAGGATGTCTTTGTTGTTGGAAGTGTTAATGGACTTCGTTGGGGATAGGAAAGAACTATGTTGACGATGACCTTTCCGTGGCTTTTGGCTGAGGATAACCCAGTTATATCCTGTTAAGGAAATAACTCTTTAAATCAAGACGGATGACGCGTTCGTGCTCTGCGAAGGGTAAGCTTCCAGAATTTACTGGGGATAAGCTTACTGCTTGGGGAGATGAATTCCATCTTTCCTGGGGAACTTGGATGGGACTCTCCTGGGGAAGTTTTGGTATGCTGGGGAAGTGATTCCTTTGAATGTTGATGTATGCCGCCGGGGAACAATCTTTAGACCAAGACTGCCGGGGATGTTTGTTAAGAATATATGCTGCTGGGGAATGTTTGAGATCGGCTGGAGGATACTCAACTTCCTTGAGATTTGATAATTTTGCTTGGATAAGAATGCACTGACTGCTGACTTACTCTCTGGGGAATTGAGATATGTCGGCTATGTTCTTCAGCCTAACCTGTTTTGATACCTTGGAGGACAGAACAACTGGATTGCTTAGACAACTCTTTATTGCCCCTGTTTCTGTGGGAGAAGATACCTGTGAGGTGCTGATAGCTTGCTGATGGACAAACCTTCTTCTGGTCGGAAAGTGACGAGATGACGGAACATAGTCGTATGCTTTGATCCCTAACTTTGCCTGGACCGCCCTTTCGGGTTTTCAGTCCACCGGGATACCCATTTTTGCCCAAGCCGCCTTTTCAGGTTTTCGACTTGTCGGGTGTACAGTTTTTCATATTCATCCCTTGTTTTTGCCTGAACCCTTTTGGTTCGCCGGGAAGCCCTTACTTTTGCCTAGGTATGTCAACCTAGCGGGTTTTTGATTATGCGCAGTATTTTTTCGACTATGTCCGTGTCCTCAGGACGTAGGGAATTGCCCCTGTTAGAATTGTTTTGTCATGCCACCAGAAGATCTTCGTTTGATCGTCCAATGCCCCAAGTGACTTAGACGGAGATTTGCCCCAGGCTGGTTGGCCTTTTTGAGAGATTCTCCGAATCTTGACTTAACTGCCCCAGATGATGGATAATAGTCATGCCATGCCCCTTGATTAGAGGTACTTCTGTTCATTAGGCATTCGTCGTGCGAATTTCCTTGCTGTTCAAACAAAAAGTCATATGCAAACAAAGTTATGTTAAAAATGCAAAGCTTATGTCTGTCTTGAAGATTTTGAAAATGCATTCTTTTTCATAAAACAAGTAAATGTTTGTAAAAACATGATGTCAACTCCGTATTTACCGTAGGCCTTCAGGAGTCAGGATACCTTTCGTAACAGTATGCTTTCGAACTAACCCCTGCTTCAGCTGGGACTTTTGAGGGTTATAACGTGGCCTGGTTCATGGTTTAAGAAGCAAAGAATAAAGGCTCAAATTATTTGTACCCACCCACTCTTCGTGACGTTCTTCAAACCTAAACTCAGTTGATCATGCGTTAGACCTTGTTTGAGTCTTCGTTCTGATTTTCCGGTGATGGTTCAGTCATTGATGATTTATGCTGAATAGGCAGTCATCATTTTTTGTCGAGGGTTTGTAAGACCTTTTTCTTGTCTGATTTTTGTTATCCCTTTCTTTTTTTTGCCTGAATTGTTTCCTTTTTTGGAATTACAGTCAGCGGGATGTCCCAGTTTCATAAGTCCCCTTTGTAGGTTTTGACTTAATGGGCTTTTATTTTGAGAAGTAATGACTGCCGGTCTTTATGATTGTTCGGGACCATCACTGTCTTTTGTTTCGTGAGGACTCTTTTTAGTGCCATTTGTTGTGCACTTGGACCAACTGAGAGACTACCCTGCCCCGGGTTATGATTAAGGGTTTTGATTTTCGAAAATAAAAACTCCTACTTCTTTGGCTCAGAGGGGTTAGCGAGGGATTATCATCTTTATAACTCCAGTGTTTAGGAATTGAAACAATGCCTGTACCTCATCAGCGGGGTCTGTTCAAAAGCATACTGTAGATAACGGTATCGTTTTCGTCATCCTCCCTCAAGAGGCTTAGAATTATTAATTGAGAGTTGATCATCAGAAAAAATATGAAAATAATTTGCGTATAGTGAATACGAATATATTGCTTCAAGATAGACGTATGCAATGCATTAATGAAATAACAATGTTTAACACGAGTAAGTGTTTGAACAAAAGAAAATCACAGCTTGAACATTCGAATGAACAAAAGTTTTCTCTTCTCAGGGCCTGTTATTTCAACTGGTGAGTCTTGGAGGGACGGTAGAAAAATTCAGCCTGACCATCTTGTGTGAACTCCAATGCCCCTTCATCAATCAGGTCCTGGATTTTGTTCTTCAGAGCCCAACACTCATTTGTATCATGTCCTGGACAGGCAGAGTGGTAGGCACACCTTTTATTGGGATCATAAGTAGGATGTGCTGTGTTGGGATTCTGGGGATGAGCCCTTAACGTGATCAAATTCAATCTCAACAGGCGTTGTAAAGCTTGAAACAGCGACATGTTAAGCGGGGTGAATTGCCTCCTAGACTTTTCTGGTTGACGCTGGCGAGGTTGATGTTGAATTTGTGACACTAAAGCCATTTGAGGAGCTCTTCCCTTATCTCCTTGTCTCAAAGGTGGTTGAACAATGACTGGCTCTTTACCCTTAGACGTTTGCCCCAGTTGGTTACCCTGAAGCAGTTGGTTGACAAGAAACCGGAGCTCATCTTGTCTTTGCGCTAGACCTTGAATGGCATTCCTCTGCCCCAGCATTTGAGCTTTCATAGCATCCATCTCAGATTGTAGGTGTTTCAGCCTTTCATCCTCAGCACTGTTCCTGGAAAAAGTCTCCATGAGAAGTGTCCTTAGCTCCTCCTGCCCCTTGGATAGATTTAGGAGGATATCCCCGAACCGAGTCTCTTGAGTAAGAAGATCTTGGTTATGTGGTTGGAAGGCCATTGCTGAAATAAACAGCGAGGAAGGTAAGTGACCTGCAACAAAGATACCTGTTATGTAATGATATGTATGATGTGCATGCGATTTCAAGGACCTCGTGGGGTAAACAGAGAAACTTGTTAGAGTTGGAAACTGGCAACTTGATTGAAAGTACTTCATGTTGTTGAGAGTCCTTCGTCACGGGTCAAAGGCTCACCATATCCAGTGGGTCATAGCCCCTGACTTTAGTCATCATGTCTGGTTAGGGAACCTTCTTCAGGAGTCAGAGCTCACCATATCAAGTGGGTCATAGCCTCTGACAACATTGGCTAGAGGAAAATAAATCCTCTTTGCCCCTTGCTAGATGTTTGATTTATATGACCTGTATCACAAGCCCTTGAGATCCTTGAAATGGGTTAGGAGGTATGCAATGGTATGATGTCATGATATGCATGGGGTAATGTAAGTAACCCTGTTATGAGTCCTAATTAAGGACTGCAAAAACCTGCAAGAAACTTAGGATACCCTGTTATGAGTCCTAATTAAGGACTACAAACACAACCTGCAAGAGACAAATGTCAGGTAATAAGCATGCAAGTAGTTCAAGTAGGAAGGCACACAAGTCACACAAGAGAAGCCCTTAAAGTTTAGGCCAGCATGGAGTCTGGGTAGTACCCTCTTGAAGTTGGTGGGTTCAACCTGTCCTATCAAAGTAACCGGGTTCTAAGATTCCCAATATCACGGGATTGCTTTCATTGTTCATCGTTTCGATTTAGCCACTGAACTGGCGACCGAAATATTCCAGGAAAGCAACCCTTAATTGGATGTAGTATCGAGTATCAACCAACCTCGGACTGCACCAAAGTCAGTTATCTCACTACCCTAAAGAGGCCAAGATAGTTCAATTAAGGTTCCTAAGGTCTGTTGATGCTTCACGACACCACGCGGAGGCCCCGTACTCTCCTTGACTGAACTCAAGGGTTACCGGTACACACCAAAGTGCCACATCAACGTAGCAGACTGTTTCAACCATGTCGGTATACCCCGCACAGTTCCCTCACAGCCTTGTTGCTACTTTCTAAGAAAGGTATTCCCCAGATCCGGGTTAGGATCTATAGAACTCCCAAGATAGTCCCACAATAATAAAGCAAGCAAGGAAAGCAATTGAAAACACAGTGATCTTAGTCCTAAGGTATACCTCACTTTAAGTTTAATTCCCCAGCAGAGTCGCCAGTTCTGTGATCGGTGGATCTGGAACTGACTGTTTTAAAGCTGGTTCGCGAAATGTCGCGGAAGCAAGAGTCGCCACCGTCTTTTATTTTCTCCAAATGGAAAGGACAAAAGCACAGAAAAATTCCTTAAAAGAGATTGCTCTCGGTTCGGGAGGTAGGTTATAGAAAGGGAAGGTACTAGCACCCTTTCTATCCATGGTTATCCATGGGCTCTTAGGTACTTGCTCAATGTGTTTTCAAAATTGTTTGCTTGCTTTTCAATTGTGGGTTTAAAAAAGTTTCTTTGAAAAATTTCAGTTCGACTCGTACGTCAGAGTGTTTGAAAGATTTGCTTTGAAAGCTTTTGAAAAGTGTTGGTGTGAAAAGATTTCAGTTTGTTTTGAAGAGAGCAAGTATCCATGAGTCGTCTACCTACCCTAAGGAATTCGTCTGTGTAAATGTCCTTTAAAGTAGTGCCATCCCACCATTGAGAGGTAGGTAGCACCACCGTTGGAGGTGTTCGGGTCAATTCGAGTTTGTAGGGACATGGTGATCACCGGAGTAATGGGAAGACACCTTAGAAGCTACCCTCATGCCAGGTTCCCGGATCATGAGGACTTACTAAGACGTCCTCTACTCGACGACCACCTTTCGAAAGGCGACAGGTGAGGCGTACCCTAGGGGTGGTGTGTGCGAATTGTGTGTCATGTTTCAGTTATTTGTCTTGTCATGTTTATTTGTGTTCTACGCTTGATTTTAATTAAGACATTCATTCTTGCATGCTTTTTAACAGTTATATATTTGCGGGAAAATAAATCTAAACTATTACAAATGGCGCGGGTCCACATCGCCAAAATTAAACCGGACCCGATTTTACAGAAGATAAATAAAGAAAATAAGCGAAAAGTAAAAATTGTTACAAGGCTTTGGGACATGTACATAATTATAATAAGCGACATAAAATAAATATGCGAAATAAAATAATTAAACAATGGGCGTTGGACCCTTTTGCAAAAAAATAAATTTAATAGGAAACTAAAATTAAAAATTAAATGTTTTTGGTATTTTTGTATTTTTTAAGATTTAAAAGAAAAAAGAACTTTTTAGAATGAAATTTGAAATGCAAATCCTAATTCTAATGTTTTTTAGTTATTGTGAAAATGTTATATTAATCTAAATTAAACCCTAATTTTTACTTATATACATTTAATTATAAAAATAAAATAAATAAATAAATAATATTGTGATAAAAAAAAGGAAAATTTAAAAGGTATAAAAAGTCATTAAACCTAATGCTATATTTTTGGATTTTTAGTTATTAAGAAAGTATTAAAATCTAACCTAAATGCAACCCTAATTAGTTTACAAGTTTAATTATGAAAATTACTAATATTATGGCAAAAAACAAGGAAAGTTAAAAGGAATAAAAAAGTCATTAACCTAATGCTATATTTTTGGATTTTTTTATGGAAGAAAGAATTAAAGTTAAAACCTATTTTACTAAATTTATTTACATGTTAATTATTTACAAGAAAATAAATAAAATAAATATTTTTTATATTTTTATCCTTTTTCTGATTTTATGATGTTTTTGTGTTTTTGTTAAAAAATAATTAATTAAATTAGAAAAGAAAATAACAATTAAAAATAAAATAGAATAAAAAAACAAACCAGGGGGGGTAGCCCCAAATTAGAGGTGCAGGCCTTAGGATGCTGGCCCAATTAGCTTTGAACTTGTTGACTTTTCTGGATCATGTATGATGCATTGACTCGCGCTCATGGTATACACCAATCTTCAGCCTTGGATGGGAATCTCCTGGACACGTGGGCATCTGGATGATGGTGGTACATGATATGCTTCAACGTTGTGCCTGCATAGGAATGAGTATAGAAAAATAATAGCGAAATTATTCAGACCTGGGGTTCGAACCCAGGTCTTTGGACATCAATGCGTTGATAGCTTGCCAGCTGAGCCACTTAGTCAATTTGATATATAATATGCAAGCAAATATTAAAAAAGAAAGTAACGCATTAGTGGCATTTTGGCGCCAGAGTTTGAACGGACCAATCCACGCTTGACATGGCATCATCTTCCTCGCGTGCCTGAAAGACAAAACATTGAGCAACGGTTTTTGTTGTGTTGTTTTAAGCCAGCTACCAGAAAATAGCGAATAGGCCTACGCAGCTCATAAATTAATCGCGACTAATGCTTTTTCTTCGTCTTGATGAGCTGATTGCAATGGTGTGTGTCTGGAACCCTAATTTTGCCTAGGGTAGAAAACCCCAATTTTGAAAACCTGTAACCCTAGAATCTCAAACATGGCATAATCTCGTATGGTCAATAAAAACGCAATTAAAGGTAATGGTTAGCTTGGAAACTTCAATATGAACAAGAATCAATAAACCAAAATGCACAAAGATGTATGAATCATGATATACGATTTCAAAAGTTTTGCTTTACAGTTTGAGTTATAGATACCACTTCTTTGCGTTTTGGTTGATGTTAGGGATTGGCACACGTTCAGAGTTTGTCAAGGAAGCTATTGAACCAAGTTTGGAGCCTTGAATTCACCTCTAGAGTGTTTTTCAGTTTTGACTTTTATGGCCAAAATTTCAAATTGGTACTAGCCTTTTCTGCGCAGCTGAGAGTGTGTTATGATTAGGGTTTGACTTAGCACTTATGAGGGAAGAGAATGAGCTTGCTAGCTGGCCTTGATTCATGCTCATGAGAGAACTAGTCCTAGGGTTTTCACCATTAACCAATTTTTCCTTCTTTTAAGCCAAGACCAAGACTTAGTGTGCAATTTAACCCTAGCATAAGTTTGTGAGCTGGCCCATGATATATGGAAGTTGTCCAAATTCAAATGACACTATTCCATTGGTTTTTGAATTTTATTTGAATTTTTAAAGATTTAAAATGAATTAAATTATCAAAAATTAAATAAAATAGAAAAATCAATGTTTGATCTTGAAATTAATCATGGGACACGTGTGTGGCATGACAAGGATGAATCAAGTGGAAGAAAGTGGGCCCTTTTGTCAAAAATTGGAGTTTCAAGGATAGTTGACTTTTGCCATTTCACAAAAATTTCCCAACTTCTACAAAGCATAACTTGCTCAATTTTTAAGCTTTTCACATATTCTTGGACATTTTGGAAAGTTCTTTGAGTCCTCTAACCAATGCCTTTGGTCCCATGTCATTTTGATTTACCAATCTCAAGTTATGGTCTTTGACTTAAAGTCCCATTTTGTTGACTTTTGAAAATGACCTATAATGTTGAAATTGATAACTTTTTGTGAGAGCATTTCTTGGACTTGAAGTATGAAGATGATTTGTAGGAAATGTCTTTCTCTTCAAAATGAGCTTTGGATGGAATTTTTCTGATAATCCATGTGAAAGTTATGCCCTAGTCAATTTCAGTTGACTTTTTCAGCTGTCCAAATATAGCAACTTTTGCATCTTTGATGATTTCTGAGCCAAATTTTGAGAATCATGATCAAGCATTGATCAAATGATGTTTGTGGCTTTAAAATGATATGTTGACCAAAAATTTGAACTTTTGACTGTCAAATGACCATTTTGCCCCTACAGTTGACTGTAGTGCAATTTAGGGTTTTGACTGTGCAATTTTGAGTTGAATGCCTTGAAACTTGATATGAGGATGCTTGACCATGTTTGTAAGCATATGAGACTTGATTGAGCCTTTGAACACTTCCTTTTCTTGATCAGACTCAAAACCCTAATTTTGACTGTATGGGAGACTGTTGCACTGCACAACCCTTGGGGAATTTTGTAGCTTGGCTTGGCAATTTCTTGGGGAATATGGGAGGGCAAATTTTGGGGTATAACAAGTGCCTTCCTAAATGGGTACTTAAATGAGGAAGTTTATGTGGAACAACCTAAAGGATTTGTGGATCCAAATTGTCTTGATCATGTCTACAAATTGAGGAAAGCATTATATGGTCTGAAACAAGCTCCTAGAGCTTGGTATGAAAGGTTGACAAAGTTCCTCACTGACAAAGGATACAGGAAAGGAGGTTTGGATAAAACTCTTTTTGTCAAGGATGAAGGAGGAAAGATAATGGTAGCTCAAATTTATGTTGATGACATAGTGTTTGGAGGAATGTCAGATAAAATGGTTAAACATTTTGCTAACCAGATGCAAGCTGAATTTGAAATGAGCCTCATGGGAGAATTGACCTACTTTCTTGGACTACAAGTCACACAGATGGAAGACTCAATTTTTCTGTCTCAAAGCAAGTATGCAAAGAATATTGTCAAGAAGTTTGGGATGGAGAATTCCAGTCATAAAAGGACTCCTACACCTACTCATTTAAAGTTGTCCAAAGACACAAGTGGGGCAAATGTGGATCAAAGAAGCATGATAGGAAGTCTGCTATACTTAACAGCCAGCAGACCTGACATTGCCTTTGTAGTTGGAGTATGTGCAAGATACCAGGCTGAACCCAAAGTAAGTCACATCAACCAGGTGAAAAGAATTCTGAAGTATGTGAGTGGAACTTACAATTATGGCATGTTGTACTCTCATGGATGTGAACCAATTTTGTCTGGTTATTGTGATGCTGATTGGGCTGGTAGTGCTGATGATAGAAAGATCACCTCTGGAGGATGCTTCTTTTTGGGAAATAATCTTGTTTCTTAGTTCAGCAAGAAACAAAATTGTGTGTCTCTATCTACTGTTGAAGCTAAATACATAGCAGCTGGTAGCAGCTGTTCTCAAATGATCTGGATGAAACAGATGCTGACTGAGTATAATGTCACACAAGATGTCATGACATTGTACTGTGACAATTTGAGTACTATTAACATATCCAAGAATCTTATACAGCACAGCAGGACTAAGCATATTGACATTAGACATCACTTCATCAGAGATCTTGTAGAGGAGAAGGTGATTAAGCTGGAACATGTTGCCACTGAACTACAACTGGCTGATATTTTTACCAAGGCACTTGATGCTAGTCAGTTTGAGAATTTAAGGGGCAAGCTGGGTATTTGCCAATATGAAGAGATGTAGCAATTAATTTTGCTTAATACAAGGTTTGAAAGAGATATTTTAATCAAGTTTATTCTGATTTGGCTAATCATTTGTTTCCCTCTTTCTTTCCAAAAGTTTAAGAAGAGGAATAGACATATTTATATCCCCCTCTTCTCAGTTTGTTGCATCACTCTCCATTCCCTCAAAAGAAAATTTCACACTCGCTGTCACTTGTATTCTTAATCTCTCAAGATGTCTCAACAATCTGTGTCATCATCTTCATCAAAGGCAATTGCATCTTCCTCACCCACTGACACCGAACCTAGGGCAAACGTAAACCCCATGGATGCTGATGTTCTTGAGGTAACTCCACTTCGTGCAATGGCAGTTGATCCTACTAAGGTCAAGAAGCTGCGAACCAGACATGCAAGAAGATCACAAGCTTCTCCCTTTGGTAAATCTTCTCAACCATCATCCTCTGTTCCTCCAGAGATAGCTAATAAGGAAGGTTATGCTTATGTGCATCAAGCTATTGCCAGACTAGTCACTAGGATTCTTAATGAGAATCACTCTGTTCCTGGTGTATCTGTACCATTGAACCAAGAAACTGCTAGCCCTAATTTAGAAAGTGATCCCAATGTCACTCAGAATGTTGAGACACCTGATGACAACATTGAGAAATCTCCAGAGAAACCTGATGATCACCAGACCCCTACTGACAAGGCTGTTGAACCTCCTGTCATTTATGTTGATGAAGAACAGCATGATGGTTCTGCAAGAAGCTCACCAGAAGATGCTGCTGAAAATAATGCTTCCTCAGGGGATGACAATACCTGAAGGTCTGTGTTTACTGAGTTGTAAAGATTGATGCTGGAACTTGCTGCTGCTATTTGATACCTTCTCTCTGTTTCTGTGTATTTTGGATTTCCTTTTGATGACTGTATAACTTGAAGTACTAGATCCTTTGGCCTCTTTATGGCTAAAAAGTGGGAGAAGTAATTGTGGTTCTACTGCATGTTGCTTCTGCATTCTAATCTCTTACTGTTTAGGGGTTTTAGCCAAAAATTTGCCAAAGGGGGAGTTTGTAAGTGTTTGCTTGTTGGCATTAATTTTTGGTAAAACCAGATTTGCGAATGTCATGACTGATGTCATAACATCATGGGATAAAGACAAATTCTGCAGAAGGAATGTTCTACAGGAACAACTCAGTATGAGTGAATATCATGATGATTAAGCTATGATCATATGTACTGAATTCTACCAAAATCAGTGAGCAGGATACATGATGTCATAACCAATGTTAAGACATCCTGTACTGATCAAGTTGTTGTGCAAATTTATTGTTCCTAAGAATTTTCAGGAATCTGGTGTGCTATTCTGAGTTGAAGTATATTGACTAGATCAGATGGTACGTGGATATTAGGTTAACCTTGCTTAACCCTAATCTGTTATGATGAAAGCCCAAGACCAAGTCTTTAGGTTAACTTTGGTTAACCCTAGCTATTTTTATGGAAGCCCAAAATGAAGAATAAACTGCATATATATTTCTCACGAATCCTAATGGTGTGTAGCGCTTTTCAGAGAAGATCAATAAGGAATTTTGTAGTTGTGATAGTTTTAGTAATTACTGTGAGCCAAGCAATTATCACTTGATAAGTGACTTGGAGTAGGATTTGGTTGTAAGGGTTGTTTATCACTCAAAGCTTTGAAGCACGAGTGTTGTGTCTCTTGATTAAAGCTTTAAAGCAAAATCAAGCGGGTGTATTGAAGAATGTATTCATAATCTTATTAATCAATAGATTAGTATCACTGTTGTGATTGAGGGGGAGTGAGTAGGAACTCAGGTTTAAGTAGGACTTATATTGAAGTTGCATTGGGTAGGTCTTAAGTGAAGGAAATAAACTGGTTGGTTTATTCCTAAATTAATACCTCTTATAGTGAATTTCCTCCCTGGCTTGGTAGCCCCCAGATGTAGGTGTTGTTATACACTGAACTGGGTTAACAATTGATTGTGTTCTTTACTGTCTTTTAAATTACTGTTTGGTTTGTGTACAATTTGTCAGATACGGTGTCATACAACCATGAATGAAGCCACATTGCTCATGGGAAAAAATAATAGGCATCAAAGAAGCAAGCCTTTCCGCAATAATTTTATATATGATCTTAAATTTGAAATTGGAGAGGACAATAGAGCAAAACTGATCGAAAGAATCGAAATTATTGATTTTTAGAATAAGCACCAAGGAGTTAGAATTGAAATCGGGGAGAATCCAACCTGAAGTGAAGAATTGAATGATTGTCCTAAAGACATCATGTTTGATTATGTCCCAATAATCATGGAAGAAAACTCCACCAAAACCATCAGGCCCAGGAGCGTTATCATTGCTAAGAGAGAAAACAGTCGTGATAATCTCTTCAGAGGAGGGAATAATCATAAGCAGGGCGTTCATATTTTCATCCATCAAATTAATAATGGTATCTTCAATCAAGGAAACATCCTGCAAAACATAAATGTTAGCCACAAAAATGTTTTCAAAGTAATTCACAATGGTGCTAGCAATCTATATGGGATTCGTGAGAATATATGTCCAATGCTTGAGAAAATATATGGGATTAAAGGTATTATAATCTTATAAATCTTGTGAAATAAAGCCATATTGCAATCTCCCCAGAGCTGCCACTTAATACGGGCCTTTTCTTTCCAAAAACACTCTTCCACTTCTAAGGCCAAAGATAACTTGTCTTGAGCATCTAAGTCTAACTTCGCCAAATTATAACTCCTAATATATATATTTATCATGCATTCTATTATATGGTTTCATATCTCACCCTTTCTGTTTGAATGTTACCCATATGTCGGTAACGTACAGGTAATCCAGAGTGAAGACGGTTAACCTTTAGTAGTTCGAGTTGGTGTCGTTGCTCTGATACGTAACATTCGCGGGGGGGGGGGGGGGGGGGGGGGGGGGGGATGAACTCTTATTGCTTTATTGTTGATTTACTTCTGTTGCTGAATTTTAAGTTGTTTTAGTTAAGTACTTGTTGTTTTGAAGTTATTTTCAGTTGGACAAAGATGTTATGTCATTTGAGTTGAAAATTTGTGATTCCGCTGCTTAATTATAAAGTTGTTTTATTTTTAAAGACTAAACAGGTTGTTATCGGTTCATCCGAATTTTATGTGTTATGTATCTGAACTGTAGGTGATTGAATATCGTTGTTTCCAAGTTGAAAGTGTAGCATTACATTTGTTTTTTGGAAAATTTGTAACTCTGGTTTTATATAATTCGTTGGGTAGAAATTCGGTGTTACATTAGTGGTATCAGAGCCGGTCGGTTTGTCCGACCAAGTTGTCGAGTCGTAGTTTTGTCTAACAATCGAGTATTGTTAACTTGAGTTATAACTGTTGTTTATGTTGTAGTTATAAGTTGAGATGGATGGAAGGAATGACGTTGCACTTGCTGCTTCTTTGGAAGCAATGGCGTATGCTATGGAGAATCAGCCGAACACTGACGGGAATGTTGGATCTTGTAGCTTAGAGACCTTCCAGAGGGAGAATCCGACTACCTTCAAGGGTAAGTATGATCCTGACGAAGCATTAGATTGGTTGAAACAGACTGAGAGAATCTTTTGTATGATGGACTACACTCCAGCGCAGAAGTTTCGATATGCTACTCATATGCTAGCAGTTGAGGCTGATGACTGGTGGCTAGATACTCATCCGAGGTTGGAAGTTGTAGGTGAAAATATCACTTGGGATGTGTTTCATAGGGAATTTATGAGGAAATATTTCCCTGAAGATGTTCGTGGTAAGAAGGAAATTGAGTTTCTTAAGCTGATGCAAAAGAGTATGTCGATTACTGAATATGCTGCAAAGTTTGTTGACTTGGCTAAGTTTTACCCGCACTACAGCGAGGCAAATGCTGAGTTTTCAAAGTGTATCAAGTTTGAGAATGGGTTGTGCCCATAGATCAAGGAGGAAGTTGGATACCAAAATATTCATGTCTTTGCCTATTTGATTGATAGTTGCAGGATTTATGAAGAAGATGATAATGCTCACTATAAGATTATCAATGAGAAGAGGGGTAAGCACCAACATAACCGTGGTAAGCCTTATGATGCCCCAACTGGTAAAGGTAAACAGAAAGTTGCTCAGGATCATAGAACTAGTGGGGGAGATGCTCCTGCTGGTGTGGTTTATTTCAAATGTGAAAAACCTGGTCATAAGAGCAATGTGTGTACTACTGAGGTGAAGAGGTGTTTCCGTTGTGGTAATATTGGACATGTTATATCTGAGTGCAAGCATAAAGAGATGATTTACTTCAATTATGGTGAACAAGGACACATTGGAAGTCAGTGTCAAAAACCAAAGAAGGCGCAAACCAGTGGTAAAGTGTTCGCGTTTGCTGGGACTCAGACAACTAATAAGGACAGACTCATCAGAGGTACATGTTTCATTAATAGTACTCCTTTAATTACTATTAATGATACCGGTGCTACTCATTGCTTTATTGTTGCTGACCATGTTGAAAGATTGGGTCTTATGTTGTCTTCTTTAAATGGAGAAATGGTCGTCGATATTCCAGCTAAGGGATCAGCGACTACTCCTCTTATGTGTTTAAAGTGTCCTTTGTCGATTTTCGACAGATACTTTGTTGTTGATTTGGTTTGTTTTCCTTTAAGTGGGTTAGATGTTATTTTAGGTATGAATTGGTTAGAACATAACTATGTTCATATTAACTGTTATAACAAGTCTGTGAGGTTTTCTACTCCTGAAGAGGAGGAAGCTGGTCTATTGTCTGCTAGACGGTTGAGGCAGTTGATGCAAGAAGAGGATCAGATGTCCTTGTTGATGGCATCGCTATCTGTCAAGAATCAAGCTATAATTGAGTAATTGCAAGTGGTGCATGAATTTCCTGAACTTTTCCCTGATGAAATTCCTGATGTACCACCAGAGAGAGAAGTCGAATTTGCTATTGATCTTGTACCTGGTACCATACCTGTTTCTATGGCACCATACAGGATGTCTGCATCTGAGTTGCCAGAATTAAAGAAGCAATTGGAAGAGTTACTTGAAAAGAAATTTGTAAGACCAAGTGTATCCTCGTGGGGAGCTCCAGTGTTGCTAGTAAAGAAGAAAGATGGAAGTATGAGACTTTGTGTTGATTATAGACAATTGAATAAAGTGACGATTAAGAACAAGTATTCGCTTCCGAGAATAGAAAATTTGATGGATCAATTGGTAGGTGCTCGAGTGTTTAGTAAGATTGATTTGAGGCCGAGTTATCGTCATATTAAAGTGAAGGATGAAGATATCCGGAAGACGGATTTCAGAATGCGTTATAGACATTATGAGTATTCGGTGATGCCTTTTGATGTTACTAATGCACCGGGAGTATTCATGGAGTACATGAACCATATCTTTCATACTTATTTGGATAGGTTTGTAGTGGTGTTCATTGATGACATTTTGATTTACTCTAAATTGGAAGAAGAGCATGCAGAACACTTAAGAATAGTATTGCAAGTTTTGAAAGAGAAGAAGTCGTATGCAAAGTTGTCTAAGTGTGAATTTTGGTTTAAGGAGTTTAGTTTTCTTGGTCATGTTATCTCAGGTAGTGGCATTACTGTAGATCCATCTAAAGTAGATGTTGTGTTGCAATGGGAAACTCCAGAGTCGGCTACTGAGATTAGAAGCTTTTTGGGACTATCTGGTTATTATAGGAGGTTTATCGAAGGTTTTTCTAAGTTGGCACTTCTGTTAACTAAGATGACTTGTAAAGGTAGAGCTTATGTGTGGGATGTTCAGTGTGAAGAAAGTTTTACAGAATTGAAGAAAAGATTGACGTCGGCTTCGATTTCAACATTACCTAATCCAGGATAACCTTTTGTGGTATATTGTGATGCTTCCAATATGGGTTTAGGAGGTGTGCTTATGCAGAATGAAAAGGTAGTTACTTATGTGTCAAGGCAGTTGAGGACTCATAAAAAGAACTATCCTACGCATGATTTAGAGCTTGTTGCAGTTGTTTTTTGTGTTGAAGATTTGGAGGCATTATCTTTATGGTTCTAGATTTGAAATATTTAGCGACCATAAGAGTTAAAGTATTTACTTAGTCAGAAGGAGTTGAATATGAGACAGCGAATATGGTTAGAGTTATTAAAAGATTATGATTTCGGTTTGAATTATCACCCAGGTAAGCTAATATCGTGGTTGATGCTTTAAGTCGAAAAACCTTACATATGTCAGCAATGATGGTTAAAGAGTTGGAATTAATTGAACAGTTCAGATATATGAGCTTAGTTTACGAAGTGACACTGCATAGTGTCATGTTGGGAATGTTGAAAATTAATAATGAATTTCTGGACAGTATCAAAGAAGCTCAAAAGTTAGATGTGAAATTGGTAGACTCGGTGGTTGGTATTGATCAGTCTGAGAATAAATATTTTTAAGTTAGATGCGCAAGGTGTGTTGAAATTCTGTAATCGAGTTTGTATTCCTAATGATGCGGAGATGAAGAAAGTGATTCTCGAGGAAAGTCATAGAAGCAAGTTGAGCATTCATCCAGGAGCTATAAAAATGTATCAAGATTTGAAGAATTTGTTTTAGTTCCCTAGAATGAAGAGTGATGTGGCTCGGTTTGTGTATACGTGTTTAACTTGTCAGAAGTCGAAAGTTGAACATCAGAAGCATGTAGGGTTTATGCAACTGATAGAAGTTCCAGAATGGAAATGGGATAGCATTTGGATGGACTTTGTAACATGATTACCTAATACTCCAAGAGGAAATGCTTCAATTTGGGTAATTGTTGATAGGCTTACGAAGTCAGCTCATTTTATTCCTATTAAAATTAGTTTTCCAGTATCAAAGTTGGCGGAGATTTACACTAGTGTAATTGTGAAACTGCATGGTGTTCCTTTGTGTATTGTTCAGATAGATATTTGAGGTTTACTTCAGATTTTTGGAAGAGTTTGTAAGAGGCGCTGGGTTCTAAATTGAGGTTAAGTTCAGTGTATCACTATCAGACGGATGGTCATATGGAGAGGACTATTCATTCGTTAGAACATTTGTTGAGAGCATGTATTTTTTAGTAGGGAGGTTCGTGGGATACTTATCTTCCATTGATAGAGTTCACTTATAATAACAGTTACCATTATAGCATTGGAATTTCACCTTTTTAAGCGTTGTATGGTCGAAGATGTAGAACTCCTTTATATTGGCATGAGTCTGGAGAAAGTGTAGTACTTGGACCTGAAATTGTTCGAGAGACTACTGAGAAGGTGAAATTGATTCGAGAAAAGATGAAAACTTCCTAGAGTAGACAGAAAAGTTATCATGACAAGCGAAGGAAAGATTTAGAATTTCAAGCAGGTGACCATGTGTTTCTGAGAGTTACACCTGTGACCAGTGTTGGGCGAGCATTGAAGTCTAAAAAGCTCACTCCTCGTTTTATTGGTCCGTATCAGATTTCGAACAGAGTTAGGAATGTTGCTTATAAAGTGGCTTTACCGTATAATCTTTCGAATTTGCACGATGTGTTCCGTGTGTCACAACTCGTGAAGTATATTTCAGATCCATCTCATGTGATTCATATGGATGTTGTGCAAGTAAGGGATAATCTCATTATGGAGACGATGCCTGTACGAATCGCAGATCGTGAAATGAAGACACTAAGAGGTAAGGAGATTTCTTTGGTGAAAGTAGTCTGGTTAGGAGCTGCCGGAGAAAGCATGACGTATGAGTTGGAAAGCAAGATGCGTGACTCCTATCCTCAGTTGTTCGAACAAGGTAAATTTTCAAGGACGAAAATATTCTAAATGGGGGAGAGTTATAACGCCCGCTAATTTAATTAATTATTGTCGAATTATTTGTTATTTTGTGTGAGGTGTTGTGAATTATTGGTATAAGTTGCTAGATTATTACTAGTTAATTAATTAATTGATTAATAATAGTAACAATACAAGAATTAGTAGAATAATAGAATAATTGTGTTGGGCCTAATTTTAATGGTTGGAAGTAGAAATATAGGGGGGGTGTTGTTAATCCCATTAAGGATAATAATATTGTGAGGTTCTATTTAAACAAATGAATAGGTTTAATTGAAGTTACTGGAAAATTAGTCGTGAGAAGTGCAGAGAAAAGGAATAAGGAGAAGAGAAAAGTAAGGTTCCGGTCGGAGAGATGTCGAGCAACCTTTAATCCAAGGTAATGATGGGGTTCTAACCTTATAATGGGACTATTGATGAATGGTATATGGGTTTGGCCATAGGAATAATTGATGTGCGTTGATTGTCCTGGGCCTGTTCTTGAAAGTTTCCCGTTTTTACGTTGTGGCCGTTTAGGAATCTTATGGATGACTATCTTATACGATTGATGAATATGTTAATATGAGATATAGTTTCCCTGTTGTTATGTTTTTCCATGCGGTTGTTCGGAAATTAATGGTCGAAGAGAATACAGTAAGGTTAGGTTAACATTCGTCACAGGCTGGATGAAATCGGTACAAAAATGTTGAAGACGTGTCGTGCTGAGGAGCACATGTATTTGCGTTGAGCGGCATAAGGTTACGAGATGTGTCGAGGAGCACATGTGCTAGGTGTCGAGCGACACAAGGCTGCAAGGTGTACTGAGGGGAATAGGTAGTTGTGTCGAGCGGCACAAGGTTGCATAATGTGTCGAGAATTATGGGGTGTCAGTCGGTAAAAAGGCGTGAAGGAAAGGTACCAAGTGGCATGGCCACTGTGTCGAGGGGTACACATCGCTATTATTGTCCCTACTGTTATTCCTGTTCAGGTTGGAGGGCACATACTCCTTTCTCACCCTGTAACGATCCTTTACAGAGTAATTAGTGATTTAATTTAGTTTAATAATCTCCGTATAATAATTAGATATCTTAAGGTATTTTGTCCCTATACGATCAACGAATTCTAGAAAATATAAGTTAGTAGTAAGAGAGATAATGTAATTAATAATTGACTAGCAGTAAACTGTACGAGCTTGGAGATAGCAGTACAGAACCGAAAACATTAGTATTTCAGCAGAAAACTACTTAGTCGGATATAGTCAAATTACCCGAATAATTATGTAGGGCGTCGTAGTATATTTTTGTTAATATGGTGTATTATATACCTTGTTATAATTTGAGAATTGGCAGGTGATGATGAATTTTGTTGAGATACCTCTAGTTATTGGCAAATATTAAGTTGTATGCTTAAGGCCAATATTGAATTGTGTTGAGTTGTTGTTGAACTATTATTGTTGTTATTACTACATTCCTATTGTTATCGCATACATACCATATCAAGTTGGGAGCTCGTACTCTGTAAGTTGTCCTGGATTGACAAATATAAAGTTGAAGGTTTATGCCTTGTTGATGCCTCTATTAATTGGCAGGTTATTAAGTTGGGAGTTTTTCTCCGTTAGTACCACATGCATGTGCATAAAAACGAGTCACATTTTATGTTGCATCCATAGTTGTTGTATGGATGAATTAATTGTGTTAAATATTGTTAAAAAGCTGCGAAGTTGTGGTTTTGTATAAACTGATTCTAATATATTATTTATCATGCATTCTATTATATGGTTTGATATATCACCCCTTCTGTTTGAATGTTACTCATATGTCGGTAACGTGCAGGTAATCCAGAGTGAAGGCGGTTTACCTTCAGTAGTTTGAGCCAGTGTCGTTGCTCTGATATGTAACACTCGGGGGGGAGGGGGGGGGGGGGGGGTGAACACTTATTGCTTTATTGTTGATTTACTTCCGTTGCTGAATTTTAAGTTGTTTTCGTTAAGTACTTGTTGTTTTGAAGTTATTTTCAGTTGGACTAAGAAGTTATGTCATTTGAGTTGAAAATTTGTGATTCCGCTGCTTAATTATAAAGTTGTTTTATTTTTAAAGATTAAATAGGTTGTTATCAGTTCATCCGAATTTTATGTGTTATGTATCTGAACTATAGGTGATTGAATATCGTTGTTTCCAAGTTGAAAGTGTAGAATTCCATTTGTTTGTTGGAAAAATTGTAACTCTGATTTTATATAATTCGTTGGGTAGAAATGGAGTGTTACACCAATGATGCATGATACATGTTAACATGCAGAAACAACAACAAAAAGTACATTGTCTTTCACCAATGACAATTATACTTCGTTAATTCTGGCCACCAAGCACCGGTTACCACGGACCTGCAACAAGTTTTACAATACAACGTACAACAAACAAACACACAATGCACGACTCAAGCATTGATCACATACCACAACATACATTTATCACAATGTAAAGCAATTACAGACCATAAAATGAAGTTCCATAAACCCAAAATTATTTTTATAAAAAAGTACATTGTTTTATCTTTCCATAGGTTCAATTGGTGCTTCAAACGGACTCTCGAAATTCAAGTTATAAATTTTTGAAATTTTACAAAAATACAAACATCGGCATCATACTGCAACATACACTGACACCACGAGACCTTATTAAAAACAAATTAAATTTAGTTCTAGAAACTTGAAACCATTTTTACAAGAAAGTACATTCTATTACCTTTCCGCATATTCAAACGGTGCGTCAAACGGACACCCGAAACTCAAGTTATGAATTTTTGAAGTTTTACAAAATTTTATCAGAACAACGGTGTTCGATTACGCCATATCTCGTAATCAATTACAGCCTCGAAAACAATCCAGGAACTTATTTTTCAAGTGGTAATCGATTACCCATATCCTGTAATCAATTACGCCTTCACAAACAGCACAGAAACCCATTTTTCAACAGCGTAATCGATTACCCATATCCTGTAATCGATTACACCCGCAGCATAATCACTTTTATACTGATTATCAACATGAAAATCACTTTTAATCCATTCAAAAACCCCATTTTTCTTACAAAATAGTCGATATTCGAATTGTACATGTTCAATCACATCAATACACCAAAACACAACAACCCAACAACAACAATTCATTCCCATCAATATTCATCCATTCGATTCATACATACATACATACATACATACATACATACATACATACATACATACACATCAATATTCATAAATTAATTCATTCGATACACAACAACATACCAACATTCATCAAATCAATTCAAACCTACAAAATGGCATATCATGAACATGAACAACAATTAACTATAACAATTCATAATCTCTAAACCTACATCTCATTATGTAAATTCTTAGAAGATTGGAATCTCCCTTTACCTTGGTATTCCTATCAAAGCTTTGGCCTCTAATGGATATTTTGCTTCTTCTTCCTCAAGCCCTAGCCTTGCTCTTTCACTATTCTCTTCTCTTTTCATGTTCTGTCAGATCTAACCTCACTAACTCTAATTTCTTTATTATTATTATTATTATTATTATTATTATTATTATTATTATTATTATTATTATTATTATTATTATTATTATTATTATTATTATTATTATTATTATTATTATTATTATTATTATTATTATTATATTATTATTATTATTATTATTATTATTATTATTATTATTATTATTATTATTATTATTATTATTATTCCAACTAAATAAAACAATTAAAATTAAAACTAATTATTTTATTTAATAATATTATTACTATTATTATTTAATCTTATTAAAATCTAATTAAATAATTCTAGTAACAACATTCTCTCACCACCCCTATGTTTCTACCTTTTTACTCTCACACACCCCAACACCTCTATTTCTAATTTTAAAGGTTATCGCCCTACACCGAAGGGCCCCCAAACACACCAAAACACTGAATATCACACAACATCACACAAATCAATTACCAATAATTAATTAAAATAAATTAAGGTGTTACATAATTAAATCAATCATGGTTGATAATGCATCTATCAAACCTTCTTTCAACCAGAAAAGGAGAGGATCTTTTATTTGTCCAAGTGAAAATAATGCCTCTGGTGGGGAGATGAATGACATTATTAGAATAGGTCCAAACTTGAAAATCCCGAATCAGAGTTTTGGCAGGA
The DNA here is from genome assembly GCA_948472305.1 of Vicia faba. NCBI lineage: Eukaryota > Viridiplantae > Streptophyta > Magnoliopsida > Fabales > Fabaceae > Vicia > Vicia faba. The sequence goes on from OX451737.1 coordinate 332,498,293, forward strand.
GAATGCTTGCCTATATGCTTGTGAGCACCAAGGATGACATTAAAATCGTCGATGAAAGTGAAGGTAGAGAAAAACAAAAGAAATTGGGGGTTTGAATTGGGTTTTTAGAAAATATTCCCCTTTAAAAAACTGTTTGATTGAACTATGAAAGGATATAGAATAAAATAAATATAAAGAGAGACACGTTCAGTTATCCAGGTTTACCTTTAACATGGTTACTCATGTCCACCCTCCTCAAGTGATTTTTCCTTCAACAAGGACTTAATCCACTATAAACAAATCTGATTACATATGTCCACAATACGTCTGATAAACTTTGCTGACAACCCATACAAGTTCAACTAATCCTTATTGCCAATTCTGCAAAGACCGCAACCTATGCCTTCTTGAGAATCCTGACTCAACTGAGTCTCTCAAGGAATAATATAATAATACATTTAGTGATCTCCACTAGATATAACGATCATTGACCCACCTAGAATATGACCAACATGGTCTCCTAGAAAGGATTTCATCCATGATGATCACAACCAATCGTCTTCTCAATTTTTCTGATCTTCACTCGATCACTTGAGGAAAAAACCAATTCTAAACATAATTATTTTTCTGGAGATTACATGAGTACTTCTTAACAAGCAGATTACTCCTAATTTAAGTATATATTTTTTATAATTATGAGCAACAACTCTTGTGTATAAACAATTTACATGAAGAATGATAAACTATAACACAATCTAAGAAACAAATCTTGTGTCTTTTACATTGATCTACAGAGAATGGATTCTCGTAGTGTTCTTCTTCTTCATCTTTTTTTTGAGAAAGATATGAGCAACAACTCCTTGCTTCTTCATATTTCTATCAAGATGTATTTGATAAGAGTTTAAGTAGAATCTTGTAGAATTATTCATCTTCATCTTCTTCATTGAGCAAGTTATAAGCAACAACTCCTTGCTTTTTCATATTTCTCTCTTTAACTTTGTGAGATGTTTTCTTTTGAGATTAACAACGTTATATGGACTTCGAAATTCTCGTCTTAGTAAATTTGAATTTGAAGCTTTAGTCTTCTTATATAGTCTTCAGATAAAAGAGTCATTGTAAGGATAAATAAGTCTTTTCTCCTTCCAACAGTTGATTCCTAACGGATATATTCAAGAGAGGTTTGGAACAATACAAAATGTCACTTTCCTATACTTTTTGCTTGTAGTAGTTAGCGTAAGATTGTGTGAGACAACTTCTGTGAATAGTATAATGAGTATCAGGAATCGTGTATTGTATTCTTCTTGACTAAGTTTCTTGATCTTTATCTTCTGATGTTGTTCTTCTGATTCTGAAGTATTAAGCTTGGAAGAGATTAATCACGTGTCTTCGTCCTTCTGATGAATGACTGGTGAGTAGTTCAGAAACTACTTTGATGTTATAGTGCAGGAACACCAGATTGGTCAGAACCAAATCTTTATGGGCAACAACCTTTCTGAAGTACGAAACTTTTCATCTGATCTAGAACTAGTCTTGAAGGTGTATTTCTCATCTGATCTAAGAGGTGAAGATTGTGTTGTGAAGATGTTTCATTTCAGAAACTTTAAATAGTGGATTCTTGTCTTCAGAATGATTGACAATAGCCTATCTGAGAAACAAGTCTTTTCGTTGTACATGAAAGATTTTCTAATGTAGATATCAAAAGCTTTTCTGATGTTGGGATCTTGTAATCAGATATTGAGACAACATCCTTTCATATTAACAAGTCTTTAAATTCTAAAGCTTTAATTCTTTGCCTTGACGAATTGATTCTGATCGAGGAGAGATAATGATCAAGAAGATTCTACTTTGTTGTAGATTCAGAGTCTTTCAGATATATAAACATTGTCTTCAGATATACAAGCAATAACTAATATGAGGAATAACTTATTCTTTGAGTGAAACTCTTCTAATCTACTTCATCTTGATCTAGTCTTGATCTTTGATAATCAGCTTTTCTAAGTTTCATATATGATGTCTGATATCTGAAACAATAGCTTATATTAGTATATCTAATTTTGACATTGAGTTTCTTCTTTCTGGTCTCTTGAATTCTGATCTTTGGATTGAGCTGAAAGCAACAACTTATGTCAAGTACATTTGGATTTCTGATCTTGAATTCTTTCTCTAGATATCCAAGGTCTTCGTTTCTAATATCTTGGGAGTGGTGCTTTCCTGAGAACATACTTAATTCCCTTTTGAAGAACATTCATCATTCCTTAGAACTGTTGATGCTTCTTTAGAAACAGTCACGATAGTTCTTCTAGTGAGTGCACTGATGTTTCTGAAGATATTTGTCTTTTGACGAATATTACTTCTTCTGAGTAGATTGACTTGAGAAAATATCATCCTTTGATCTTGTCTTCTGACGGACTTTATGATGTTGTTAGAATTGAGTCCACAAGATCTTTCTTTCTTTGATCCTTTCTTCTGATGGAATAATTCTGATCTTGAATAGAAGTGTGTATTCCATGAACTATTTGAGTCTTCAGAATCTTGACTTTATCTTCAGAGATATGAGCAACAATTCTTTCGATGAACAAATCTTGACTTATGAACTTTGCGTTGGAAGCTTGAGTTATTTGTGCACTTTGATTTCTAATCTTTTGAAGTTTGAGCTCTTCTTATAAACTCATTGAGATTATTTTCTTGTCGAACATTCAACATTCAATAGAATTATTGATGTTACATTAGAAATAAAACTCAATGGTTCTCCTTCTGAGTGCTTAAGATGATTCTGATGATATCCTAATTAAGACTATCCAGAATTCTAATGATGTATTTGGACACTCAATGAAACCATTAGTACTAAAATTGTTTCTCATATAATATATGTTTGTTATCATCGAAATGTGGAGATTAAACACATATCCAAATCTTGTTCTAACAATCTCCCCCTTTTTGATGATGATAAAACCATGTATTTTGATGGAACAATTTTACAGGGTTAAATCATAAACAAAATAATATAAGAGATTTAAAAAACTCCTCCTGAGTTGGAAACTCTTCCTGGGATAAACAATTTGCCCCTGAATCATAAGCTTATGATCTTTCAGAGCTTAAGAGCATTGTTATCCTTTCTGAATCTGATTTATCATCATTGATTTAACCTTTAAGCTTATCAAATTATCCATGCTTTCTTAAAACATTTGAAATAATGGTCGTTCTTTATCAGGACTTGATTTATCAAAGTGAATGAAATGTTTCATTCGCAATATTCTTGTAGCAATCATGCATATTCTAAGTAAGTTTGCAGTTTATATTAAATTAGAATGTCATGTAAATCATATGGTTTAGAGAATTGTTATTAATCAAAATTATTATTTTTTCTCCCCCTTTTTGTCATAATCAAAAAGACATAAGAAATTCTTAATTGATGTTTAAGACAGTAAGACACATCTGACTAAATAAAAACAAAGAGAGAAACTTGAATTCATAAGGACACAAAGTATAAAGATTAACAACAGAACAAATAGGAAAATAACATACAATAAAAAAACAACATTAGAAATAAAAACATCAGAAAGACACAACAAAATCAACACTTATTTGAACCACTGATTATCAAAGGTTTCACACACCTCTTCTTTCAAGGAAACTTCAGGACCAACACCAATCCTACAAAAAATTTCCATAATCTTTGCCTTTAAGAGAACCTCAGATGGAACTTTTCCATAGGGAATAAAGGATTTGTTCATGACTCTGTAAATGGTGATAGACTCCTTAAGATAGTTGAAAATGACCTGAGGGAGATCTAAAGGAGGCAGACAAAGAATCATAAGATTATCATCATGATACATGAAGTCTTTGTGGAGACCACGAGGACGAAGATTCGTTAGAATAAACTGAAACTATCCTTTTGCAATAGGAATACATTTTTTAGGGTTTGTGGGTTCAAAAATAGAAGAGACGTCAAAGATGGAGATCATTTTAGCATCAGGTGTGCATCTAATAGAAGCATGACTCGTAGTAATACCCTTTTGAGGACACCTAATGGCCTCAGCAATGTTTGCAAAAGTGAAGGGAATAGGAAAACCATAGATAACTGATGAGATAGAGAGGCCATCCAGACTAACGGAGGCATTTATCCAAAAAGTCTTTACAAGGTTTGGATAGATGGGTCCCCTTAGCATAGTGATGTATCCATTCCAATCTTGAAAGTGAATACCAAGATGGAAGTCATGTCCAGCACCTGCTCGTATGGTGGGACTCTTTTCATTAATGACTTCTAAAAGGTCATCATTACCATGAAAGGTTCTTGGAGTCATGACGCATAAGTTTTGAGAAGGATTGTTATGAAAAGAAGATGGAATAATATAGGTGTTTAAATAGAAATGGAGAAGACGTAACTGATAATACAATCGATTTTCCTTACGTAAGATAATCAGACTTGGGAGACTAAATAGTAAATGACTAAGGAAAGACTGAAGGAAAGTTGTAACTCCCAAGACTCTTTATGAGAGAGAGTAAACACAAGAGGAAAATAGAAACATGAGAATAGGTAGATCTTGATTATCAATGTCTCTGATCAATTAAAGATGTCTCAATATTTTTCTTGATTAAGAACCAGAGTGCCCGTGTTAAAAAAAATTTCTTGAAGTGTTTTGTTGAGAGGAAGGTTTAAGTCCTTCGTCCATGCAAAAAATTTCTAGGTACCGTTGTTAAAATTTAGAGAACCATAAGCCCTAACCATTATCATGTCTTCAACACTAGAAAATTTTAATTCGTAGTAGCCCTTACCGAGAGAAAACACCCCCAGTTTTTTACATCTGACCAAACCTTCAAAACCTTCGAACAAAGTGCGACCACCGTGATAGGAGAGGAACCGTTTGACCATAAAATCATGACATGAAGATTATTCTTACACTCTTGAAGACCTGCTTTGTATTCTTCTTCTAGGATAGTAATAAAGAGTCTATTTCCTTTTAAGACAACTTGTGGAAACTGAGAACGGGGGATGTCATAAACCCCATTTAAAACTTGTAGGAAGAATTTCGTTTGGGCCTCTTTAGGCTGAGGATGAATAGAGGGTGTCAGAACAAAAATTGAAGAAGCAGAAGATATGTGAAGATTGGAGATTTCAGGAAAACGAATGGAATCCATAGAGAACGAATAAGAAGAAATTTGGGGATTTAAAGTTGTAGACACTGTTCTCTATCATGGTCGCTGTTATCAAAGTTTTTCTCTAAAAAAAACCATGTAAGTAAGAGAAACACAAAATTAATGAGAAATTTGAATTATTTATCTTTTAAATAAAATTAATTTGGTTTGAAAGAAATAGCACAAATGTAAAATAAAAAATTAAGGAGATAAAAAATAAAAAATAAAAAGACACAAGAAATTTAATCACCACAACTAGCCCACTTGCTAGAATTTTTTGTTGCAATAACCACGTATTGAAATTTTTCCCGCAAATAACCATATTTCAGAAAACCCCACAAGGAAGGAGTCAAGTGAGATGACGCATGCACTGACTCATTTTCCCTAGGCGCCATCTCACTTGGCACATGCACTCTAATTTAGCCAAGTGAGATGGCGCATGCACTCTAAAAGTGAGAGGAGGCGCCATCTCACTTGGATCCTAAGGAAAAATGCATTTTTATAAATAATTCCTCCATTTCTCCGTCATTCTTCACACTTTCTCGCACTGTCTTCTTATTTTTTTCTCTGTTATTTGCGTCATGACATCGCCCATGATTTTTACAAGAGATAGTTACGTTATTTTCTCGGTCACTAAACCTCCAATGAAAATGAAATTTTGACACATTCACTCCATGGAGCGTCTGAAGAGAGAGTTTATGTGATGGTTATAGGGAGACATCGAGGATGGGGAACAAATTAGAAGGATCCAGCGAAGAAGAACATTCACCTCACTTGCGACAGGAAGACCTAATTTTTGGTTGGAGGAAGCCAAAACAGGCAGTGACGTAATGTTGATGATGCATGGGTTAGATGAAATTGTTTTAACGGTTGTAATTTTGTACACGGTTTATCGTCTTTTATTTGTTGTTCGTGCAAGGTTTTTTGTAATAAATTCTCTTAATGAAAAACCGTAATGTTTATAACTTAAAAAAGTAAAGATGTTTTGTAATACAATTTTTATGTGGTTGAGCTAGTAGCCCGAGTCGGAAATTTTTTGCGATTGTGTCCAACCTGACGACATAAACCACACTTTCTTTCCAACTTGTCAAGGGAGTCCATTTCAGTTGTGATGCGCTTGCTTTTGGGACGACCCTTTTTATTCCTTTGCTTTTGGTCATTGAGCCATACTATTTTACCGCCATATGTAGGCCAATAATCAGGTTTTGCTACCAAAGGGAAGCTGTTGTTGTATACATTGAGCAAAGTTTCAGACTTGTAAATGGGAGTCAAAAGTTGTAATGCATCTTGATGAGTATAGGCACACGCAGCAATGACATGAGAGTAAGGCATACGAAAAGCTTGAAACTTGCCACAATCGCACCAACAAGAAGATAGTATAACCCTATACTCTTGTCTTGGCAGTCCCTTGTTGTGGTCGATTGTCTCTTTGACAATGAAGTTGTAGTTGTGTCGGTCAAATCATATAACCAGATGGGTGTTGGCTTTGGCACTTTCTGCCTTAATATACTTCATGCAGCTTTCACTCCATAGTTGTCCCGATTGCAACACAGCATTCCACATTTCACCTCTTTTGGCAAACAACGAAGCCATCCTAAAATATGTTGATTTAACCAAAGCAGTTACTGGGAGGTTTTGTATGTCTTTGAATACTCCGTTCATGGATTCAATCAGATTTGTTGTAATGTGACCATATCGTTGTCCATTGTCGTATGACCTAGTCCATTTCTCAACCGGAATGTTATGGGACCACTGATTATTTTGTATTTTTTTATGTAATCGTTTTGTGTAATCATATTGTGTAAATAAAAAGTCGAATTTTCGTGATCCTATATCGTTTACGTAACGTCCCGCATTTAAAATAAAAAACGCGAAAAATCACCTCCCAATTGCACTAAGGCGTCATCTCACTTGGCTTAGGGCATAAATTTAACACCTAGGCGCCAAGTGAGATGGCGTCTTCCCTTTAAAATAAGGTGTATGCGCCAATTGAGATGACTCATTTCTTAAAGGATTTTCTGACACATGATTATTTGCGGGAGAAAATTTCAATACCTGATTATTGGAAAAAAAAATTTGACTCGCTATGTTTCACACAATATTTTTCTTATTATAATGAAATTGATTAAAACTAATTTTTCTTATTATAATGAAATTGATTAAAACTAATAAGATAGTATATGTTTGTCCATATGACAATACTTCAAAGTCATCTCACAAAAAATTTAAATTAACTAAATCTCTTTATCTTCGCAAAAATATAGACTTCAATTAAGTCATTTGAAAAACTACTACTTGAAATGAAAATGTGTTTGACTGTTTACAAAAATAATTCTCACAAAAGAATATGAAATAACCACAATACATATGTTAAGCTTTTAACATCGGGTATTTAGTTAAAGTTATCCCTTGTGACTTGGTTTCTTTGAACTTTCTCTTTGAATTTCTTGATCTCAAATATTGCGAATGATAACTTATAAATTTGTGATTGACCAGTTCTTTGCTTACATGTCTTAAGCAGAATATATATTAGCAGGGTATATTCAATGTGATTTTAGTCCTTGCAAAACTTGTACTTGGTAGAAGGAAGTTTGCTGCTCTAACTTGTACTATTTTGTAGGCCTTGCCGTACATAAACTTATGATATTCTACTTTGGTACCGTGCCAATTTCTTTATTGAAAAATGAGAGATAAAACATCAAATGACGTAATCTTGATCTTCAGATGAGTGACTACCAAAGAATATTAATTAGGGTAAGGTACAGCGTGACAAAATTAAATCGAATTGAATTAAATTAAAGTAACAATTCATTTGAACTGAACCGTAAATTTATTAAAAACTGAACTAAAATTATTAGTTTTGTATAATGTTTTAAAATTTTGAACCGTATTGAATTGTTGGAAGATATTTTTTTTAAATCGAACCGTTTATTAAAGAACTGATTCGTTAAATTATTTTTTTTTAAAACTTGTTTTAAGTATTTTTTTTTTTAATTTTGGTTCTGTTGAGTTTCAATTTGGTTTGATTATAAAATTGTTTGTGAGTTATGATTTGGTTCACTAACCAAACATAACTGATCTGACCTGATCAGAAATGGACCGTCACGGCTGGCTCTGAGCAGAAAGCTTTTTTGAACGAGGTGGGGGGGGGGGGGGGGGGGTACCTGCAAGGCACTCCGATGCTGAAGTAAGTAGGAGTACGAGCAGATAATAGTAAGTTGAGGTTAGAATGATGAATACCTGACCCTCTGGAAACAAAGGGTATTTATAGCCCCCAGCGCTGGGCCAAGGTTCCTTCATTGGGCCGGGCGGATTTGGCCCAATGGAGGAACTGCCAGGTTCTACGTGGGTAGTGGGGACCCGCACGTGGTCCCCTTCCTGGATGTTCTGCGTGAAGTGCGGGCGGACGAAGACGCGGTCTTTCCGGAGTATCGTTGGGGGAACGGTGGATTGAGTCTGCCCTAGTTGGGATGCTCGAGACAACGTCGAGCTGGACAGCAGGGTGTCGAGCTGGACGTCAGGACGTGGAGCTGGACATCATCACGTGGAGTTGGACAGCGGGATGTCGAGCTGGACATCAGGATGTCGGGCACGGATGTGACCCCTTTGCTCGGCGTGATCCTCAGTAAGTCCCTTTGGACTGGGCCTTAGCAATGCTTTTGGGCCTGTCGGGCCCAGTCCAGAACAGGAGCCCCCCAAGTCGTGGTTCCTTTGCGAGGAGCCATGACTTGAACTCAAGTTATCCCCTCGTTGAGGTCTCGTGCCCGGGATAGAGGTGTGGGCCCTCGAGGGGCCTCCTCGTGTCGTGCTCGGAGACGTCCTCGGTGGTGGATGCGCGGAGGATCCTTACCGGGCGCGTCGGTCGAGCACACGAGGTATCTTTCGGGAACTGTGCCGCCACCCTATGGGGGTAGGGTCACCATTGCGTTGGGAGCAGCGCGTCGAGGAGATGGAGTCCGTGGTTGCCCGAGGTGACGTTTGGTATTCCACGTCATCACTATAAATAGGAACCTTGGGCCCCATAATACATTTTCTGCTCTCTGTGCTCTCTCTGCTGCTGCTCTTCCAGACTTTCTCCAGTTGCGACTTTCCGTCACAGATTCTTCCATTTCGTAGCCAAATCCCACTCTTTGATCCAAGTAAGTGATCTATCTTCTTCATTTTTCTGTTTAGAATGCATGATTTCTGGCGTTTGTAGATGTTTTAGGACCGTGCGCGTGGGATTAGCCCGGTAAACTCATGCTTAGCCCGACACATTCATGTCTAGGACCGGCAAACGCATGTTTGTGGCCGGCACATTCATAGTTTTAGGTGATAAACTTCAGAGCTGCCCGGGGTCTTCATGATCCAGGGCGCCTGATTCATGATCGCGCCCGGTATGTTCATGGTCTTGGCCGTGGGCTTCATGGTGCGGCTCGCCATGTTCATACTTCGGGTCGACATGCTTGGAGAGTGGCCGCGCAGTTGGTTTGAGGAAGAACACCGGGTTCAGGACGTCGGGGAGGCAACCATTCGTGGAAACGGGCTTATGTAGTCGTGTATGGGACGACATGATTTTGTCGAGCGTAGGACTTCGTGCTCAACTGACTGGTTTCCCGTGCTCTGCAGGTAACCATGGCGGACGAGCCGAGCTCCTCCGGACGCCGCGACCGTGAAGAACAGAGTGCCGACGAGTCGGTCACCCTGATTGATACCGTGACCGACACTTTGCTGGAATGGGTGGGCGTCGAGCCGCGGGGGATAGCGTCGGTATACAGCCGGGACGACCGACATCCATTCGCTGTCATTGAAGAGGGTCAAGACCAGCCCGGCTTCCAGAAGAACTTCGTAGTCATGCTTCCGTCAACCCGTGCAAGGATTTGCTCGGTTTATCCGAATTACAGCCTCGCGATGTATGAGATCGCGTTCAAAGACCTAGGGCTGCGACTGCCATTCACTGATTTCCAGGCCGGGGTCTTTATGCACTTGGAGCTGGCCCCGTCCCAGCTACACCCAAATCTCTCGCCTTTATCCGGGCGTTTGAGTTGACGTGTCGCTACCTGAGGATCGGGGCGACCATCCCGCTTTTCTTCCGGATATTTCACCTGCAGCGTCAGTCCCGAGGAGGGAAACATAGCTGGGTCTCCCTGAAGCAGTCGAGGAGACTCTTTAAGATGTATATGGACTCCGTGAGGGGGTTTAAAGACAAGTGGTACGTGGTACGGCCAGTTACCGACGCTGCTTTAAATTCCCTTTTCGAGGAGGAGGGGCCGGTGAGCGACGATGAGGGGGAGGCGATGATGGGCGACGATGGGAACCCTGTGTTGGGTCGTAGGGCTAAAATCCCGGTGTACTGGATGTCCCGGCATTACGAGCATGGGACGGGTTATTACCATACCGCCGCCGGGGACATGTGCTCGGAAGACGAGCAGGCGTACGGCGCTCTTTGCCGGTTTGTCGACAGTTTCCATCCCGCCCGATGGGTTACGCGGGAAGGGGATGATATCTTGGACAAAGATGGTTACCCAACGTTTGAGTCCCGTCCGATTGACACCAAGGCGCTGGTGGAGTGCCCGACATACAGGCAGGCTGCCCGCCTGTTAGGTTGTTTGTTGCTTGAAATTATTTATTCGTCATTTATTTATGAAGTTTGCTCGACACTGACCTAACCTTTATTTTGTGCAGGTACGATGGCTAGTCGACATGAAAGGCTCTTGAAATTATCCTGCGACCAGAGGCGGGGCAGGAGGGTCGTGAAGGCCCCACAAGCGACGAGGATGGGCCCCCCACCCAGTCCAAATGCTCCTCAGCCGGTGAGGGTGGACTCGCCGTCGAGCTCGGGGCCCGCGTCGGATCCAGAAGTCGAGGAGATCGACCCCAGTGCCGCTTTGATGCAGAGGAAGAGGACCCGTGTGGAAGGTGGTCCGACTGTCGGCGAGGATGCCGACGCTATTAAATCTTTCGCCTTCCCCCCTTGCTTTGAAGAGGCGGGCTTTTTCGAGCGATTCCCTCCGACAGTGGTTGCCCATGAAGCTGCAGCCATAAAAAAGATGAGTAAGGAGGAACGGAAGGCGTATCTGGCCGCCAGCGTCGATGGGCTGGTAAAAATGGCCGAAATGGCTTTGGTGCTATCCGAGGATGGAGGGGATTCTGCCCGTGTTGAAGAACTCGAGCAGGAGAAGGCGGCCCTGACCGCGAGCTCGCGGAAGTTGAAGGTCGCTCTGGAACGCTCCGAGGGGATGTTCCGAGAGCAGACTGCGATGCTCGATGCTGAGAGGGAGATGTTGACCCTGGAGAAGGAGAAGTCGGGGAAGTTGACCGAAGAAGGAGAACATCTTCGAGCAGACAGGGATCGCCTGGTGGCCGAAGTCGAACGCTTGGCCAAACAGGTCGAGGAAATGAATGCTGCCCTGCAACCTGCCGAGGACGAGCCCGAGGACATAGTAGCTTTGAAGAGTCGGGTGGAGCTGGTCGCCCACATCCGGCTCCTCGAGGTAGACTGCGTCGGTGCCCTGGAGGACGGGTTCAACTCTGCGGTCGGTCAACTCTCCTTGCTGAACCCTGGCCTGGTCACTGAGGGTATCGGTCACACACACCAGATCGTGGATGGCGTGATCGTTCCTCCGCCCGACTCTCCGAACGCCGACAATGATGATTCTGTGGAGGTCTGAATAGGATAGCGGGCCTGCGTGCCCTTGATATTTGTATTCTTTGGGCCTGTGTGCCCGTTTATTGTACGTTATGAACATCGCCGGCCTTCTTGGTCGGTTTATTATTGTTTTGTCGCCTTCGGGCATTTATATCAATGTTGTTTTACATTTTGGATTTTTTGCCCTTGTTTGAAATCATCTATTTGCATGAATTTTTAGCCTAAGTCACGGGCCCGAGGAGTGCCCGTAAGTGGCTTTGATTTGGCGAGCGAGTCTGCCCGCATCCGTTTGTATGCGTTCCCGGCCCTATTTCGATTGGCCAGAATCACCTAAGTGTTGTGCTCGAGGGGAGAGATTTTCTTTTGACCCTTGTAGATGGCCCGTTATTCTTGATGGAATGTCGGGCATTTCGGAGCGAAGTTGCTCAGTCGGGCGTGGAGCCCGTTAGGGACGATTCACCCTTGGCGTGAACTGCCCATCGCGAGCTGGGTGTTCTGCCTTATGGGTACGACGACGGTGGGGCTCGTTATAGCTGTCCACGTCGGGCACTATCGATCGTCATCGTTTGCCGCGCGATGCTGTGCCATTTTGGTCGTACGTCGGGCTTGTACCTTAGCCTTATACGAAATTGGACGTTTTTCCTCGTTGACTGAGCGCGGGTGCTGCTGGTCGAGGGTCCCAGGTGTTGACAGTTTCTAACTGTAGTACTGCTTTAGCTTAGCAGCATTCCAGGGTCGTGGTAGTGGCTCTCCGTCTAATTGCTCAAGGTAGTACGCCCCGGTACCCGTGGTGCCATGGACGCGGTAAGGTCCTTCCCAGTTCGCGGCCAACTTCCCTTCGCGGGAATCTTTCTGGTTCCTACGTAATACCAAACTGCCTATTTCGAACTCGCGCTTGATGACCTTGTCGTTGTGGCGCAGAGCCACTCGTTGTTTTAGGGTGGCTTCGCGCAGGGCTGCACCCGATCGGATTTCCTCGACTAGGTCGAGTTCATCTCTTAATGCTTCGTCGTTCATTTCTTCGTCGAGGGGGTCCTCCGTTCGTCGGGATGGTTCCATGATTTCAACCGGGATTTACAGCTTCGGTGCCGTATGTCAGTCGGAATGGTGTTTCACCCGTCGTTGAGTGTGGTGTGGTGCGGTATGCCCACAAGACGTTGTGGAGCTCCTCGACCCATCCTCTTTTGGCTTCGCCGAGTCGACGTTTGAGCCCTCGGAGGATGACTCTGTTCGCGGCTTCGGCTTGCCCGTTGGTCTGAGGGTGCTCGACCGACGTGAAATGTTGTTTTGTCCCCAGTTTGGTGACGAAGTCTTGGAACCCGTGGTCGGTGAACTGGGTACCGTTGTCGGTCACCAGGGCCTGCGGAATTCCGAACCTGGCGAGGACGTTTCTTTTGTAGAAACGGAGGATATTATGCGAGGTGATTTTTGCGAGTGCCTCGGCCTCGATCCACTTCATGAAGTAGTCCACGGCGACGGTTAGAAATTTGTTCTGGTAGGTTCCTTGTACGAAGGGACCGAGGATGTCCATGCCCCACCAGGCGAACGGCCATGGGGACGACAATGTATTCAGCTCGTGCGGGGGGGCGAGGTGCATATCCCCGTGCTTCTGGCACTTGTCACATTTTTTCACGTGTTCCTTGGCGTCCTGTTGCATCGTCGGCCAGTAATATTCTGCTCAGAGGGCTTTCCTCGCCAAGGATTTACCGCCCATGTGCTGGGCGTTGATCCCTTCGTGTATCTCCCGCAGTACGTCGGGGATGGCGGACTCGTCGATGCATTTCAGGAGGGGAATGGAGAATCCTCTTCGGTACAGTTTCTGCTCAAGAACAACATAGGAACATGCTCGTCGCTTGATTATGGCCGCTTCGGCCTGGTTCGACGGGAGTTCTCCCTTTGTCAGGAAATTATAAACCGGGGTCATCCAGGACGTGGCATCCCCGATGGCGTGGATCTCGACCGTAGTCGAAGATGGTTCGATGCTCGGTCGTGCCAGAGATTCCTGGATGACGGATTTATTCCCGCCCTTCTTTCGTGTGCTCGCGAGTTTGGATAATATGTCCGCCCTCGTGTTTTGCTCGCGGGGAACATGAGAAATTTCTGCACGTACGAACTTTGTCATGTGTTTTTTGACTAAGTTCAAGTACTCAATGAGGTTGTCATTTTTGGCCTGGTAGCTTCCCTGTACTTGAGAGGCGACGAGCTGGGAGTTGGTGTAAATTTGAACTTCGCGGGCTCCTAGGTCCTCGGCTAATCTCAGTCCTGCGAGCAGAGCTTCGTATTCTGCCTGGTTATTTGACGTCGGGAAGGAGAGCACCAAGGAGTGTTCGATTACTACACCTTCTTCGTTTTCCAGGAGGATCCCTGCGCCGCTTCCGGACGAGCTGGAGGCTCCGTCGACGAAGATGGTCCACTTGTGTTCCTTCCCCGGGGGAAGGTCGTGAGTGGTCATCTCCGCGACGAAGTCGGACAAGGCTTGTGCTTTCAGGGCCTTCTTGCTCTCGTACTGAATGTCGAATTCGGAGAGTTCCAAGGACCACTTCAGCATTCTGCCCGCCATATCTGGCCGACCCAGGAGTTGCCTCACCGGCTGATCGGTTCGCACGATGATGGTGTGGGCTAGAAAGTAGTGTCTGAGCCTCCTTGCAGCGTTGACGAGGGCCAGAGCAACCTTTTCTATCTGTTGATATCTGCTTTCGGGGCCTTGTAAGGCTTTGCTCGTGAAATAGACAGGTTTCTGCCCGTCAGGGGTTTCGCGGACAAGGGCTGCGCTGATGGCTTCATTCGAAACGACCAAGTATAAGTACAGTGGTTCTCCGTCGTCTGGTCGAGACAGCACGGGCGGTTGAGATAGGCTCTGCTTCAGATGGCGAAGTGCGTGCTCGCATTCCTCGTTCCATTCGAATGCTGCTTCCTTTCGAAGGAGCTTGAAGAAGGGGAGGGCGTGCTGAGCGGACTTCGCGACGAAGCGGGATAGCGACGTCAACATGCCGTTCATGATTTGTATCGACTTCTTCGACGTCGGTGTCGGGAGGTCGGAGAACGCCCGACATTTGTCGGGGTTGGCTTCAATCCCTCATTCTATTAGATAGAATCCTAGGAATTTTCCTGCCTTAACCCCGAACATGCACTTCTCGGGGTTGAACCTCATTTTGCACTGTCTTGCTTGGGCGAAGACTGTCTTGAGATGAGCTGCGTGATCGGTGTCTGCTCGGGATTTGACGATCATGTCGTCCATATATACCTCGAGCATGTCGCCAATCTGTTTGTTGAACACTTTGTTCATCATGCGTTGGTAAGTTGCACCGGCGTTCTTCAGTCCAAAGGGCATTACGTTGTAGTAATAGTTGCCCGAGCTGGTCATGAACGCCGTGCAGCGTTTGTCGCCCAGAGCCATTGGGATTTGATTATATCCCGAGTAGGCGTCCATGAACGACAAAGTCTTGTAGCCGGCCGAATTGTCGACCAACATGTCTATGTTAGGTAGAGGAAAAGCATCCTTCGGGCAAGCCCGGTTGAGGTCGGTATAGTCAACACACATTCTCCATTTTCCATTATTCTTTTTAACAAGTACAACATTTGACAGCCAGGTGGAGTACCGGGCTTCAGAAATAAAATTTGCCTCTAGGAGGTCTTTTACAGCTTTTTCAGCAGCCTCTGTTTTTTCTGGAGACTGCCTACGCCTACGTTGTACTACGGCCTTGGCGGCTGGATCAATGGCGAGGTGATGACAGGCGACCTCAGGGTCGAGTCCGGGCATCTCTGCAGCGCTCCAGGCGAAGATATCAGCATTCTCGCGCAGACAGGCCTTGATTTGCTTTCTGGCCAAGTCGGGGAGGTCTTTGCCAATCTTCACTCCCTTGGTCGGGTCTGCTCCGAGGGGAACGAGTTCAAAATCACCGTCCGGAATAGGTCGGAGTGGGATTTGCTCGCTGCTGGATGGCTCGTCTTGGTCGAAGCGAGCGTCGAGGGCTATGGAGTCGACCTTTGGTGGAGCTTTCTGGACTTCTTCCTCGGGGGATGCTCTGTCGGGCTCCTGCTTTGTCCTCTTGGTGGGTCTGGTCCCCACGTCGACGGTATCCCGTCCCTTTGAAGCGGCGTTGAAGCACCTGCGGGCAGCGGCGAGGTCCCCCTGGATGGTGGCTACCCTTGCCCTTTTGGTATAGAACTTCATTTTTAGATGGACAGTTGAGGGCACCGCTGTCAGCTCCGCCAATGTCGGCCTCCCCAAGATGCAATTGTATAGGGACGGGCAATCAATGACGAGGAAGCGGACCTTAACCTGTCTTGTAGCCGTTCCTTCCCCGAACGTCACCAGGAGCTCGACATAACCCCAAGGTTTGGAAGTCGAGCCGTTGAAGCCTTGAAGATCTGAACCCACATACGGAGAGAGGTGTGAGTCATCCAGTTGCAAGGTCCGGAACAGCTGGCTGTACATCACATCGATGGAACTCCCTTCGTCGACCAGGATACGATGCACGTCAAAATTGGCCATCTTTGCCCTTATCAGCAAGGGGATGACTGCGTTCGGGGCTCCGCCGGGGAGTTCTTCCAGGTAGAAGGTGATGGGTTCTGACCTGCCCTTCACCCTTTCGAAAGTCACAGTTTGTGGAGGAGCTATGTCGACCAGTTCATCCAACTTCCTCTTGGCTGAATTGATGGTGAGGTCGTTGAACCCGCCCCCGTTGATGACCATGGCGGAGGGGAAGTATTCCCACCCGCTGTGTGTTGTCAGGGGCTCCTGCAGGAGCTCGGGAACGTCGAAATCCTCGGGCCTGGTTACCGAGAAGGCGGTCTGGATTGGTACCGACTCGTCAGATGGTCGGGCATCTTCTTCGGGCTCCTTAGCTTCATGGGCGTCATGACGGGGAGCGTCGTTTCGCCTGTACTGTGCGAGCCTCCCTCCCTTGATGAGGGTTTCAATGGCGTCCTTGAGGTGGACGCAGTCCTTTGTCAAATGACCATGACTCCTATGGTATTGACAATACTTATTTTTGTCTGCCCCTGGCTTGGAAGGAGCAGGTCGGGGACGCTTGACGCCACCGTCTCTGAAATCTGTGCTAGCACACTCCGCCAAAATACGCTCGCGGGAAGCCGTGAGCGGAGTGTACTCGGTGAAACGGCCCGAGGGGCCCCTTTGTTCCCGGACCTCCCGGGGTCGGTCTTCTTTCCTTTTCTCCCCGGTACGTCGGGGAGGAGGGTCTTGTCGCGAGCTGCTGCTATGATTGGGAGCGCGAGCCCTGGAGTCTCGGGCCCTGTTGGCAGCTTCTCTCTCCTCGTAGTCCATGTATGCTCGGGCTTTGTCGAGGAGAGCGTCAGAAGTTGGAGGTGGCTCAATGCCCACAGCTTTTCTGAATTCTGTGCCGGGGAGGAGGCCCCTCTCCAGCAAATATCTTTTCATATGGTCCGCGCAGGGGACCTGTATTGCTTCCCGGTTGAAGCGGTTGATGAATTCCCTCAAGGTTTCATCCTGTCTCTGGATGATGGCCTCGAGGGCCGCCTCGGTCTTCGGGTGGCGCCGAGAAGCTGTGAAGGAACTGATGAACTGGTTCTTCAGGTTCCGCCACGATGTAATTGAGCCCGGGGCGAGCCCTTTATACTAGTCCATGGCCGCCTTCCTGAGAGTTGTGGGGAAAAGGCGGCATTTGATGGGCCCCCCGACATTATGATAGTGGAGCATGGCTTCGAACCCGTCAATGTGGTCGACCGGGTCCGCTACTCCATCATACTCCTTCAGATGCGGGGGCTTCTCCATGCCCGGGGGGATAGGTGCATCCATGATGGCCTGCGACAGGGGACCGCGGGGGTCGTCCTCGTCGCTCCTCTCCGGAGAAAGAGAAGGGGTCCTGTAGTTATGTCTGGCACGATGATCATGCTGAGATTCCCTCGAACGTGATGCTCGGTGGTTGAAGGTCACACGCCCGTCTCCGGCGTGCCTCTTGTCGTGCCTGGATGGGTCGCGACTGGGTTCTCTGGCTGGAATAATGGGTTGTCTCTCATAGTTGGGCCGCCTCTGCTTTGGTCGGGGAGAGGGGCTTCTGGAATTCTCCCTGTAGTGTCTCCGCGGGGGAGAAGGGTGTCGAACTTCTTCAACCCGAGGAGGTGGAGAAGGTGGCCTCCGATGCCTCCTCGGGGGTCGTCGATCATCTTCAAGTGCCCTTAGTCTTTCTCCTTGGGCGAATATGAGATAATTTGTCTGGTTGATGGCCGCGAACAGTGCCTGAGTCGTGGCATCTGCCCCGGCAGGAACTGGGACTTCAAAGAACCGGGCAGCTCTGTGATGGGTGAGAGCTACCGGGTCGTCCTCGAGTGCTGGAGGGGTCGTCGAGGATGATGCAGTATTCCCGTCCCTGTAGGTGGAAGGTCCAGGGGCGGTGGTCACAGGGATGGCAATGTGGTCGGGATCACCGGGATTGTCGAGGTGTCCATTCTTGTCCGCGGGACCGTTATTAGTGTCGGCGACACGGACGGGCTGCTCGTCGCGAGCTGGATCAGCCATGACAGGTAGTTAGATTGAGCTTTGGTCCTTAGAATTGTTCGTTAGACGGGGAAGCTGATTCCCACAGACGGCGCCACTGATCTGACCTGATCAGAAATGGACCGTCACGGCTGGCTCCGAGCAGAAAGCTTTTTTGAACGAGGTGGGGGGGGGTACCTGCAAGGCACTCCGATGCTGAAGTAAGTAGGAGTACGAGCAGATAATAGTAAGTTGATGTTAGAATGATGAATACCTGACCCTCTGGAAACAGAGGGTATTTATAGCCCCCAGCGCTGGGCCAAGGTTCCTTCATTGGGCCGGGCGGATTTGGCCCAATGGAGGAACTGCCAGGTTCTACGTGGGTAGTGGGGACCCGCACGTGGTCCCCTTCCTGGATGTTCTGCGTGAAGTGCGGGCGGACGAAGACGCGGTCTTTCCGGAGTATCGTTGGGGGAACGGTGGATTGAGTCTGCCCTAGTTGGGATGCTCGAGACAACGTCGAGCTGGACAACAGGGTGTCGAGCTGGACGTCTGGACGTGGAGCTGGACATCATCACGTGGAGTTGGACAGCGGGATGTCGAGCTAGACATCAGGATGTCGGGCACGGATGTGACCCCTTTGCTCGGCGTGGTCCTCAGTAAGTCCCTTTGGACTGGGCCTTAGCAATGCTTTTGGGCCTGTCGGGCCCAGTCCAGAACAATAACAATTAAATTATTTTAACTTCAGTTCGATTCGGTTCGATAGTTTGGTTTAATTTTTAGTTTTTTGATAAAATATTCATTTTGGTCCCTTAATTATACTCTTGAATTTATATTGATCTCTTAATTTTTTTAGTATCACTTTGATTCCTTAATTTTCAAAATAGTTCATTTTAGTCTTTTTTGACTAATTAACTACGAAAAAACTTAAAAATTTAACGTTATTAAAACAAAAAAAATAAAATAAAATATTTTAAAAGTTAAATGACTAAAATGACATAAAAAAATTTAGGACCAATCTGAACCCAAGAACATAATTAAAGACCAAAATGAATATTTTGTATAATTTTTTTTAACAGCCTAATATCAACTTCAGTTCTTAAACTAAATGAATAAAATAAGAGAACTAGATGAATAAAATAATTGAACTGTGTAGTGTTGACCAAAGAGATCTTCATTAGAGAAAAAGTGATAACTAGATAGTGACTCATTTTCCTTTGGTTAGAGGAACTATTACTAAACGAAGTCATGAAGTCGCATGACATGTTTCTTTTATTAAAGGAAATGGTGCCAAAAGAAGAGGAAATAATACTGGATGGAATAACTCTTTTCTTTCCGATAGATTCCTTCTATTAGTCTATATTAGAGCATGAATTCCTTTTATTGTTTCAAAAGACTTTGTAGGCATGTAACACACATAAGAGAATAAAACTACTATCTTGATACACTTGTTATCATCAAAATCAGAACTATATATCATTTTACTTTAAACTAACTTTATTATAACTTTATTATCACTACTTGATAGGCAGACTCATTCCACTCTAAAAGATAGCTCGTTCATTTGGATATGCTCAACTCTTCACAATTTCTCATAATTATAGACCTAAAAAGAAAATTTCATTCACGTGGCTATTAATTGTTTTGAATTTTAGAGTAATATGTCTTAAGATATTTTTTAATAAGAAATATGGAATTGCGAAGAGTATAAGAGATAGTATCACTTGATAAGTCAAATTTCAAATGTTTGTATGCATATCTAAGGATTGTGCCAGCAATCAGAAAGAAAGAAGAAAAAAATCAAATTTTAATTACAATCCAACCTATCAATATAAAGAGAATTATATATATTTTTATATAACTAATTCCTAGCTTCAAGGGAGCGCGATCATTCCTAATATCAAAACGAGAATAATTCAAAGCTATAACAACTTGTATATACAATAATAGAAACGGTGGTTTACACCTTAAATATAGGAACAACTTATAACTATCTATTATGTCCTCTCAAAATTGGGTCATCAGTAATGACATAAATTTTGTCTCTGAGAAGTGAAAATTTGGTTCGATGCAAAGCCTTTATTAAAATATCTGCAGGCTGGTCTTTGGTAGAAATATGAGAGACTCATATTTTTCTAATTTGAACCATCTGTCTCACAAAATGATAATCTAGAGCAATGTGTTTCATTCGAGAGTGAAACACTGAATTGAAGCATAAGTAAGTTGTGCCAAATTGTCACAAAAAAGAGTAGATACGTGAGATGGTACTCCAAATTCACTCAATAGATTTAGCAACCACGTGATCTCAATTGTAGTATTGGCAGCAGATATGTATTATGCTTTTGTGGATGATCTTGCAATTGTTCTCGGCCTTTTTGGTAACCATGAAACAAGATTTCCACCAAAGTAAATTATGTAAGCTGAAGTAGATGTTTTGTCATCATAATTACCTCCCCAATTAGCATCGGTAAAGGCTTGTAATTTAAAATGAAGTGGTTTTGCTAGCTTTAAAACATGATTAATAGTATGTTTAAGATACCTTAATACTCGCTTGAGTTGCTGAAGGCACACTTGAGTTGATTGATACATGAATTATGACAATTTATTAATTGCAAAGGGCATATCTGATATTGTCAAAGTGATGTATTGCAATGCATCAATGATACTATGAAATAGCTTTGAGTCAGTAGAGGCAGATCCATCAATTAGTTTGAGAGGAGTAGTCATACATAATAGTGTGTTGACTGACTTTGCTCCCGCCATATTGAACTTATCCAAGAGTTCTCTAATATAACCATGTTGAGATAATAAAAGACCCTCCTTGGTAGGAATCATTTCAATTCCAAGAAAAAATAATGAGGGAAACCAAGTTGTTTCAGAGAAAACTTCTTGAAAAGTTCTACCATGAAATGATTTTAAAAAGCAGTATCATTGCCCGCCAAAAGTAAATCATAAACATATACTAATAAGAAAGCTTGTACATAATGTTTATTGTAAATGAACAAAGATGAGTCATTTAGGCTTGTATGAAACTCAACAGAAAGAACAAAAGCCTTGAGAGGATGATGCCATGCTCGAGGTGCTTGTCTTAAACCATAGATAGCCTTCTTGAGTTTGCATACATGTTGAGAAAATTTAGAATGAATAAATTTGGGTAGTTGTTGCATGTAGACATCTTCAGTTAATTTTCTCTGCAAAAAGGTATTATTAACATTCATTTGATGTAATGACCACCCTTGAGCAAGTGCTAAAGTGAGAACCACTTTAATGGTTTGAGGTTTCACAATCGGTGCACATGTTTCCTTAAAATCAGTACCAGGTGTTTGAGTGAATCCTTTTGCAACCAAGCGTGCTTTATATCGTGCCACACTTCCATTAGGATTTCTTTTAATGCAAAACAATAATTTACAACCAACTAAATTAGTGTGAGCTTGACGAGGAACCAGGGTCCAAGTACCATTGTTCATGAGTGCAGTTAATTCTACAGAACGGGCATCTCTCTAATATGGTATTTTAAATTCTTGAGTAATGGTATATCGCTCAAGATTTTCCTGTAAATCATGTTTAGTGGCAGTAAATATTTTCTTGGGTTTGAATATATTATTTTGTGACCTTGTTACTATAGGATCATGTCGAGCTGGATTATTTGTCTTTGAAGTTGGAACCTGATCAGCTGCACTGTTGGTGGTAGAACTTGTTAAATTATCACTAGCCACTGGTATCTCTGTTGTTACAAATAACTCAATAGGTGGCATTGACTCAGGGACTGGTGTAAGACTCGATACAAGGGCTGGTGTAGAATTCGATACAGGGACGAATGACTAAAATGTAAGTGTACTACTAGGTATAGGTGACAAAGGTACAAGTGTTTGGTTCGGTATAGGGACTGGTGCAGGACTAGATATAGGTAAAGGTAAAACATATGACACTGGCATAAATGACTTGTATGCTAGGGACTAATTTGGTATCAGAGCTGGATTTTGATCATGGTTAACATGAATAATACTATGTACAACAGAGTCATGTGATGCAATTAGAGGGCAAGTAGATGACGAAGTAATTATGGATTGATATGGGAATGAATTTTCCACAAAGTTGACATGTCTAGATACATATATCCTATTTGACACTGGTTCAAGACAAAAATATGCATGCTGAGACATGGAGTATCCTAGGAATATGCAACGTTTAGACTTGGGTTGAAGTCATGGGCGGATCTACCTTGTGGCAGGGTGTGGCTATAGCCACACCAGTTTTTCAATTTTTTTATATTATATATAATAGTTAATTAAAGAAAAAAATATTTAGATAATTATTAAAAGAAAAAAATATTACCAATTCACTTTTTTCTCTCTCACATAGTAATTCTTCCTCTACTTTTCTCCCTTTTAAAGTAACTTCTTTTTTTCCTACTCTCAAACCTCACCATGTCTCATGCTGTTTTTTCCTCTCATATTTATTAATCTTTCATGTTCTTTCTCCAACTTTTACATTTGGTTTGACTGTATTTATTTATGGGTGATTGAAAATCAAAGGTAAAGTGAGTATTTCAATTTTTCCTTATTTGTTTCTCCTTTTTGACTTGAACTCTAAAACCCCAATTGTTTAAAAAATCAATTTCTCATAAATAGTTTTCTTTATACTCAATTAATTTAATTGTTTTCTTTATTGTATGAATAACTATTTTAAATGGTTTTATTGTTCTCTTTATAGGATGAAGAAATTTTTTCATGTGCTTTATAGAGGCAGAGTTATTTCTTCGGCTAATCTAAAAGCATTGAAAACTCAACATCAAAGAAATGCAATAAAATGAGTGATCAATGATTAAATGACTGTTTTGTAATTTTTATAGAAATAAATGTTCTTGAAACAATTAACAACAATGTTATTTTAGCTCATTTTCAAGAAATGGATAATAGACGATTTTCATTGCAAATGTACTTCATTAAATAATATTATTTTTTATTTTGAATATAATTTAGTTCATGCTTTCTTTTATGTTTAGACACACCAATACATAATGTCTAAATCCGCCCTGGTTGAAGCTTATTTTGCATATATGGTTTTAGTCAAGAAAAGCACAAGCATCCAAAGGAAATAAGTATTATAATCTGGTTTACTTTTAAACAATTCTTCAAATGGAGAGATCATATTAATGACTGGTTTAGGCATCTTGTTAATAAGGTACACAACAGTGGTGAAAGCAAATGACCATAGTTGAGGGGGTAAATTAGCATTATGCAAAAGAGCACGGCATGTTTCAACAACATGTATGTGTCTCCTCTCTGCTGTGCCATTTACCTCAGGTGTGTGAGGTGGTGTGGATAAATGAGAAATACCGTTATTGGCAAGAAAGGATTTTAATTTGATAAATTCTCCACCATTATCAGTGAAAAAAGAAATAATCGGTGAATTAAAATATTTTTCAACAATGGACTTGAATTGAACAAAAATAGAGAAGACATTTGAATTATATTTCATTGGATACAACCATACATATTTGGAAAATGATCAACAATAATTAAATAGTATAAATAACCATCTAATGATCTAACAGGAGCCAGGCCTCGAACATCGGAGTATAAAAGGTCTAAAGGTTTGCTGCTTGTGAGATGATGGTTTGAAAAAGGATGCTTATGGATTTTTACACAGTAACAAGAACTACACTCATGTGAGGCTGAAAGCTTTATTGATAGATGATGATTTTCAGTCATATGCTTTATTAGTTTGAAAGATGGATGTCCTAATTTATGATGCCATATAGATGTAGAATGGATGCTTGTATGCAATGCTTGTGGTGGACTAGATGGACTAAATGCATTAGATAGATGATAAAGATCTGGTTTAAGTGATCTTTGAATTAGTGGTTGACCCGAGTTCAAGTCCTTGACAACAAAATGATTTGGAAAAAAAATCAACAAAACAACCATTAGATTGACATAACTTGGAAACAGACAAAAGGTTAGATTGAATTTTAGGAACACATAAGACTTATTTAAGATGAAGAGGTTTGAAAAAGTATTAATAACAGAGTTACCAGTGTGAGTAATTTTCAAACTTATTCCATCACCAACGATCACCCGATCAGCTCTAGGATAGGAATTTGTTAAAGTGAGTCGTTGCATGTCTTGAGCAATATGATGAGATTCTCCAGTATCCATGATCCAATTACCATGTTGTGTTGCATCCTGATTATGAGAAAATTTTATTGTTGGTTTAGGGCCATTCGTTTTGGAAATCCCTTAATTCTATAGCAAATTTTAGCAGTGTGACCAGCCTTGTCAAAAAACTGACAGACCACCTTATTTTCGCAATTCCGTCGAGTTGGAGAAGAGTTGCGGTTGTTGTTGTTTTTGTGTTGGTAGCTTTTGTTTCTTATGATTGCATTGGCAGTTGCAATCACATTGGCAACTGCAAGTGGATTAGCTTAGTGATTAATTGTTTCAAAATCTATCACTTTCTCATGAAGTTCAACAAAGGTCACATGACTTTCTCGACTTCTAAGTGCAGCGGAAATTTCACGATACTCAACACTCAAACCATTGAGACTGTGAATAACAAGGTCAATTTCATCAAGAGGATGATTAATGATTAAGAGTTCACCTGAAATTTCCTTTATTCCTTGAAGATGTGTAGTCATCGATTGGTTTCCTTTTTTGAAATTGGAAATCTGGTGTTTGAGCGCGACAATATGCACTTTTGAGTGGCCAACATACATGGTTTTTAGGATCTCCCATGCTTGATTGGAACTTTTGACAGTTCTTAAGTGTGTGACCACTGTTGCAACCATCGAAGATACAATACTATGTAGAATGAGTTGATCTTGTCGAACCCAATGAGTGAAGGCTAGATTGACAATCCTGGTATTGTTCTCGAGATGCTTCGATGGATAAGGCTTAAATTCATCAATATAACCCAGAAAATCACAGCCTGTTAAAAGGGCCATGAACTAAATTCTCCAGGCAGGATAATTGTCTTCATCGAGTTTGATGGAGAGTTGAGAATCAACATTCAATATGATCAGTTTGTCTGATGTGATGACACAGTGGACGTCATTTCAGTTTCAGAAAGTGAAACCATAGAAAGGATCGTGAAAGAAAATGTTTTTAAGCTTTACGCTTTGGATACCATAAAGAGAATGATATTTCCATATGTATGCTAGCCCTAAATGCTGACTATTTGTAGATACAAACTATACGTGTTTTTGTATAACTAATTCCTATATTCATGGGAGTGCTTCTGCTGATTCCTAACATCAAGGCAAAAATAATTCAAAACTATAACAATTCATATACACAATAATAAGAATGGTGAATTACACCTTAAATATAAAAACAACTTATAACTATCTACTACAACAAACCAAAAGAAAACAAAACAAAAAATTAATTTGATCAATTCATTTCGATCTATTAACTACTTATCCCCTAAACAAGTTGTTTCTCGAACTCCACTCATTCCAAGTGGTGTCAAGATAAATCAAATGTCATACTTTCTTGTTTTTCTTTGACTTAGCCAAATCTCCAAAGTAAAGAAAACTCGTTCACCTTTCCTCTTATAAATGAACATCAAAACCCAGCTGTTGAAAAATACATTTTAAAGAAAATTTCACCACCTCACAAGAAGAAGAAAATTCGATTTGAGTCCTCCAGTTTATTGAAACAAAGCACAAAAGACTTTTAAAGAGTGCTTGTCTAGTTGGTAATTTTTCAAGTGGTAACCACCATTCAAAAATAATAACTTTTTAAGTTATGTCATTCTTCCACAATTTATTTAACGATCACATTTCATTCAACTTGATCTCTTCTTGAAGCAAATGGGTTTGGACAAAATGTAAGTGGGGTTAACCAAAAAAGAAAATGTTTTGTATGGAATCGAACAAAATGTAAGTGGGTAACCAAAAAAGAAAATGTTATGTATGGAATCAATCTCTCATGATTAAATCTTCCTTCCACCAGCCTAATACCCCCTTAATAATAAGTCCACTAACTCAGCCAACAACGATTCTTCAGTCACCAATAACTCATTTTCGTAATTTGAATGTCACCTCCAACCCTCATCAGTCTAATTGTTACAAAAAAAATTGTATTTCTATGTCATTTTTGCTTTTAAAATTCAATCAACTCTCCATAAACCAATTAATTACAGTTAAAAATCCATTAAAATCTATAATGAATTTCTACCAATCTTAATGAATAAGATAGATATCACCATACAATGACAATAAATTATATGAAAAGATAAAAGAAAGAAAGAAAACAATGATTTTTCTGTAGAGTTTTTCGCTGTCCACAAACTGTGAAAAATTTTGTTATTCACTTGCAACTGCAAATTCTGTGAATACAACTTGATTGACTTGATTACAAAAATAAGAGTTACTCCCTATTTATAAATTTATGTTAGCTTGCTCCCTAAAACAAAGCGCAAAACTATAAAACTCAAAATATCTATTTTAGAGCTAAATCAAATCTATTTTATTTTAGACCTAAATCAAATATATCTAGATCTAAAACAAATTTGTGTGTAACAAACTGTTTTCCACACTAAATCAAATCTTTTCGACGCTCCTTTGTCTCTGTTGAGCAAACTGTTTCGACACAAGGAATTACTTTCACCACACCACCTAATTCATTGTGTCTTAGTCTTCAAAATACTTCGAGTTGCACTCCTTTCGTCATAATGTTTGCAATCTGATTCTCGGTTCTGCAGTGTTCTAAGTTCATCTTCTCATCTTCTACCTGCTCTCGAAGATAGTAGAACCTCATTTCAATGTGCTTGCTTCGATCATGAGCTATCGTATTTTTCGCTATATTGATAGTTGACATGCTGTCAATCTTCATGGTAATTGCTCCATGATCTTCCCATGTTATCTCTTCGATCAAGTTCACCAATCAAGTTGCTTGACATGCACAAAAAAGAAACAACTATGTTTTCTACTTCGCATGATGATAATGCCACTCTTGATTCATTTCTCGAACTCCAAGCAACTGGTGCACCATCTAACATAAACACATATCTTTCTGTTGATTTTCGATCTTCAACATCACTACACCAATTCAAATCAGTGTATCCTACTACCTTGCATTATTTTACTTTATCAGTTGCAGAAAGCAAAATGTCATAGTCAAAAGTTCCTTTCAGATACTTTAGTATCCTCTTTGTCGCTGCTAGGTGTGATACCTTTGGCTTCTACATGAATCTACTTACCATACCTACAATGTATGCTAAGTGAGGCCTTGTGTGACAAAGGTATTTTAGTGACCCAATAAGTCTTACGTATTGGGTTGGGCCGACATCATCTTCTTCTAAATATTTTGATAATTGCAATCTTGGTTCAGCAGGTGTCGAAGTTGAGTTGCATTCTTCCATCTCAAATCTCTTGAGAATTTCTCCTGCATATATTTTTTGATGCATCATCAAAACTCTACTACTCTTGTAGAATTCAATGTCAAGAAAGTATGAAATGTCACCCAGATCAAACATTTCGAATTCCTTGTTAAGATCACCTTTGAAGTCTTCAATCTCATTCTTGCAGCTACCTGTTATTAACAAGTCATCAACATAGAGACGTGGGATAAGAAATTCACTATTGCTTCTTCTTACATATACTCCATGTTCAGTTGTGCACTTCACAAATTTCTTCTCCCTAAAGAAATTATCAATTTTCTTATTCCAAGCTCTTGGAGCTTGTTTCAATCCATACAGGGCTTTATGCAGTCTATACACCTTTCTCTCTTCGTCATGTTTCACAAACTCAACTGATTATTTAACATAAACTTCTTCGTCTAAGGGTCCATTCAAGAATGCACACTTCACGTCCATCTGACATATGTGTCAACTATTTATTTCTGCTATACCAACAACCAACCTGATTGTTTCGATCCTAGCAACAGGTGTAAAAACTTCATTGAAGTCTATTCCTTCTTCTGGAGAAATCCTTTCGCCACAAGCCTTGATTTGTGTCGAGTTACTTCCCCTTTGGGATTCATCTTCACTTTGTATACCCACTTGACATCAATTGCCTTCTTGCCTTGAGGAAATTCGACAAGTGACCAAGTGTTGTTGTCTTCGATGGACTTCACTTCTTTGTTTATTTCTTTCACCCACTTTGAATATTTCAATGCTTCAGCTGCACTGTCTGTTCGACATCTGCATAGGAAGCATAATGTACCAGCTCATCTTAGTTATGAACCACATCATCTGATGTAATCACACATTCTTGCAACCTTGCAGACATGTGTCTTGTTCTTTGAGGCCTGCTTGTACTTGGTTGATCTATAACTACTGGTTCCTCTTGTCGAACTTCTCTTTCGACTTGAGTTTCTCGTTTTTCAAGTAGGATTTCCACTTACTCTTTCTTGACATTTTCAGCCCAATCGCATTCTTTAAGCTCATCTATGATCACGTCTCTGCTGATCACAATCTGCTTGTTCACTGGGTCGAACAACTTGTAACCTTATGTCGAATGATATCCAACTAGAATCATTTGACTCGACTTGTCATCAAGTTTTCTTCTCAACTGATCTGGCACATGTCTATGTGCTATAGATCCAAATACCTTCAGATGACTCAAGCTAGGCTTCACACTAGACCAACATTCTTCTAGAGTAATTCCTTATAGCTTCTTCGTAGGACATCTATTCAAAATATTTGTTGCAGTCGACACAGCTTCACCATAAAACTCTTTAGGTAAATGCTTTCCTTTCAACATACTTCTCACCATATTCATGATGGTTTGATTCTTTCTTTCTGTAGTTTCATTCTGTTGTTGAGTGTATGGTGGTACCACCTCATGCATAATCTCTTTTCACATAATTTATCGAACTCTTTCGGCACATACTCTCCACCACCATCAGTTCTCAAAACTTTGAGCTTTCAACCACTTTGTCTTTCGACCATAGATTTAAACTTGGTAAATACCTCAATTACTTCACTTTTCTTCTTGATCAGGTAAGTCTACAGTTTTCAACTGTAATCATCTATTAACATGACAAAGTATTTGTTACCTCCAAACAAATCCATCTGGATTGGTCCATATACATCAGAGTATATGACTTCAAGGACATCCTTCGAATTTCTTTTTGCATCCTTGTTGAAGTTATTCTTGTGCTGCTTCGCCAGCACACATTCCTCACACACCTCGTTTGGAATGTCAATTTCTGGCAATCCTGAAACCATAATTATTCTCTTAAAATCTATGATTTCTCTGAAGTTGAGATGGCCTAGTCGATAATGCCATATCCACTCATCTTTGCTAGCTGCAGTCGAAAGACACTTGTGCTCCATCAGATTAAGTTCAATCTTGAAGATTTTGAGACATGGGAGCCTTCAAGATTAACCTTCCATTTGCATCGACGACTCTCATCATCTTGTCTTTGATCGACACTTTGTGATTCTTTTTGACCAACTGCCATATGCTGAGCAAATTGCTCTTCATGCCTGGTATGTACAACACATTGGAAATTATTGACCTCTTTCCATCTTTCCCCATAACCATAACATCACCAACACCTTCAGCTGCTAGGATATTGTCATTTGCAAATTTCACCACGTTCTTCGTTGAGGGATTTATGTTGACAAACTAATCTTTCCTTCCAGATATATGTGATGAGCATCCTGAATCCAAGTACCATTGGTCCATGAATCTATCTTCATCTCTTGTTGTGACCATTAGCATCATATCTTCTTCTTCATGTTTTGCAAACTTTGCATCACTTTCTAGATTCTTTCTCTTTATTGTACAATCACTCGAATAGTGACCATACTTCTGAAAATTGTAACATTGAATGTGACTCTTTTCATGTTTTCGACCACCACCTCTTCCTTTATTTGCAACATCACCTCTTTGGTTTCCTTTGTATGGTCTTCTCTGATTCAACATGTTTTCTTCGTGTTGGTTTCCTCTACCAGTCAAATTGTTGTAGCCACATCTACCTTTGTTATCAAACCACCTTCCTTTGCCTTTCTTATCTTTTGTTGATTGGTCCTGCAAAGCCACGTGACTCTTCGACTTGCCTGCCGCTCTTTCAGTCATTCTTTGTTCGTGAGATTCAAGCGTCCCTTGAAGCTCTTCCTTCGACAAATATGACAACTACCACATGGTCAAACTTCAGAGCCAAAGATCTCAAGATCTTTGAAATAACTGCTCTTGTGGTTAACGTCTCTCCACAAGTCTTGATTTTATTCACTAGTTTCGTAACCCTAATGAAGAAATCAGATATTCTCTCGCTATCTTCCATATGAAGCAATTCATACGTTCTTTTGTGAGTTTGTAACCTCACTTCTTTCACCTTCTCAGCACCTCCAAACAATTTCTTGATAATAAAAGAAAGAAAGAAAGAAATGATTTTTCTGCAGAGTTTCTCTCTACCCATAAACTGTGGACAACTTTGTCATTCACTTGCAACTGCAAATTCTGTGAATACAACTTGATTGACTTGATTACAAAAATAGGGGTTACTCCCTATTTATAGATTTAGGTTAGCTTTCTCCCAAGCCAAAGCCCAAAACTATAAAAGCTTAAAATACCTATTTTGAAACTAAATCAAATCTATTCTATTTTAGACCTAAATCAAATATATCTAGATCTAAAACAAATATGTGTGTAACAAACTGTTTCCACACTAAACCAAATCTTTTCGACACTCCCTTGTCTCTGTCGAGCAAACTGCTTTGACACAAGGAATTACTTTCAACAACTAACACGACAAAAAAATTGTTTGTAGCCTCGTGATAATGAATGACGCAAACCTAAAAAACATGACACAAAATTAATTAGCATTGTGATAAAATTATGAGGCAGAAGCACTTGTGACAACTTTTTATCACGTGATATTCACGATGCAAACACGATTTAACAGTCTGCAAATGGATCAGTAGCAGACACATTTGCCACGTAAATTAGTGAATATCACGAGGCAAATATTTAAAATGTGCAGAGTTGTTCAGATGAGGTCAAATGGTGCAGATTTTGTCCAGAAATTTTGCGTCGTAGAAAACACGACACAAAACTGAATGTTTTTTAAATAAAAAAAAGAATAAATATATCAATACGGAAATTATATTTAATTAATTGTTTCCAAATAATAATTATATCTCTAAATGAAAATTATAATTAATAAAAAAATTACAAATAAATATATAAATACGAAAATTATAATTAGTAAAAAAATTTCAAATAATAATTATATGTCAAAATGAAAATTATAATTAATACATTTTTTCAAATAATAATTATATCTTTAAAATAACATTATTCTCGTGATATTCACGCCACAAACATAAATAACAATAAAAAAATCTATTATTTTAATTAAAGTCATCTTCTTCTTCCTCCTCATTTACCACATCTTGGCCACCCGCATTTCTACCAAATTGTTGATTTCCACTCATCATTCGTCTTATTTTCTCCTCTAAATCAAGTTGTCTCTTCCTTATAGCCTCCATTTTGGCATTTATCGTTGCCTCAAGTTCCTTTGCCTCAGTTATGTCGCCTCGTGTCTCACCTTAGTAAGAGCCAATTGTCTCATTGTTTTCTATCATTTCTGGTGTCAATTCAGGTGGACATGAAGATATTTCCCATCAGCACCTCTTTGAAATAAAGTTTCATCTCTTTTTTCTGTAGTTGTCAACCAAAGGTCGAACACCAAAAAAACATCCATTAGGACGCTTTCCGCCGGTTTTTAAACCCCAAATATAAGTATCATCAGTTGGATCAAGCAGATGTCCTTCTAATGGAGTATACTGAGGATTTTCACATAGAAATTGTGTGAGCAATTCCTGGTACCTCTCCTACACATACACAAAAAAAATTAAATATAATTTAAATAAATTATTTATATACAATTAATGAATAAAATATGATTTACCATTCGTCGAGCATGCTCGCCAATACTAATACTTCCTATTGCATTAAGGCAAACCCTCCTTTAGCTTCTCGTAATTTCTTTGCATTTTCAGATGCTTTCTGAAATTCTTCTGAAACCCAATAGACAAGAAGTTCTTTAAATACTTCTTTACCTATCCATTTAGGACAAATTTGTTGTTCTTCTCAACGACTTATAGCACGCTTAAGCATGTTAGATAGTCTGATTAATGTTTTGCCTTTAAATTTTTTTTAATCTTAACTTCATCAACTTTATTCCCCCCACATCTTTCCTGCAATGTTGTATGACATTCAAATAAATTGTTAGATAGTTATAACAAAAAAATAATTAAAACAACATAACTTATAAAAAATTCAGTATACCTTAAATTTATCAAACCATTCATCTTGCTCATATTTCTTAAGATCTCAAAAACTCTTAATTAATTTTGTATACATTAGCTAAATGACTTGGCTTATACGTTTGGCAGAAACTCGAGTCGGGTGGAAACTAAACAGCAACAATTTGATTTAATATTAGACATAAAAAGGCTAACATGTATACTTAAATAAAAAGAAATAAAAATTAGAAACTTACTTATGTCCACCGGGCTTAATAAATAGTTTCATCAACCATCACATACTCAGTAGGACTTTCCTGCTCCTCATGATCCTCAAGGTCCTCTTGATCATCATCCTCATCATGTACATGTATAAGTGGGGTTATGGGGTACGTGAACCTCCAGGATGCATGTATAATTAAAGTATATGTGGGGTGCATGATCCCCCGGGATCCATGGATGAGTTAGGTAAGTGTGTAGGATTAGGGGTGTGTGATCCCGCAAGATCCGCGGATGAGATAGGTAAGTGTGTGGGGTGTGGGGTGCATGATCCCTCGGGATCCATGAATGCGATAAGTAAGTATGTGGGATGTGAATATGATCTCCTAGACTGCTGCATGAAGGAAGATGATTCATGTGTGGGAAATTGATATGATCCCCCAGGTTGCTGCATGAAAGAAGAGGGTCCCTGTGTGGGAAATGGATATGATCCTTGGGCTGCTGCATGAAATAAGAGGGTCCTTGTGTGGGAAATAGATGAATCAACACAAATACAAAATACATATTATTGTCAACACAATACATTAAGTAAAATTACAAAAACATTATATTCAAACTCTTCATACTCTTCTTCATCCATATTATTGTCATCATCTAATCCGATATTGTTATTGAAACCAAAAATTCATGCTCTTCATCCACATTATTTTCTTCGAATAATATAGATGCATCAACCTGATGAAACTCAACCATTGTATTACACAAACTTCTAGTTTGTTCACCTTCAATCACACCATTAATTTGAGAAATTTCAGCTTCTTGGTAAGCAACATCTTCCACTAGATCGCCAACTTCAATATGACCCAATGGTTTTGTTTTAATTACAACATAACATCCTTATTTACCTGGTGTAATTGAAGGATAAAGAACATAATAAACTTTCCTAACAATATGCGACATTATGAAAGGTTCATACTCTTTGTACCTTCGGTTCATTCGAATCTCAACAGTGTTATATTTGTTATCTATTTTTGTGCCTTTGGCTGATGGATCATACCGATCATAATAAAACAATACAAATTTATTTTATGAATCCAAGTAATTGTATGCAAACTTATAAATATGTGTAAAAAACCGTATAAGTCGTCGTCACCACCTTTTGTAACTTCTTTCACACATACACCACTGCTTATGGTTTTTTTCCCTTCTGACCATTCCTGCGTGTGAAATTTATATCCATTCACAAAGTATGTTGCCATTCAATTGCGCTTCAATTAGGGACTTTAGATAGTTTTATCAAATGGAGTATTTCTTGAGTCGGTGAAACAAAGCATGACATCTTCTCCTTGAACCATTCTAGAAAATAAGCATGTATTTGACCGGTAGTTGCTTGTTCACCAGTTCTTTGAAAATAGGATGTGTTAAATTCCCTATAAAGAAACATACATTAAGTTTGAAGGTACTAAGTTTAAATTCAATATGTAAATATAAATAGGTAGTTGGGGGTATACTTACTCAAGATATGGTTTAACTTCAACGCAATTAATCAAGACATGAACATGTGCAGATTGCAATTCTTTTTGGGTCAGTCAATGGACATTCTTATTTCCAAAGGGACGACTGGGAAGACCAAAGGCTGATAACGTAAATTGACTTCTTTTGTAACAGTAACCTCGTTCCTTATGTTACTTGGAGTTAACATCAAGTGATTGAATTAATGACTGCAAAAATGTGATGTTTCCCGATGCAAGTATTGTGAGCATATTGATCCTTTTAGCTTTATTTTTCACTGATCTCTTTGAATCACCCATGAATCTTTCAAACGGATATATCCACTGATATTAAACAGCTCCGCCAAGATAAGCTTCATATGCAACATACACAGGTAGATGTTCCATAGAGTCGAAAAAACCTGGCGGAAAAACTTGTTCTAACTTGTAGAGAATGATTGGAACATTTTGGTCCAACTTAATGATGTCATCCACTCTTAATGTTGAGGCACGAATATCTCTAAATAATTGACTAATTTCGGTTATCGTATTAAGCACATTTTTGGGTAGTGAACTGAATGCAATTAGAAGTAATCGTTCCATGAAAACATGGAAATCGTGACTTTTCATTCCATGCAACTTCCCAGTGTTGGCGTCGGCACACCTTGCTAAGTTTGATGTATAACCATCATGCATTCTTAATTCATTTATTCATCGACAAACTGCTTTAGCTTCTTGGGAAGTTAGACTGTAAGTAGCCCTGGGTTTTAATAATTTTCCATTTGGTTGTGGCTTCAACTCCAACTCTTTTCGATTATACAAAATTTCCATGTCCTTTCTAGCCTTCCCATTATCTTTTGTTTTACCTTGAACATCCATCATAATGTTAAATACATTATCAAAAAAATTCTTCTCAATATTCATAACATCAAGATTATGTCGCGACAAAGTATCTTTCCAATATGAAAGGTCCAAAAATATACTTCTTTTTGTCCAATTGTGTGTGACCCCATATTCTTGAATTTTATATGCTTCACCATAATCTGTGAATTATGGTAGTTCACAAACTTCGTTCCATACTTCACCTGGTGACAGTCAAGGGGGAGGAAAATCTATTACTTGCACGTCTTATTTGAAATTATTCTTGTTTCTTCTAAATTCATGATCTTGTGGTAGGAATATGCAGTGACAATCAAACCACGAACTTTTCATTCCTTTTTCCAATGTAAATTCCTTTGTGTATCCCATGCAATGCGAACAACTCATTTTGCCAATTGTAACCCAACCCAAAAACATGCCATATGCGGGAAAATCACTAATAGTCCACATCAAGGCAGTTCGTAAAATAAAGTTTTGCTTACATGATATATCATAAGAACATACTCCAAACCACAACCTCTTCAAATAATCAATTAAAGGTTGTAAATACACATCGATTCCAGATCTTGGACTTGAAAGTCCTGGAATGAGGCAAGTCAAAAATATGTTAGTTTTATCATGCATATCTCAGGAGGGATGTTGTAAGGGGTTACAACAATTGGCCAACAAGAATATGCAATTTCTAAATGTTGGACATGTGGAGTAAAACCATTAGAGCATAATCCGAGTCTGGTATTTCTGAGTTCTGCAGCAAAATCAGGATGTATCTAATCAAAGTGCTTCCATGCATCCCCATCAAATGGATGTCACATAGTGCCTGAACTTGTTTTATTTGTATGATGAAATGTCATTTGACTTGCATTGTACATTGAAGCAAACATTCTTTTTAACATTGGTAATATCGGCAAATAGAACATGGACTTCAGTGCTACACGTTTTTGCTTGCATTTATTAGCTTTACTGCGAATTTGATATCTTGGACTCTTAGAGAACTTACACTTCTCCAACGCTTCATCCTTAGCACCAAAGTCATTATCATAAAACAACATGCAACCTTTAATGTAACAATCAATCTTCCTTACTTCTAAACCAACAATTGAACCAACTTTTTTACATCATAAAAACTTTTAGGCAAGTTGTCCTTCGTAGGAGTCGCGTTCAACATCATTTATGC
This sequence comes from Vicia faba, assembly GCA_948472305.1. Taxonomy (NCBI): domain Eukaryota; kingdom Viridiplantae; phylum Streptophyta; class Magnoliopsida; order Fabales; family Fabaceae; genus Vicia; species Vicia faba. Next base: position 332,534,460 of record OX451737.1, read on the forward strand.
AAAGAATTCCAAACATTGGTCAGGAACATTCCAATTTGACTTGGCGGCCAATAATATCACACACATAGATAATTTTGAGTCGGATGATCCCTCAAACAACGGTGTATTCATTTCTTTCAACAATTGATAAAAAATTTACGCTTCCTCATTCAGCAAATCTTCACCATCAAAATCTTGAGGTTCATCATAGGTCACATTCACCCCAAGACCGTCGCCAACCATGTCATCGAACCGATTAAAGTTTTCCCCATGTTCCATATGTGCTCGAATGCTTGAAGCATGTAATGGATTAGTAGGCCTTGGTACGTTACTCGGTAGTTCTTCTCCATTATATGTCGAAACTCAGTAATTTTTAATGAAACCTCTCATCTTCAAATGATGTTCTACTTCATTTGAATCACTAGTTATAAGTCTACATTCACACTTAAGACAAGGACATCTTACTCCTCCTTCACTTCGACAACATTCTTGAGCAAATGCCCACGTGATAAACCATTTAACTCCTTCCTCAAAATTAGGTTTAAGTGCATGTCTTCCTGCCTACGTTCTATCGTACATCCAACTACGATAATATCGAAAATATTTCATACTTCACATTTACAACACCGTTGTCATTTAAATTACTAAAGTAATTTTAATCTACATCGACCAATCACTAAGCTAAAAAGGCCTTTACACATCGCACCTTAGACAACACTTTTATAAAAAAGCGTTTCTATAAGTAAATAAAAAAATAAAACACGGAAACTGTATACGAAAATGAGTAAAAGTGCTGCTAAAAGGCCGACTTTAGACAGCGCTTCTGAAAAGCGCTGCTAAAAGGGTTACTTTAGAAAGCGCTTAAAAAAGCGTTGGTAAAGGATCACATTAGCCAGCGCTTCTCCGAAGCGCTGTCTAAAGTCATATAAATTTTTAAAAAAAATCTTAAAAGTGCTGCTAAAAGACCGACCTTAGACAACGCTTCTGAAAAGCGCTGCTAAAAGGGTTGCTTTAGAAAGCGCTTAAAAAAGCGTTGGTAAAGGACCACATTAGCCAGCGCTTCTCCGAAGCACTGTCTAAAGTCATATAAATTTAAAAAAAATCTTAAAAGCGTTGTTAAAGGCCCATATTAGCCAACACTTCTCAAAAGCGCTGTCTAAAATCATATAATTAGAATTAAAAAATAGAATCCCTCAAGAACTCGTTTTTATTCACAGACCTCCAGAAACGTCCCTCCGACCGCCCTTATTCTGTTGTTCCTCCGACCGCCCTCCTTCTGCCATCCCTCAGTTGTCGTCCTCCACCGTATCTCAAGGTAAGTTTCCCTTGTTCCTATCTCTACTGCTTCTATGGTTCTTTGGGTATTTGGTTTATAACATTTGGTTTTTTGGACTCCCTTATAGGACTTCTATCAACCATTTCACCAACATTTGGTTTTGTTAAGCTTGGTTCAGCATTTCCTTCTACATTTCTAGGTATTCATTTCCTTATACATTTTTAGATATTTCCTTCTACATTTCTGCAAAACATGTGACCTGTTTATAAGTTCGATTAGTTAGTGATATAAACTCTGTTAAGCTGTTCGGTTTTATTTAGTTTCGATTAAGGTTGGATGTTGATGTCGCGTTTATTCGTGTATAAACTAACCGAGAAACTATTGGGGCTATCCATTTTGTTTTATTTGTTAGAGTTCCGGGTTTGAATTCAATGTTGTGTCACTTTGTGTGAGAAAAATTGAAAGATATTTTGATGCATGTTGTTATGAATTCAAGGTTTAATTCGGTTGCGGTGCCACTTTGTTGCGATAGTTTGATTTCATTTTGGTTTCTATGACGGCTTGATGTCTATGTCGCGTTATTAGCATAGGATATAGTCGAGAACCATTCATGGGGCAGCAATTCATCTTTTACCATTGCTTTGAGATTCAGACAACTTTATTATGTAATTTGATTTAAATTCGAAAGTTCACATGGTTGTGACATCGGGTGCTTTCCCATTTTGTTTCGAATCTTCTTGAGTTGAAACTATCGAGCATTCATAACTTGTTATAGTTGCTTCCTGGTTTTTATTTAATCGAATAAATCATGTGTTGAAATCAATTTTCCATGTTCCGATTCTTAAATTGTGTAACAAAATGAGTTCTTTGATTTTATTTTCATTTGAGGATTGGTATCGTGATTTTATTCTAAACTCAATGCATTTTCAATGTTAGTGTGCTTACTAAAAAGTTGGTTAAGACTTTTTTGTATTGGTGTAGTTAGTCGAAGACCATCACAGATTTAAAGAACATCAAAGCAGCAGCATCCGCTATCGGCACCAATAACCCCTCTTCTTTCTTTGGTAAGTCAAGTTCAAATTCAACATTACCGACTCGTTTATTTATTTACTATCTGCTTCCTAAATTATAAAACATTCTATTTATATCAATTAAAAAGCACAATTAATTTTATATAGAAATAATTAATTTTAGTCTATATCGATCTAGAACTAATCCGATTAAATGTTACGAAATATTTCTAAAAGTTTTTATTAATATTCGTTTTGTGTCACGAACATGTTTTTCTTTATGTTCTTATGAAATAGTTGCGTGAATAATTATAGTGTTTTTGTTTACCTTAATTAGTAGTAATTCCATGGATAAAAAATGGATGAATGTAGATCGATTGTCAAAAGAGTACGAGAATGGGGTATTGGAATTCGTTAAGTTTGTTGTTAAACACGTCAAAGACTCCAGTCGAATGAAATGTCCTTGCTTGGGTTGTTGTTATGTGGGTCAGGTTGACGCAGATGGATTGAAATTGCATTTATTGACGCGTGGGATTGATCGAAGTTATAAGTGTTGGATATATCATGGTGAGAAAATTAAAGAGAATGTTGAACCGGGTGAGAAAAGTAATACGACGACCTATGCTCCAGACGAAAATGACACGGATACATATGATTGTGATCGAGTCGAAGAGATTGCAGAAGCACTTGAAGAAGATCTTAAGGATTGTCCCAAAATGTTTGAGAGGTTGGTAAGCGGTGCAGAGAAACCGTTGTATAAAGGTTGCACTAAATTCACAAGACTGTTTGCGGTATTAAAGTTGTACAATTTAAAGGCGGGCAATGGATGGTCGGATAAAAGTTTCAGAGTTATTAGCCCTTATGAGAGATATGCTTCGGGAGGATAATGTTCTTCATAATCGAACCTATGAGGCCAAAAAAATGGTGTGCTCTATTGGCATGAGCTATGATAATATACATGCTTGTCCAAACGATTGTGTTTTGTTTCAAAACGAATATGCATCGTTAAATGAGTGGCCTAAATGCGGTTTATCTCGATATAAGAAAAAATTGTCTCCAGCAAAATTCTTATGGTATTTTCCTATAATTCCGAGATTTAGGCGCATGTTTCGTAGTGAAACCGATGCAAGACACTTGTCTTGGCATGCAAATGAAATAATTATTGATGGAAAGTATCGATATCCGGAAGATTCACCACAGTGATTGAAAATTGATGATGATTATCCTGATTTTGGAGAAGAAACAAGAACCTTCGCTTGGCATTATCTACTGATTATCTTGATTCCATCTAAGACATGGATTTCTAACTTAGGAGTTATTTTGATATTTAGCACATATTTCTCATATAGTTAAATAGTTTTAACTTAAACATACTATGTTATATTATTATGTAGTACTTTGATGAATTCAAGTGTGCTTATTACTCAAGTTCTCAGTTGGATGAACTTAAGGAGGATTGGTGTCAATACATTATTGAGATGAAAGTTATATAAGGTATATTGTAATCTTACTTTAATTGATGAGAATTTTGAGTATATTCAAGTGTTCCAATTTTGTTGTTGTTTGTCATGTGATAAATTATATATTTTTTGTTTGTATCATGGTATGAATTACGATATTTTGGTGTTGTTTCAGGTTATATGTGCATATGTAGAAGATAAAGATGAATAGATTTTGTAATAGTATATAATGTTGTTGTTTTGGTGTTGTTTTTTTGTAAAAGTATATATGTACAAGAGTAATAGTATATATAAGTATATTGGTGCAAATGTATAGTATCTTTTGATATTATTTTTTATTGGATTGAAGCTCCAATATTAGTGAAAATCTGGTGAAATTTGTAATGGTATATACAGGTGCAAAATATGGTGAAAACCTGGTGCAAATATGGTTAAAATTTGTGCATATAAAATTGTATATATCAAACAGTGTTTTTTTTCAAAAAGGTTATATAAAAAATTTCGTGGACATTAAACAGCACTTTAAAAAACGGTGTCTAAAGCCCCCTTTAGACAGCGCTTTTACTGTAAAAGCGCTGCCTAAAGGGGCTCTTTTTTTAAAAAAAAAAATTTGGTTTCATAAAAAATTGCTGGCTAAAGGGGGCCTTTAGCAGCGCTTTAAAAAAAAGCGTTGCCTAAAGGGGACTTTAGACAACGCTTTAACATTAAAAGCGCTTCCTAAAGGGTTTTTTTTTGTTTCAGAAAAAGCGCTGGCTAAAGGGGGGCCTTTAGCAGCGCTTTAAAAATAAAAGCGTTGGCTAAAGGGGGCCTTTAGCAGCGCTTTAAAAGTAAAAGCGCTTGCTAAAGGGGATCTTTAGCAGCGCTTTCAAAGTAAAAGGGTTGCCTAAAGGGGGAATTTAGCAGCGCTTTTACTTTTAACAAAGCGTTGTCTTTACCTACAACAACGCTGGAATAAACAACGCTTTAAAGCGTTGTATAAAGTCTTGTTTGGCGTAGTGAATTTCGGGAATTTTGGTCGAAATTTCCATAAAAATATTAACAAATTTAATAACTATATACTTAATTATATTTTTGTACATTTCTTTAAAAACAAATGGTGTTTTTACATACAAATATTAAAACACTTAATATTTTTTAGGTACAAATATTAACAATCCACATACAAATATATACTTAATATTTTTTATATTTACATACAAACGTAATAAACATATACTTACTAATTTTTTTAGACATTTTTAAAAATAAATTGTATTTTTACATACAAAAATTAAAATACTAAATAATATTTTTTACATACAACTATTAACAACCTACATACTAATACATAAGAAGGGATCATTTGACACTAGTGTCAAATATTAACTTTGACAGCAAATTCTACCTCTTTATTTTTATTAATTCAAAAGCTAGGATAAATCCCTTAAAAAACTCATGTGTTAGTTTTTAAGTGATTATTGTTGTACCCCAAATTTTGACCTAAGATACCGTCTTCCATCTGCATTATTCGCATTGCAAGGGTTTTCACATATTTTATCAAATTTTCAAAGCAGTTTAAAAATTCACAACTTTTTCGAGTCGGGAGCTGTTTATTTGTTGAACGCTAAATTTATTAACTGATCAAGACTTAAACAATGTTCATTAATTATTTATTATCTTAAATTCAAATAATTGGAATTTATTTTCGATTATTACGTAATTTCAAGATTTATAAATAATAAAACAAATTATTGAGAAAGAGGTTTATTAATTGATCAAATAATGTTTATTAATTATTCATTATCCTAAATTTAAATAATGGGAACTTGTTTTCCGTTATTATATAAGTTAAAGGTTTATGAATAATGAAATAAACATTTGAAAAGGAGTCTATTAATTGATCAAGCAGTGTTTATTTGATTATTTATTGTTCTAAATTTAAATAGCTGAAATTCTATTTTTCAAGTTATTATAATTTAGAAGAATTAAAAATAATAATAAAGTAAATGATTGAAGTTATTAATTGATCAATGATATTTACTTATTTGTTTATCATTCTGAATTTAAATGATTGGATTTGATTTTCAGTCATTATATAATTTAAAGAATTATAAACAATAAATAAATAATTGGAAAGAAAAAGAATTAATTGAGAAATAATAGAATTTTTATTCACTTTATTCTATTTATTACAATTGTCATTTAAATATTTGTGTTATTACAAAATATTTATAAAGGCAATTACACAAATGCTTAAAGTAAAATAAAAAGCTATTTTTTAAATTCTAATTCTAAATCTTCCATCCAATGCTCTTGTTTGCTCATTTAATTTTACCTGCGAAAACAATTAAAAGAAAGTCAGAATTGAATAAATAATTAAAATGCAGAAAATAAATTTAATGTTCATCATTAAAAACAATGGCCGGAATCAGTTACTCTTTTTTGCAAATCACGGGATTTCTCCCGGTTCACAAAAAAGAGAGGAATTTTTAAATGAATGCACAATTAAAAAATAGCACATTTCAAAATCAATTGCATTTTTATCAAAAAGCCCACTGCATATTTCACATATGTATAAATTCATTTTTTTGGTCAAAACTGCATAAGCATAAATCAACAGCATGTGTAGGTACATAACAACAAGCCAACGTTAACCTGCAACCACATAGGAGAGTAACATAGGCTAGTGCAAGACAAAGAGATATGCAATTTCAAACATGTGCAGTCTTAAAACTATGAATGCAAGCAATATATGTTTCCATTTTTCATCATATTCCAGCCTGTTTGCTTTTTCAGACAGCAGTACAAGATATCATTTTTATGTATCATTTATGTACTTGAGAGAGAAGAGAGAAGAGGTTCAGTTTTGCAGGTTTGGATTTAAGCTTGAAATAGGAATAAAGTCAAAATCATATGTAGCAGCATATATGCAGAACATCAGGGAAATATATTAAATATATTCAGACCTGAGCCATGAGCAAAGAAGCAACGGTCATATGAGAAGGGAATCCCTTCAAAAGGAGGTCTGAACTTGCATAGTATAATAACACCACCACATCACTGTAAAACGATCCAGTTGATAACCTATAGCATATCTCTACACAAGACATCACTGCTAAGCCATTCAAAAAAACCATATTCCATTTCCACACAAGACATCACTGCTAAGCCATTCAAAAAAACCATATTCCATTTCCACACAAGACATCACTGCTAAGCCATTCAAAAAAACCATATTCCATTTCCACACAAGACATTACTGTTAAACCATTTTGCATAGCATATTGCAAATCACACAACCATATCACTGCAAAAACTATTCAAAACTATAACAAAAAGCAAAAATCATCTTTTCTGCTCCAAGGCAAAAATCACACAACCTGCATACTGTATCAAAACCTTAGATAAACCAGTATAATCCAAATCCATTCAAAAAACCAATTATTCATATTCCAACCAGTTTTAGACGAAGAAGAAGAGAAGAATTAGTAGCAGAAAGCAAAGAGCGAGGAATCTTCGGAGCTTACCTGATTTCGCCGGAATCGTACCGTCGGACTAGCTCCGACCATGTGAGTTTCTTCAGTTTTTCGCATAAATCTTTATACCGTTGTGTTGCCTTTGTCTCACTGGATTATAGTCCTCTATTAATTTCTTGAAATCATGTAAATGGCCATTTAATATCATTGTGAATCATCAATGAGCCTGCAGCAATACATTAATCCCTATTTAACACCGACAATGACTCGATTGATAAATTTCAAAATTCAATAACGTCGCAAGACCAACGCAATCATATAACATACTATTAATTTAAAGCCAATTTGAGGTAATATAGGAAATTCACAAACCTTTTTTTTACACAAACCACATGATATTTCTTAAGTTCAAATTACAAGTAAAAATACAAACCATACAAAGCAGCCGTTAATGACATTAGTATTTATAACACATCATAGATCATCACTCCAAGAGAAAAATGTCAAAAAGAAGAATAACTGCATAGGCTGGTGGTTAACATCTGAACCTCCTGTCAAAATCCTAAAACATCTCTATACATCTGAATCATGACACTAACTAACACCAATGAAATTACATGAAACATATTAAAAAAATGCAAGTTAACTAAAAGGAAACATTCTTACATATGTTTTATACCAATGCATACTAACCTTTGAAATGCACTTTACTTTACTAAACACATTCCTTACGACGGTGCGGTTAGAGAAAGTTAATATCACCTGAACTGAAATCTAATATAAGACTAGATTTGATGTCAATCATGGCAAGTATGTGCTCTCAACAGCGTTCCAGACCGAGAAGGAACTAGGTGGATTGCGGGATCGAATGATAAACCATCATGTTGTTATCAACGGCAGCATTTGATGAAGATGCGCCTCCTTTCGCTGTTTGAAAAAAGGAACGTATTATTAGCTTTTGCAAATCAGTGACAGATTTTTTCTTTTACTAAAAAAACAAATTAACCGCATCTTACCTCTCGCGGCCATTGTGAGCGCATCGCCTTTTCTGGTCACCCTACTCCGCACATCCCTCGCGTTATCACCTTCGACGACAACACCTCGAAGCTACGACGCGGACAACTGAAGCTCCAGCCGCACCCTATTTCCACAAACTCTAACAAAAAAATAATAACAAAATTACCTTGCATTGATTCTTTCTGCAGAAGAATCGTAAATAAATTCCAGATCACTCTGTTTTTTTGCTTCAGTCTTCAAGAACCTTCATCTCCATCCAACATCACCTTTCCCTATAGCAGCTCCGCCAGTAAGAGCTTCTCCATCTACTCCCTTCGCAAACTGCTATGAAAAACCAACAACAACAGTTAAAGAAGCAGAATTGAAAAAGTGGAAGAAGAATCTGTAAAACACCAAACGCACACTCCGTCGTACCCGGCCATCCCTCTTCGACCTCCGTCTCAGACTTCGCTCCAACTTGCTCACGAGCCATTCTCCAATCGCTTTCTCTCTCGAACCGCTCTTCAATTTCCTCAACCTCCATCTCCATTATCATCGCTGCGACCCATTTCCTTGTTTCCTCGTGAGAATCGCGGAGAGTTATTTGTTCATCAGTTTGGGCGGATTAATTTGTGAATCAAAGAGAGAAAGAGACGCGATCCAGCAGCGGCGGCCATGGCACCACGTTTCCTAGGTTTTTCGTACAGCATTGTGTTCTTCTTCCTGGGTCTGGGTCCTCCATGACCCGCTCCACTCTCCTCAACCCAGCTCAATTCCTTTTTTACACTTAAGCCCATTCTCTTTGCTAATCCACACCCCATCTTTTATTTGGTTTTTAGTTAAATTCTATTCATTTCTTAACTTAATTAATCTAGACTAATTAGTTTCTTAGAAATAACATATAGTTTTAATTAAACAATTTTTAATATTTTATCCAAATCTTATTAGTTTAAGTTTTAATTTAGTAAATCAAAAATAAGAGATGTAACTTAAAACATTTTTTAATCATTGACTAATTTTATTAATTTAAACTCTTAGGATTTAATTTAGTAATCTTAGTATCTTTTTTAAATTAGACTTAAGTTAGTAGCATTAAGTTTTAATTTAATTTAAAGAATTCTTAAAAGTAATACTTTTTATTTATATTAAAAAAAAAAGGGACATAAAAAAATAGAAGCATATAAAAACCTTAAAAATATTTCTATTAATTCTCGTTACTTTTTATCTATGTTAAAATGCGTAACCAATTAAAACATTTTTCTCTTCATATATTAAACAAAAATCTAAAAAATGCATGTTCACACACTCAGTCTTTTATTTAATTTGTTGTATATCATTTATCTCATAATTTTCTGTTTAAATATCTCGCATTTACTTGATTATTCGGTTTGCGTTAATCCAAAGGGAATTGTCTAAATTTTGTTGACTTCATGTCCTCAAAAACGATCGAGCAAATACTCTCATTCATTAAAAACTTAGGTTAATTTTCCTTCAAATATTCAACCTTTTCAAGACTTATACCTTTTAAGCCAAAACTTCGACATTAGGTCGTCGTATTTTCAAAACCCGTCCGTATCCCTTTTTCGGCCAAAACGATTTATTTTCAATCAAGCGATCAATTTTAAACAAAACAGATATTTCAAAAGGTTCCTATAGAGTACTATAGATGCATTGGGTGCTAGTACCTTCCCATTGTATAACCAACCCCCGAACCATAAGATCTCTTTTCAAAACGCCTTGTATTTTCATTACTTTCAAAAGTATTGTTTACATTGCATATTTAGGGTTTTATTTCGCTCTTTTCCCTTTTCCTTTGGAAACAATAAAGCGCGGTGGCGACTCTTGCTTTTGCGAGACGAATTAATCAATAATTCGATCTCCGATTTACCCCGCTACATTTTTTATCGCTACAGAATTGGCGACTCTGCTGGGGAAAGATTGACCTCTTGCTGGTCCATCCCTAAGTGGGTTAAGCCTAATTTGTTTTATCTGTTTACTATTATTTGATTTGCTTGATTATATGTTTAAATTGGGGTGTTTGGGTTTTTTGCAAAGGACGAATCCTATACCCGGATAAAGTAACACTTAAGGAATAGGACGGGTGGTATAGTCATGTTAACTTTGAGGGAGTAATCCCGAAGAAGGAGGCATGAGATCCCCCACTCAATGGAAGGCCCTCTTGAACTTAATATTTGTTTACCGAGTAATCGGGAAGACATTATTATTTTCGACCTAGGAGCCCGAGAAGTTGAGGACCGTAGGACCCTAACCCATCTTGGCCTTTTTAGGTGTAGCGCGGAGACTATCACGAAGTAATTCGGAAGTAGTTGTCACGCGATGCTACGCTCAGATGAGTTTCTCTTGAGAATATTGCTAATTATCGAGTAATCAAGACGTTGGCAATATCCGAAGGAGGAATGTGGACTCTGGGAACTCTTAGAACCTTGTCTTACAGGTGTAATCGAAACGATAGTACATACCTTTGGGTGGGCTTTACCCTCGACTCCATGCGGAACGTTGAACCTTTTAACCCCATGTTTTTGACCTTGCTTGTGGTTGTTGCATCGCCATGCATTCATGCATCCATAAAACTCTTTTCACTTGACTTTGAAGGAGTTTGGAGGTCTTTCTTTGTAAACATCACTAGTTTCGTCAAACTCAATGGATCTTGGGTGTCGATAGGGCGAAAACCCTAATCCACCAAAATGGATGATTGATCTTGACGATAACTTGATCAATGTTTGGAGCCAATTTAAAATTCATCTGTTATCTTCATACTTGGATGTTTATAACTTGATATCTTGAGTTCCTTGAAAGTCAAATAAAACTCTCTTTTGCATATCATACATCATTCTACATTTTCTTTGTCTCACTTTCAAAGGTCTTTTTCCGAGTCTTATTTTTTCCCTTGGTTTCACTAGTACAACACTCGCGCTAAGAGGATAATGGAGAATATCAAGCAAGAGGTTTCTGAACTCCGCAGAGAGGTGACTATTTTGAAAGCTGGTTTGGATCACTTAACTGGTTTGGTTGAAGTTCTGATCTCCGCCCAAGTCAATCCTTCTAGGAGGGAGGAAGCAAGGATAAAAGTCTTCACGGAAACTCTAAAATCTTTTCCTCATGAAAAGGTGACGGTTAATGCACCTGACGACCTTCCTGACAAGGTGAATGTGGGAGTGCGTCTAGAAGAAGATGTCGGAAAGGGATGTTTATATGAAGTGGGTAGCTCAGTTAATGGTGTGAAGAAGTTTGATAATGACTTTTCCAAGAAGATAACCGAGGGAAGGAATAATCATCATCAGAATCCTCACGTTCATCAACAGAATCAGCAAGTTCCTAATCAGAGGAAAACCCAGTTTGATTCAATTCCAATCACCTATACAGAGTTGTTCCCTATCCTGATGCAGAGGAATTTGGTTCAGACCCGACCTCCACCGAAGGTCCCTAAGAAGATACATTGGAACTACAGAGCTGATTTGGCTTGTACTTTTCATCAAGGTGCTCCTGGGCATGACTTGGAGGGTTGCTTTGCTTTGAAGATTGAGGTTCAGAAGTTGGTCCGAGGTGGTATCTTGTCATTCAAGGACGTTGGTTTTGAAGTTCAAATCAAACGGGCGCCGAAGAGTAAACACGATTGAGGGTGGTTTTGAGTTTTGAAGATATTTTCGGTAGTTCAAGTGGAAAGCCTTCCCAGATTATTAACTTGTTTCTGCTTTTGTAGCTTTTCTATTTATCGAAACATTGTTTACATGTAAGAACTTGTTTGCATCTGAGTGATCATTTTAATACAATGAGTATGTTTGTCTTGAAGAAATTCATTCGTTTCACTCATATTTGTTTTCAAATTTTAAATTTCTTTTTGCATTATGATGCCAACTTGCTGACCATTCTCTTGCCTAGGCAGAGATCGAAGGGGGGATGATGATCTAAAGAACACAAAATCTTTGGTTGCATGCTTTTGAATAAAATCTTGTTGATGATGTACAGGCATTGTTTCAAATCCCTAAACACCGGAGATATAAGGAAGATAATCCCTTGCTAACCCCTTTTGAGCCTTTGAAGCAGAAGTTTCTTTTCTATACGAAAAACCTTGAATTTTAACCTGGGGCAGGGTAGTTTTCAGTTAATCTGATTGAGCGTTCAAAATTCGCAAGGAAAATGTTACCGTCACAAAATCCTTTGAGAGATGAACACTCATGTTGAATTAACCGAACATAGAGTTGGAGAACATCATGAAGAGTGGGTGGGCACCAAATATTTTGAGCCTTAAAATCTTTTTCTAAAAAACCATGAATCAGACCACATTACAACCTTCAAAAGTCCTAATTGAAACAAGGTTATTTTGAAAGCATACTTCAATGAGATAGTGTTCCTGACTCCCATGAATGTTCTAAATAGTTATGTTGGTATCATATGTTTTTCCTATACAAAAATAAATGGAGCTTTAGCTCGCAAAATTTGTGCGATGTCTTTCAAAAATCTTCAAGACTTATATAACTGTTGCATTAGAATTCTCATTCTCATTGTAAACTTTTTCTAACTGCAAAACATTTGTTTGATATCAAGGAAGCTCACATAAACACCAGTGATGAGTTTACCCTTTTAAGGCTTGAAACTATGTTGAGTAATTGGAGAATCAATTCAAGAAAATCATATCCAGGGGCATGTCAGTTGAAGACCTTAAGCATGAACAGGTTGCTTCTCCTAGTTATTGCTTTTCCCAACTTGTTTGCTCGTTTGGGGCAAAAATTCGAAGACTTTGTTGCACCGACTACAGTCAATCCGGGGCAATCACGTCGAGATTTGATAAAGTCCTCTAAGAGTTTGAAGACACCAGAGCATGGTGAATGCCAGGTCTTTTGTAAAATCCTCGTTAGACGATTTCTCCTCATCAACCTTTTAGCTTGGGGCATTTGAGAAGTGAAGCTATTTGTAAGAATTGTCGTGCAACATGCAGCTCATCAGCAGTGAGTTTGGGGCATCCAATTTGGTCCCAGGGGCAATCTAGACTTGTTAGGATGTGTGTTATGTATCGCACACTTTATCGGAGGGTGGTATTCCCGGTATCTCCAGCTAGGCATTGACTCCTTCCAGCTGAGGCTTTGGTTTGTGTTGTTATCCTTTCAATGGGTTGTCAGCGTTAGAAGACTGGACTTTGGTTTTTCTACTTGAAATATCTTCCTCTCCAAGAGATTTGAGATTTGTAGGATGACTTTGCTCCAGTGATGGCGTTTGTTTTCTATCTCCGGTGATGTTCCCCTCCTTTTGAGATTAGCCGAGCGCCGGGTTGTACTGAGATGTCTTATCATCTTTTGTCCATCTCCCCTGTCGTTTTTGTCAGCATACACATGACATTCATTCACACTTGCATCATGCACGCACAGTTGTATTTGTTGATGTCATTGAGTTTGTACATCTCGGTTGTGTCTTTTCAAATAGCACATTTGATCTTTCCAAATAGAGTGCCAACTTAAGCATAAAATGTGCCTCCTTTCTAATTCCCCAACTGAGCTAATCCTCGTGGATGATTTTTGATTTAGCTTACCTTGTCCATTTCTGGATAGGATAATTTCCCCAATCGATTTACTTTCTCATTGGGAGGAGTCTTGTTTGACTGTTTTCTCTCTGGTTATTCCTGGATGAAGTGGCTGCCTCTTGCATAGGCTATACTCTTTGATTTTCCCCAGTGAGTTTGCGACCAAGACGACTGGTGCATTTATTTTGCACATTTAAGTATTTGATCTCCTCGGGAAGGATTGATTCAGGGTTCTCTTTGATGAAGATTTTATTCTCTGCCAATATCATCGCAGTTTCCTTCTGAATTATTTTGGAAAACGACAAGCGGTAGCTCTTCACGAGCAACTTGTACGTTACTTTTTGAAAGCGCCGAGCAGCAGTTCTTCATGAGCTACTAGTGCGTCATTTTATCTTTTCAAAAGCGCCGAGCAGCAGTTCTTCATGAGCTACTAGTGCGTTATTTACTTTTTCTGAAAGCGCCGAGCAACAGTTCTTCATGAGCTACTAGTGCGTCATTTATTCTTTTTGAAAGCGCCGAGCAGCAGTTCTTCATGAGCTATTAGTGCGTCATTTATTCTTTTTGAAAGCGCCGAGCAGCAGCTCTTCATGAGCTGCTAGTGCGTTATTTACTTTTTTCTGAGAGCGCCGGGCAGCAGTTCTTCATGAGCTACTAGTGCGTCATTTTTATTTTTCTGAAAGCGACAAGCAGCAAACTCTTCATGAGTTACCAGTACGTTATTACTTTTCTTTGGACGACAACAAGTGGTAGTCTCTTTATTTGAGCAGCTTGTTTGTTATCGGTATTTTCTTCGGACGACAGCAAGCGACAGCTTCTTTATTTGAGCAACTTGTTTGTTATCGGTATTTTCTTTGGAAAACAGCAAGTGGTAGCCTCTTTATTTGAGCAACTTGTTTGTTATCGGTATTTTCTTCGGACGACAGCAAGTGGTAGCCTCTTTATTTGAGCAACTTGTATGTTACCCGGTTTTTTCTCTGGACAACTGGCAATTTTCTTTATTTGAACAACCTTCGTATCTACAGTCTTATTACCTCAGCATTAATGAGTATACCTCTGGAAATCTAGCAGAGAAGTCTGTTACGAATCTATACCTCCAGAAGTCGGTAATCCGTTATCAACAATTTGATACTCTCTGCCTATCATTAACCTTGAGTTGCGAACTCACTGTTTTGGGTCAATGATCTGTTATGGCCTATGCAAGATGCTCTCTTTGTTAGGGTTAGAGGTTGTTTCCCTCGATTTTATTCGCTGTCAGGAGTCTGTCGTTCGAAGTCGATAGTTTGTTTCCCCAGTAGCGTATAATTCATGTCTATGTGTTTTGTTGGTGTTCGATTCCTCCAACATTTATCTTGTTTCATACAATATCTTTCTCTGTGAATTCAAGCACTACATTCATATCACTGCATGATGACGGCATCTTAGGACAAAATTTGCGTAATTATGTATTTAAGTACCTTCAATCTCGTCGAAACGAAGACTTTAATCTTCATATCTCCGGATAGAAGGAACTTAAATAGGGGCAGCTGTTGTACCCCAAATTTTGACCTAAGATACCGTCTTCCATCTGCATTATTCGCATTGCAAGGGTTTTCACATATTTTATCAAATTTTCAAAGCAGTTTAAAAATTCACAACTTTTTCGAGTCGGGAGCTGTTTATTTGTTGAACGCTAAATTTATTAACTGATCAAGACTTAAACAATGTTCATTAATTATTTATTATCTTAAATTCAAATAATTGGAATTTATTTTCGATTATTACGTAATTTCAAGATTTATAAATAATAAAACAAATTATTGAGAAAGAGGTTTATTAATTGATCAAATAATGTTTATTAATTATTCATTATCCTAAATTTAAATAATGGGAACTTGTTTTCCGTTATTATATAAGTTAAAGGTTTATGAATAATGAAATAAACATTTGAAAAGGAGTCTATTAATTGATCAAGCAGTGTTTATTTGATTATTTATTGTTCTAAATTTAAATAGCTGAAATTCTATTTTTCAAGTTATTATAATTTAGAAGAATTAAAAATAATAATAAAGTAAATGATTGAAGTTATTAATTGATCAATGATATTTACTTATTTGTTTATCATTCTGAATTTAAATGATTGGATTTGATTTTCAGTCATTATATAATTTAAAGAATTATAAACAATAAATAAATAATTGGAAAGAAAAAGAATTAATTGAGAAATAATAGAATTTTTATTCACTTTATTCTATTTATTACAATTGTCATTTAAATATTTGTGTTATTACAAAATATTTATAAAGGCAATTACACAAATGCTTAAAGTAAAATAAAAAGCTATTTTTTAAATTCTAATTCTAAATCTTCCATCCAATGCTCTTGTTTGCTCATTTAATTTTACCTGCGAAAACAATTAAAAGAAAGTCAGAATTGAATAAATAATTAAAATGCAGAAAATAAATTTAATGTTCATCATTAAAAACAATGGCCGGAATCAGTTACTCTTTTTTGCAAATCACGGGATTTCTCCCGGTTCACAAAAAAGAGAGGAATTTTTAAATGAATGCACAATTAAAAAATAGCACATTTCAAAATCAATTGCATTTTTATCAAAAAGCCCACTGCATATTTCACATATGTATAAATTCATTTTTTTGGTCAAAACTGCATAAGCATAAATCAACAGCATGTGTAGGTACATAACAACAAGCCAACGTTAACCTGCAACCACATAGGAGAGTAACATAGGCTAGTGCAAGACAAAGAGATATGCAATTTCAAACATGTGCAGTCTTAAAACTATGAATGCAAGCAATATATGTTTCCATTTTTCATCATATTCCAGCCTGTTTGCTTTTTCAGACAGCAGTACAAGATATCATTTTTATGTATCATTTATGTACTTGAGAGAGAAGAGAGAAGAGGTTCAGTTTTGCAGGTTTGGATTTAAGCTTGAAATAGGAATAAAGTCAAAATCATATGTAGCAGCATATATGCAGAACATCAGGGAAATATATTAAATATATTCAGACCTGAGCCATGAGCAAAGAAGCAACGGTCATATGAGAAGGGAATCCCTTCAAAAGGAGGTCTGAACTTGCATAGTATAATAACACCACCACATCACTGTAAAACGATCCAGTTGATAACCTATAGCATATCTCTACACAAGACATCACTGCTAAGCCATTCAAAAAAACCATATTCCATTTCCACACAAGACATCACTGCTAAGCCATTCAAAAAAACCATATTCCATTTCCACACAAGACATCACTGCTAAGCCATTCAAAAAAACCATATTCCATTTCCACACAAGACATTACTGTTAAACCATTTTGCATAGCATATTGCAAATCACACAACCATATCACTGCAAAAACTATTCAAAACTATAACAAAAAGCAAAAATCATCTTTTCTGCTCCAAGGCAAAAATCACACAACCTGCATACTGTATCAAAACCTTAGATAAACCAGTATAATCCAAATCCATTCAAAAAACCAATTATTCATATTCCAACCAGTTTTAGACGAAGAAGAAGAGAAGAATTAGTAGCAGAAAGCAAAGAGCGAGGAATCTTCGGAGCTTACCTGATTTTCGCCGGAATCGTACCGTCGGACTAGCTCCGACCATGTGAGTTTCTTCAGTTTTTCGCATAAATCTTTATACCGTTGTGTTGCCTTTGTCTCACTGGATTATAGTCCTCTATTAATTTCTTGAAATCATGTAAATGGCCATTTAATATCATTGTGAATCATCAATGAGCCTGCAGCAATACATTAATCCCTATTTAACACCGACAATGACTCGATTGATAAATTTCAAAATTCAATAACGTCGCAAGACCAACGCAATCATATAACATACTATTAATTTAAAGCCAATTTGAGGTAATATAGGAAATTCACAAACCTTTTTTTTTACACAAACCACATGATATTTCTTAAGTTCAAATTACAAGTAAAAATACAAACCATACAAAGCAGCCGTTAATGACATTAGTATTTATAACACATCATAGATCATCACTCCAAGAGAAAAATGTCAAAAAGAAGAATAACTGCATAGGCTGGTGGTTAACATCTGAACCTCCTGTCAAAATCCTAAAACATCTCTATACATCTGAATCATGACACTAACTAACACCAATGAAAATTACATGAAACATATTAAAAAATGCAAGTTAACTAAAAGGAAACATTCTTACATATGTTTTATACCAATGCATACTAACCTTTGAAATGCACTTTACTTTACTAAACACATTCCTTACGACGGTGCGGTTAGAGAAAGTTAATATCACCTGAACTGAAATCTAATATAAGACTGATTTGATGTCAATCATGGCAAGTATGTGCTCTCAACACGGTTCCAGACCGAGAAGGAACTAGGTGGATTGCGGGATCGAATGATAAACCATCATGTTGTTATCAACGGCAAGCATTTGATGAAGATGCGCCTCCTTTCGCTGTTTGAAAAAAGGAACGTATTATTAGCTTTTGCAAATCAGTGACAGATTTTTTCTTTTACTAAAAAAACAAATTAACCGCATCTTACCTCTCGCGGCCATTGTGAGCGCATCGCCTTTTCTGGTCACCCTACTCCGCACATCCCTCGCGTTATCACCTTCGACGACAACACCTCGAAGCTACGACGCGGACAACTGAAGCTCCAGCCGCACCCTATTTCCACAAACTCTAACAAAAAAATAATAACAAAATTACCTTGCATTGATTCTTTCTGCAGAAGAATCGTAAATAAATTCCAGATCACTCTGTTTTTTTGCTTCAGTCTTCAAGAACCTTCATCTCCATCCAACATCACCTTTCCCTATAGCAGCTCCGCCAGTAAGAGCTTCTCCATCTACTCCCTTCGCAAACTGCTATGAAAAACCAACAACAACAGTTAAAGAAGCAGAATTGAAAAAGTGGAAGAAGAATCTGTAAAACACCAAACGCACACTCCGTCGTACCCGGCCATCCCTCTTCGACCTCCGTCTCAGACTTCGCTCCAACTTGCTCACGAGCCATTCTCCAATCGCTTTCTCTCTCGAACCGCTCTTCAATTTCCTCAACCGCCATCTCCATTATCATCGCTGCGACCCATTTCCTTGTTTCCTCGTGAGAATCGCGGAGAGTTATTTGTTCATCAGTTTGGGCGGATTAATTTGTGAATCAAAGAGAGAAAGAGACGCGATCCAGCAGCGGCGGCCATGGCACCACGTTTCCTAGGTTTTTCGTACAGCATTGTGTTCTTCTTCCTGGGTCTGGGTCCTCCATGACCGCTCCACTCTCCTCAACCCAGCTCAATTCCTTTTTACACTTAAGCCCATTCTCTTTGCTAATCCACACCCCATCTTTTATTTGGTTTTTAGTTAAATTCTATTCATTTCTTAACTTAATTAATCTAGACTAATTAGTTTCTTAGAAATAACATATAGTTTTAATTAAACAATTTTTAATATTTTATCCAAATCTTATTAGTTTAAGTTTTAATTTAGTAAATCAAAAATAAGAGATGTAACTTAAAACATTTTTTAATCATTGACTAATTTTATTAATTTAAACTCTTAGGATTTAATTTAGTAATCTTAGTATCTTTTTTAAATTAGACTTAAGTTAGTAGCATAAAGTTTTAATTTAATTTAAAGAATTCTTAAAAGTAATACTTTTTATTTATATTAAAAAAAAAAGGGACATAAAAAAATAGAAGCATATTAAAAACCTTAAAAATATTTCTATTAATTCTCGTTACTTTTTATCTATGTTAAAATGCGTAACCAATTAAAACATTTTTCTCTTCATATATTAAACAAAAATCTAAAAAATGCATGTTCACACACTCAGTCTTTTATTTAATTTGTTGTATATCATTTATCTCATAATTTTCTGTTTAAATATCTCGCATTTACTTGATTATTCGGTTTGCGTTAATCCAAAGGGAATTGTCTAAATTTTGTTGACTTCATGTCCTCAAAAACGATCGAGCAAATACTCTCATTCATTAAAAACTTAGGTTAATTTTCCTTCAAATATTCAACCTTTTCAAGACTTATACCTTTTAAGCCAAAACTTCGACATTAGGTCGTCGTATTTTCAAAAACCGTCCGTATCCCTTTTTCGGCCCAAACGATTTATTTTCAATCAAGCGAT